>OZ038482.1:65828751-66148751 GCA_964036315.1 Acanthosepion esculentum
GGTCGACTGAAGATGTAGACACGGCTGGGGAGTCTGCGCTAAGAAATTTAGAATGCAGCAAAAAAAAATTAATATCTGCAGAAAGCCGGACAAACAACTATTCAATGGTTGAATTGTTAATGTCTTTTATATAGCAGAAAAGAATAGTAGAGAAAAGAAACGGGTTACAGAAAAGAAAAGTATTTAACGTAAAAACTTATACGCTGGATTCTAGACAGAGAGAGTGTCTGTGATTAACTTGTTATTAAATCGTCTCAGAACGATATATGACTCTTGCGATGGAGGGATAAAGATTTCCGTGCGGGGCTTAAAGTTATAGTGGCGTTCATCCTCTCAACGCTTGCCCGGGCCAATTCTCTCTTCTCTCTTCAAGAATTTCCTCCAGTCTTCCTTTTTCAGCATAACTACGCGTTTATATAAATAAACCCGACTGGTTATAACTGACCCTCGGCCCTACTACTTCGCACGCGATTATCACGGGGTTCTGGCTGCTTCAACCAAAATCATGTGAATTCTAAAGTTCCTTCTAGCTTACTCAGCTCTATTTCAATTTTTAATGGATAAAAATTATTTCGACCATTTACATTGTCTTCTGATGGCCCAGATTCAATGGGTACAACTTCTGTCCTAGATCAGACTTTCTCCATCAGTAAGCAAAATACTCTGATTTAATTTCGCTATTAAAATCTACTCCAATTTCACAAAAAATATACGTGTGTGTGTGTGTGTGTGTGTCTCTCTCTCTCTCTCTCTCTCTCTCTCTCTCTCTCTCTCTCTCTCTCTCTCTCTCACTGACACACCGTTAGGAGCTTCGCAAAAATTAATTTACTAATACCTCTTAACGGCAGAAGCTGCAAAGCCATACACACTCTTAAACGCGTTGTCATATATATATATAACCTGCCAGAATCGTCAAAGGTATGCCTAGGAAATTTAATCGTATTTAATTGTAATATTTAGGTAAAAAAAACAATATGTTATCCAAGATCATTTTAATTTACATAAATCTGCCAAATCCGTTAATCGTAATTTCCATAAATCTGTCACCTCCCGTTAATAGTAACTGGTAAGCCTAACGAAATGAAATTCTGAGATAAAATCTTTCTATCAGTTAGTATCACTGTTGACATCTAGATATTTATACGAGATTTGTAATGTATGATCAAGTACAACTGAAAATTATCCTTTGAAACGGATTCCTTATACAAATGCTTATCATCAGAGTTTCCTGCCTTTATCCGATTATCAACGTAAAAATTATTATTCAACATTTGAGAGCATTCACATTTTGAAATCTATTAATATGGTATTTTATAACGTAAGTAAAAATAAACGGAATAGCGATAAATCCAAATATCAACGTTGTATAGCGGAAACAAATCAGCTTTATTTTAAATGTCTCCTTACACCCTCCCCGATTATCCAAGACATCCAATACCGCAACTGATCGATGAAGCGATCGCTTCGATCCAGGGCCTGCCTTATCCCACGTTGTGTTTTGGTTTGGCGATCAAGATCGAATCTTCGTATGGTATCTTCGTATTTGTCTGGTTCAAGCAGGGCGAAGACGCACAGTAAGAAAATAACACTCAAATAAATTAACAAAAATTAAATACTTTTTCTATATCAAGTCCTTCATACAGTAATTGGTTAAATCAAGAGTTCACATGCAAACATTTATCAGCGCAACCCGCTTCTAACTCGGACGTGGCACTTTTTTTGACTTGGTAAAGTTTGTTTTGATGATTTGGTAAAGTTCAACACAATACTGAAGTCGGGGCTTCTCGTTGTCAGATAATCATGTGGGGTGTATCGCGACCGGTGGCTGGAACGAACTCTTTCGGCGATCTCTCCTTCTTGCTTCGAGGCATTCCTACTTATTGACGTTCGCCCAAACCGGCCTGGGCACGGCGTGGTTGGAGAATTTGTTGTTTTCCCTTGCTCGCCATCTCCATTGTCTGGGTCCTGAGAATTAAATTACTTCATAATTTTGGGGAATTCCCTTCTGCCTCATAGTTTCCATTTTGTCTTATTATCATCTCAGTGAGCGTGGGTGGCTCCTCCATTTTACTTGGTGCCTCATCTGCGCCTGCTACCTTGGCAGTAAAAATTAATTCTAAGGACGTTGTTTACGAAATATAAAGTTTCCCATTTATAGCTCGTTTTTTTAGCTGTGCAGTGATAAGTGTCAATCATTGTTGCTCTCTTGGCCAGTCGCAGTTCAAACCCACGTCCAACATATGTTTTTCATTGTTCAAAACCCCGACACACAATTCAGGTGGCTGTCTATATGTGCTGTGAAATTTGTCTCGGCTTTCCCGCATCAAAGGGTTGAGGTTAAAAAATTGCGACAAAACGCGAATAAAAATCTCTCTTTTAGGCGCGGACGAATAAAGAAAAACTCCTGCTCGGTGTGTAACAATAAAAGAAGAAAGTGTTTATTTACATATACAGAAAAGAAAGGGGAAAGGGGCAAAGACAATTATGAGAGAAAGAAAGGGAGAAGAAAAAGTCCTTTAATGGAAGAGAATATGTTCATAACAGAAAAAAGGCTTGCTCAAAATATTCCTCTGAGCGCCTAAAAGTTCTTTAAGCGAGTATAAGATCATTTTTATGTGGAAGTATGAAAATCAGTTATATTTTACACAGATTTTGAATTTTTTATATGGAAATATGAAAATCAGCTATATTTTATTAAGATTTTAACTTTTTCTTATAGAGATATGGAAATCAGCTATATTTTATTCAGATTTTGAGTTTTTTATATAGAAATATTTAATTCAGCTATATTTTATATAACCTTTGTCTTCCATATTGAAATATGAAAATCAGTTACATTTTATTCAGATACTGACTCTTTTATAGAAATATGAGAAACTACAATATTTTATGCATATTTTGATTTTTTATATAGAAATATGAAATTCAGCCATATTTCATGCTTATTTTTATATTTTTACGTTTATTTTTACTTTTTTATATAGAAATATGAAAATCACCTATAATTTATACAGATTTTGACTCTCTACACGACATTGGATGGTAAATCATCTACCTGAATCAAGATACATCGACAGGCATGAAAAGTTTGAACGGAGAAAACATCAAGCAAGTAAACGACTTCAAATATCTGGGGAGCTATATTGCCTCCACTGAGAATGATGAACTGGAAATTTGAAAATCAGATATATTTTATTCAGATATTGTCTTTTTTTAAGGAAATTTGCAAATCGGCAATATTTCTCTGATTTTGATTATTTTATATAGAAATATAAAAAAAAGCAATATTTTTATATAGACATATGAAAAACAGCAATATTTATGCATATGAAAACTTTTTCATAAAGAATATTAGCTATATTTAATACAGTGTTTTTCTTATATAGAAATATGAAAAAAAGTAATATTTTATGCATTTTTTAAATTTTTATATAGAAATATGAAAAACAATTATTTTATGCATATTTTTCTAATCCATATGGAAATATGAAAATCAGCTATATTTTATTCAGATTTTGATGTTTGGTACCGCAACCTCGAAATCAGTAGTATTTTATACAGATTTTGTCTTTTTTATATAGAAATATGAAAAACAGCAATATTTTATGTATTTTCATCATTTAGTAGAAATATGAAAAGGAGCAATATGCTATGCATATTTTCACTTTTTGACACATATATATGTAAAGATTGGCTATATTTTAATCAGATTTTTAATTTTTTTATATAGAAACGTGAAAATTTTATATTTTCTACATATTTTGATGTCTGAGTATAGAAATATAATAATCAGATATAGATTATTCAGATTTACACTTTCTATATAAATATTAATGTCAGATAAATTTTATGCGTATTTTGACATGTTTAGTTAGAAATATGTAAAATAGCATTATTTTATGAATATTTCGACTTTTTTATATAGAAATATAAAAAAACATTTCATGAATATTTTGACTTTTCATATTGTGACACTATGTTACACTGGTAAAAGGAATGGGTTAATTTAGAATATGAACTGGAATAGAGGAAAAGAGTTAAAAGTACGGAATAATATATAAACTGAAAGAAGGAAGAAAAGACAGACCTGAAAAGAATGACGTTATTGGGAAAAGATATTATCAAAGGGCCATGTAGAATATTTCAGACCACGAGTGATAATGCATTCGAAGTCAGTTAAGAATTTTGGAAACGAAACAGAAATGGAGAAATTGATTCATGTCTGCTTACTTCAAGTGGAAGTCACGAAGACATGTTTCATGATGGCTAGATGGAAGAAGGGGTCAAAGAAGCAGCTGGTAAATCTGTGACTGCATTAACAAGACCAGGGGCTGAGAAAATCTGTTGTTGAAAATTAAGATAATTTCAATTAATGACTTAAAGTCAAGACCGTTTTTTCGTCTATGCAGTTTTAAAATCAAATTTATCAAAGAAATAATTAATATTACGAAGCAGACAATAAAGAACTCTTGTTTAAATCGATACAGAAACCTGGGGAGCCTCCAAATCCCCAAACAGCATAAACCGCCACTCGGTCTTAAGTCAAAATCAATATAAGCTGAGCGCTTAAGCAACCCAGAAGAGGAGAGACGAGAGACGGCGGCGAAGATCAGACGAAGGTCGACATGACTTGCTTCCGAAAGAATCCCCGACTTTGATCCTAATTCCAAAAATTAGCACCGATAGGCAAAGTGTTACTAAAGAGATTTTAGTGGGAAGGGTTAATTTTCGTTATACAAGTAACTACATAAACCTAATCCAAAATTAACCCGAAGAATTTTTTCGCTTTTATTTCGTCTGCGAAGAGGTTTATATTTTCCCTATCATAACATAGTTTCTCCGGGGTTCAAAGCAGCGCTACGTTTACTGGCGATACCCGATCCCTCCCAGCTCAAGAAACACAACGTGGGCGGAGCAAGGTGTGGACCGGGGAGGACAGCGACTAACGACCATTGACCAGCGACAGTATCAATCTGCAATCAACTTGTCATCCTGAGGACAAATACATCTTTTGGTATCAGCGGCGTGTGGCAATAGTCATGTCGTCTGGATACTGATGACCAGATTGACTTAGAATCGACCACCACCAAGGATAATCGTGTTATAATATCGTAATATGAAAAATATTAATATTTTATGATTTTTTTTTAAAAATTATATAGGAATATGGAAAATCGCGACATTTTATGCATATTCTGCCTTTTTTTATGGAAATATGAAAACCTTCTGTATTTTATTCAGATTTTAATTTTGGTATAGAAATATGAAAATGGGCTATATTTTATTTAGATTTTGTATATTTTATGAAAACCATTTATATTTTACTCACATTTTGACTTTTTGTATAGAAATATGAAAATGATCTATATTTTATTCAGATTTTGTCTTTTTTTATATAGAAATAGGAAAAACAGAAATATTTTATTCGTATTTTCACATTTGCATATAAATATGGAAAACAGCAATATTTTACATGTATTTTCACATTTTTTGTTTAGAAATACAGAAATCACCTATATTATATTCAGATTATGACTTTTTATATAGAAATATCAAAAACAGCAATATTTTATGTGTATTTATACTTTTTTATATAGAAATATGAAAAATACCAATGTTTTATATATATTTTGACCTTTTCATATAAACATAAAAAACAGGAATTTTTTATCCATACTTTAACTGACATAGAAATGTGAAAATCAGCTACATTTTATCTCATTTTCATATTTCTATATATAAATCAAAATATACGTCAAATGTAGCTGATGTATATATATTTCTATATAACAAATTCAAAATACACATGAAATATAAATGATTTTAATATTTCTATATAAAATGTCAGAATACGTATAAAATATTGTTGTTTTTCATATTTCTAAAAAATAAATCAATATATGCACGAAATAATGCTGTTTTTCACTTTTCTATCAGTCAAAACAAGAATAAGATATTTCTGATTTTATTATTTATACATAAAAAGACAAAATACGCGCAAAATATAGCTTTTAATCATATTTCAGGATAAAAAGAGACAGATATGCCTAGAATATAGCTGTTTATATAGAAATATGTAAAAGAGAAATATTTTATTCAAATATAGAAATATGGAAATCATATTTTATATGTATTTTTACTTTTTTCCATAGAAATCAGCTATCTTTTATGTATATTTTCATTTTCTGTATAGAAATTTGAAAAATAGAAATATTTTTTATATACTTTGCCATTTTGTTCAGAAATATGAAAAACAGCTTCATTTTATTTACGTTTTGACTTATTTAACATTGAAATATGAAAATAAACATTATCTATTGCATATGTTGTTTCTGGTGTAGGAATATGAAGAACAGCTATATTTTGTTCAGTTTTGAATTTTTCAGCCTTATTTCGGGCATGTTTAGAAATTTTAAAATCAGTTTCATTTTAGACATATGTTTGCTTTTTTATGTATTAGTTGGAAATGTAATTAGGCCAATTTTGTGATTTTTATTCAGAAGATAATTTTTTATTTTTGAAAAGCGATATTTTATGCGAAATTTGACTTTTTATTGAAATATGAAAATCAGCACTATTTTATATATATTTTGAATTTTTATATAGAAATAGGTTTTTAAATTGGGATATACACAAGGCTCTTAAATTTTTCCAATTTGAAACGTTCATGAAATTAGATTTGTTTAGAAATATATTTGATAATGCATTTCGCCATTTAAGTCTTCATCAGATCCAAAAACAGAAGAACAAAATGCATGTATATGTATTTGTCTATATGCTGAAATAATGAATAGTACTTTTTCCCTAAACTGTCATTTCTCGTGACTAAAGAAAAAGAAAATGAGTGACTTTTTAAAAAGTTGTTTACTTCAAGTCGAAAGTTGATAATGTATTTCTCCAGTATTTGTATATGAATTAAATGTAAATCCTCTTCTCCTTATCAAAATGACTTAAAAGTAAAAAAATTATTTAGCCTTTTCTGAAAATGGATCCAGTGCAAATCTTCATATAATTCTTCAGAATGGGTTGAAGTAAAAGATTTGTTTTTGTGTTTATCCATGCGTTTTCCGTGTCGACGGTATGTTACAGTTTAAAATTAGGATGCAGAAATCCGACAAAGTTTTTAAATTATTGTTGTGGACCCAGAATAGGTCCGAAAGAAAACTCGAACTCAGCAATTCAGTGAAAACGTATTATTAACAAAAAGAACGAATACAGAAGTGTTGCACGTCCGACTGACGGCTAAGTACAGTAATCAACTCGTGAACGGTATTTACTGTCCTCCCCACGAGGGACAGATGTGGCACAAGGCCAGGTTTAAAGTGGGGTATTCCTGAGCCCGTAGACTCGACCAAAAAATGCCCGTAGATCACGTATAAACGGGATCGGGTTGGTCAACCTCCCCGAACGAGGCCCTGCCTTTCGGCGGATCCTCGTCCAGGTTCCTCTCTGCTCAGAGCCAGAGTGTTCGACCATTAACTCCTCAACCGTAGTCGAATCTTCAATGGTATTTAGTGTCCTCCCCACGAGGGACAGATGTGGCACAAGGCCGGGTTTAAAGTGGGGTTTCCCGAGCCCGTAGGCTCGACCAAAGAATACCCGTAGATCCCGTATAAACGGGATCGGGTTGGTCAACCTCCCCGAACGAGGCTCTGCCCTTCGGCGGAACCTCGTCCGGGTTCCTCTCTGCTCAGGGGCAGAGAGTTCGACTATTAACTCCTCAACCGTAGTCGAGTCGTAAACGGTATTTAGTGTCCTCCCCACGAGGGACAGATGTGGCACAAGGCCGGGTTTAAAGTGGGGTGTCCGAGCCCGTAGGCTCGGCCAAAAATAGCCCGTAGATCCCGTATAAACGGGATCGGGTTGGTCAACCACCCCGAACGAGGCTCTGCCCTTCGGCGGAACCTCGTCCGGGTTCCTCTCTGCTCAAAGGCAGAGAGTTCGACCAGTAACTCCTCAACCGTAGTCGAATCGTAAACTGCCTACAGTCCTCTTGCGAGGCATAATATAGTCATAAAATGAGTCTATTTTGTCCATGAAGGTAGGTCCCCATAAAAATTATGAACCTTGGAAACTCATGTTTTTCTTCTTTAGTCACGAGATTTTAAGCACATTTCGATGTTTTTATATAGAAATAATAAAATCAGCTATATTTTAAGCCTATTTTGAGTTTTAATATAGAAATGTGAAAAAATCTTATGCATATTTTGATCATTATATAGAAATATAAAAAATAAAAATATTTTATATTTTGAAATTATGTCTAGAAATATGAAAAAGAGAATTTATGCTTATTTTGAATTTTTTATAGAAATGTGAAAATCTGCTATGTATTAGCTATTTATATAGAAATATAAAAAAAACAGCATTGTTTTAATTCAAATTTAAACACTTATATATAAAAATATGAAAAGCAGCTAAATTTTATGCATATTTTGTCTTTTCTGTAAAAATTCAAAATATACATAAAAATAACTAGTTTTTATGTATATTTTGAATTTTTATATAAAAATATTAAAGTCAACTATGTTTTATGAATATTTTAGTGTTTTAATATGGAAATGTGAAAAACAGAATTATTTTGTGCATATTTATGCATTAAGAAATATAAAAATGTTATATTTTTCATGATTAATCTTTTTTCATTAAAAAATATCAAAAAGGTACATTTCATACAGATTTAGGTTTTTTCATTAAAACATGCAAAATTTTTATTTTTGGATTTAGTATTTTCCGTTAGGAAATAACAAAAACAAATATATTTACATCATAAATTTAAAAAGATTCAGGATTTTTCATTTTCTTAATGAAACCGAATAAATCTGATCAAAATGTAACTTCTTTGTATGAAAATATTATACAGTTTAGGTCTTTTTCATTAAGAAATATCAAAATGTTATATTTTCTTAAAATTAGTATTTTTCATTAAGAAATAAAAAGATACATTTTTCATCAGAAAGTCTTTTCCATTAATAAATATAAAAAAAATAAATTTAATCCAGGTTATGTCTTTTTTCTTTAGAAATATAATAAATGTTACATTTTTTACAGATTATTTTTTCATTAAGAAACATAAAATCACTTACATTTACTTCAGGTTTAGTTTTTCTTCATTAAGAAATGTCCAAAAAGATACATTTTGGTCAGATTTAGTACTTTTCATTTTTTTAAGGAAAATGCCTAAATCTGTAAAAACAAATGTACCCTTTTTTATCAAAAATATTACATTTTGTACAGATTTAGTCTTTTTCATTAAAAAATATCAAAATGATATATTTTGTTCAGATTCAGTATTTTTCATTTTCAGAAATAACAAAAACAAATACATTTTCGTCAGATAGTGTCTTTTTAATTAAGAAATATAAAAAAGTTACATTGACTTCAGGTTGATTTTGTTTATTAAGAATTTTGATAATATTTACTTTTTGCTTAGATTTATTCCTTGTCATTAAGAAATATCTAAAATAAGATACATTTGGTATAGATTTTGTTTGTTTCATTAAGAAATATAAACAAAGTTACATTTTCAACATATTTACTCTTTTTCATTAAAAATAGAAAAAATGTTGATGTTTTTCAGATTTAGTCTTTTTCATGAGGAAATATAAAAACGGTATATTTTTCAGGTTTAATATTGTTTCATTAAGAAATGTCAAAAAAGGTACATTGTGCCCAAATTTAGTCTTCTTCATTAAAGAATATACATTTTTTCAGATTTAGTATTTTTCACTTAGAAATAAGAAAAACAGATACATTTTCATCAGATAGAGTCTTTTTCATTAAGAAATATAAAAATATTACATTTAATTCAGGTTCAATCTTCATTAAAAATATAACTAATATTACCTTTTGTGCAGATATTTACTACAGGTTTAATCTTTTTTCATTAAGAAATAACAAAAACAGGTATATTTCCATCACTTTTTCTTTAAGAAATATAAAAAAGTTATGTTTTTGTCAGATTTCACCTGTTTCATCCAGAAATATGAAAAAAAAATTACATTTTCTTAGATTTAGTCTTATTCATTAAGAAATATAAAAAAAGGTTTTTATCAGGTTTAATCTTTTTTCATTAAGAAATTTCCAATAATTTACATTTTGTACAGATATAGGCTTTTTCATTAAGAAATATAGTAAATATTACATTTGGTACAGATTTAGTCAGTTTCATTCATAAATAAAGTTACATTTTCTTTCATATTTTCTCTTCTTCATTAGGAAATATCAAAAAGTTATATTTTTTCAGGTTTAATCTTTTTCCATTCAAATGTCAAAAAGGTACAGTTTATACAGATTTAGTTCTTTTCATTAAGAAATCTCAAAAAAAATAATCTTTTCTTTTCAGATTTAGTCTTTTTCATTAAGAAATAGAAATTCCGGATACATTTCATTCATTAAGAAATGTCAAAAGAAATACATTTTGTACAGATTTAGTCTTTTTCATTATGAAGTATCACAAAGTTCTATACATATAATTATTTTCATTTAGAAATAAAAAAAAAATATCATTTTCGTTAGATTTATTTTTTTCATTAAGAAAATCAACAAAAGTTATATTTTCATCAGATTTAGTCATTTTCATTAAGAAATATCAAGAAAAGTATTATTTTTCAAGTTTAATTTTTTTTCATGAAGAAATTTAAAAAAAGGTGCATTTTGTACATATTTAGTGTTTTTCATTAAGAAATATCAAATAAGTTATATCTTGTTAAGTTTTAGTATTATTCGTTAAGAAAGAAAAAAAGCAGATACATTTTCATCAGATAGAGTCATTTTCATTACGAAAAAATACATTTACTTCTCGTTTAGTCTTTTTTTTTAATATTTTATTCAGATTTAATATTTTTCATTAGAAAATCAACAAAAGTTACTTTTCTTCAGATTTAGTGTTTTTCAGGTATATTTTGTACAGATATAGTCTCTTTCATTAAGAAATATCAAAAATGTTATATTTTATTCAGATTTAGTATTTTTCATTCAGAAATATAAAAACCAGATATATCAGGTCATCCCATAAGTTCTGTCCGAATTTTGAATAAAGAAAACAAGTGACCAAATGTTACATTTAATTACAGATTCAATCAACAATGTATTTTCCCTGATTATCTATGACTTCCTTCCATCTATTAACAAGCTTACTAATTCCATTACTGTAAAATTCTTTTGTCTTTGATTCGAAGAACTCACAAATGTCAGTTTTAACCTCTTCCTGTGTTACAAAAGCTGTTTCTTCCAAATGATTCTGTAAGCTACGAAACAAATGGAACAAGGTCGGGAGAATAAGGTGGATGAGGAATTTTCTCCCAACCAAGTTCTTCGATCTTTTGTGACGTAATTCTTGCTGTGTGTGGTCGCGCATTGTCCTGATGAAACATCACCCGTTTTCGATTCACTAGAGCAGGGCTTTTTTTCTCAAAGCTTGGTTCAAACGCTCTAATTGCTGACAGTATATTTGAGCATTAATTGTTGCATTAGGTGGTAAGAATTCAAAGTGGATTATTCCTTGGAAATCCCACCAGATTGAAAAAAGAACCTTTTGCCCATGAAGTTCCCTTTCTTGGCTGTGGCTGGGGTCCTTCCCCTTTACCGAGCCACTGTCTACGACGCTTAACATTTCGATAAAAGATCCATTTTCGTCGCCAGTCACAAGTCTATCCAAAAAAGGTGAAACAAGCCGGCGAGAATGGAGAGAAGAGCAGATGTCAACTCGGGATTTGAGGTTGTTTTCAGACAATTCATGAGGCACCCATTTTCCAAGTTGTTGAAGATGACGATGAACGGTTGTATGGTTTGAACTGAGAACCACTGCCAATTCCTCAACTGATAAAGCAGGATTTTCTTCAAGGGCTGCTTCAAGAAGCTTTTCATCAAACTCAACTGGACGTTCGGTTCGATCTTCATCTTCAAGGGTGAAATCTCCACCTCTGAATTTTACAAATTTACTTCTGCAAGTTCTTTCATTCGCACATTCCTAATGTTTCTAGCCGCTTCGGCTGCTGAGTTTCCTTTTTGAACTCATAAAGCATTATGTGCCTCAAATGATTTTTGTGTACTTCCATGTTAGCAGGGTTTTAATCAAACAAAATTTAATTTTATTGTTCTCTGAAATAAAATTTGATCAGTTTAAATGCATCTAAACATAAAAATAATGTTCAGCTCTATTAGACATTATAAAATACTCTTTAAATTTCGTTCATTTTAACAAAAAGTTAAAATTTGGACAGAATTTATGGGATGACCTAATATTTTCATCAGATACAGTCTTGTTAAGAAATATAAAACAAATACTTTTACTTCAGGTTTAGTCTTTTTATTTAAAAAATATAATAAATATTTTGTATAGATTTAGTATTTTCCATTAAGAATTATTTAAAATGTTAAATCTGGTACAGATTTATTCCCTTTCATCCAGTTATATTTTCATCAGATTTAGACTTTTTCATTAAAAAATATTTTTAAAAATTATATTTTTTCAGATACATTTTGTACAGATATTGTCTTTTTCATTAAGAAATATCAAAAATGTTATATTTGTTCAGTTTTCGTAATTTCCATTAACAAATTGAAAAACCAGTTACATTTTCATCAGATGGAGTTCTTTTCATTAAGAGAAAAAATATAGATTTTCATGACGAAAAATAGTAAATGTTACATTCTGTAACAGATTTAGTCTTTTTCATTAAGAATTATGTAAAATTGGAACGGATTTTGTCTGTTTCATTCAGAAATATGAGAAAGTTACATATTCATCAGATTTAGCTTCTTTCATTAGGAGATATCAATAAAGTTATATTTTCAGGTTTAATATTTTTTCATAAAGTAATTTTTAAAAGTTTCATTTTGTACAAATTTAGTGGTTTAAAAGTATAATTTAGTGATTATAAAGCATCAAACAAATTTACATTTTTATAGATATAGACTTTTTTAAAATATCAAAAATGTTATATTTCTTCAAATTTAGTATTTTGCATTAAGAAATAAAAAACAGTTACATTTTCATCAGATACTTTTATTAAGAAATATTAACAATTTACATTTACTCCAGCTTTAGTCTTTTTTGTTTAAAAAATATAATAAATGTTATATCTGGTACAGATTTATTATGTTTCATCCAGAAATATAAAAATTTCATCAGACTTTGTCATTTTCATTTAGAAATCTCAAAAAAATTATATTTTTAAGGTTTAATCTTTTTTCATTAAGAAATGTCAAAATGTTTGTACAGATTTAATCTTTTTCATTAAGAAGTATAAAAAAGTTGTTTTTTTTTACATATATAGTCTTTTCATTCATAAATATAAAAAGTTATATTTTGTCCAGATTTGGTATTTTTTCAGTAAGAAACAAAAAAGCAAATAAATTTTCATCAGATAGAGTATTTTTATTAAGAAATATAAAAATGTTATATTTAGTATTGATTTCACAGATTGAATTTTTTTTCATTAAGAAATATCAAAAAAGTTACATTTTGAACAAATTTAGTCTTTTTAATTAAAATGTTAGATTTAGTCTTTTTCATTAAAGTGTTATATTTTTTTCATTACGAAAATGCACAGTTTGTAGAGATTTAGTCTTTTTCATTAGAAAATATTAAAAAATTACATTTTGTATAGATTTAGTCATTAAGAAATAACAACAAATTAATATTTTGTTCAGATTTTGTATTTTTATTGGAAATAAGAAAAACATACATTTGTACTAGATAAAGTCTTTTCATTAAGAAATATTTAAAAAGTTTCCTTTTTATGAAAAAGACTAAATCTGACAAAAATGTAACTTTTGTCGATATTTCATAATGGAAAACTGCTTAAAATATATATTTTTTATATTTCTTAATGAAACAGACTAAATCTGTATAACTTTTGTGAACATTTCTTAATGAAAAAAGATGACCCTGAAAAATATAACTGTTTTGATACTTCTGAATGAAAAAGAATAAAACTAAAAAAATATAACTTTCGGTAGATGTTTCGCAATGAGAAAGACTAAGCCTGATGTAGTTGTAACTTTATTTCTTAATGACATGTAACATTTATTATATTTCTTAATGAAACAAGACAAAACCTGAAGTAAATGTAACTTTTTAATATGTAAAAAAGACTGTATCTAATGAAATGTTTTTATATTTCTTAATGAAAATGTCTAAATCGGTACAAAATGTAACTTTTTTATATTTCTTAATGAAAACCATAAAAATTACACAAGAAAATACTGAGAATGGAAAAGAAGATACCCCGAGATTTTTATTCTTTACGTTAAAAATAAGATCGAGTTACTTTTCTCAAAAACCCGAGAATTGGTGTAAATACTGGACTCACAAAAAGGACATATGCGAGCTTTTGACAATTGACTGATGATATTTGTAAAAGTACTGATTAACGAAAAACCTGAGAACAAGATATCATCTTAAGTTCCGGCAAGGCACGGCCATATGGTAATTATAAAAAGTTTTAGCATGAGAAAATATTCCGAAATATTGTTAATACGGGATAGAGAGAAGCCAAGGGTTTCCGTAGACGCTAAAAATGAATTATGCTTATAGAAATGGCAGAATGATGCTAAAATCACAAGTAGAAAACTGGGAGAAGTTGAGATAAACCGGAGAATGCTAGCTCAAGTGGCAAAAGAGAGTGCTTCAATATTAAACGTGACAAGGTTGGAACTGGCCAAGAATAGAGCCAGAATTAATTGGTATTAAATAACCTAGCAGAGTTAAGACAAGAGGTAATTAATGATACATTATCTGATTTTTAAACCAAGTGGGTGAAAGGGCGGTCTTTATTTTAGTCATTAATTTTCAACAACAAATTTTCTCACTCCCTCGCCTTTCCCTACAATCAGTTTTACCAGCTGTTTCCTTCGACCCGCTATTAGCAAATGTTTGTCTTCATATATTTTTCACTTAATTGTACTTACAGGTTGGTTTCTTATTTCAATTTCTTTGAGCAAAAGATAAAATCCTATTTCTCGATTTGTTTACACTATTTCTGCTCTTTGACAAGCAGACTTAAATCAGTTTTTCTATTCTGCCTTCGCGTTCAAAATTAACAAATATAAAAGCTGACCCCTTCTTCCTCCTGACAATCATAAGACATGTTTTTGTAAACAGGCATAAATTAATTTCTTAATGTTTGATTCCGTTTCCAACATTCTCAACTAACCTCAAATGCACTTTCACTTTGAGACCTTATGGCCGTTGATAATATCTTAGATTTAGTCTTTTTCTTTAAGAAATATCAAAAAAGTTACATTTAATTCAGATTTAGTCTTTTTTCATTAAAAAAAAGTTACATTTAGAAAAACTTTAATCTGTTTCATTAAGAATATAAAAAGTTACATTTGCTACAGTTTTAGTTTTTTTTGCTTAAGATATATAATATATGTACAGATTTAGTCCTTTTCATTAAGAAATATTTAAAAATGTTACATTTGATACAGATTTTATGCATATATTGACTTTTTTTATCATCTATATCTTAGGCCTATTTTCTGTTTTTTATCTAGAAAATATTTTTTTTATTCTTAAAAAGCTATATTTTATTCGTATTTTGATTTTTTTATTGAAATATGAAAATCAGCTATGCATATTTGGTTTTTCTATGCAGAAATAGAAAAACGGCATATTTGACATTTTTTATATACAAATGAGGAAAATAACATTATTTTATGCATATCTTCTCTTTTTCATTTAGAAATATGTAAAATAGCTACATTTCATGCGTACTTTGAAATTTCTGTATAGAAAGACGAAAATCAGCCATATTTTGTGCATATTTTTACTTTTATTTATAGAAATATGAAAAACATCATTATTTTATGCATATTTTAACTTCTTATATAGAAATGTTCAGTTTGAGGATTTTGTAAATATTGAAATTTTTACCAAATGATTGGTTCTTTATCAGTTTCAGCAGATACAGCTTAGCATCTTGCTTAGGATCTGCGTCAGAATATTTTAACTTATTTGTGAATTTGAACATTAATGTTAATATTCTTAATAATCTAGATTGGCTCTAAAGTACTAACATTGCTTTTACTTGGTTTTGAATAATCTCCTTAATGCATTCACTTGTAGGGATATTGAACGACCTCAATTCAATCCGTACATTTTTAATAATTTACAAATGTGTCAGCAAACGAAAAACAAAAGGAGAAACAGCATAAAAACTGTTTTTATAATAACAATCTTCAATTTACTGTATGACATACAAAGCTATCAAGTGTGTGATTTTTATATAGTAAGAGTTGTAATAATTTAACTGTTATTTGAATTAAGACTAACGAAGAAATATATTTTTTATCTGGACTCACAGAAAATATTTCAGTTCATGAAATAATAGTAGGTTTCAGTGGAAAGAATCTTCTTCGATAAGGTTTTGTAAGCTGAAATTTGGTGTAAGGTGAGTTCAAAGAAACTTGTTGATTGAGAGAAAATGTAATCTTCACTTGAATATCGAAAAGTTGAATTAACTTGCTGCCTAAATTGTTCACCGAAGAGAGTTGGATATTAGTGAGAGAATTCTGGAAAGTTAAGAATATGTTGAATCGTAACTTATAGTTCCAGCAAATTTTGAAGTAAATAAGTTTCTGTTGCTTGTAGTTGATCAGTTAAGAGATATTCAATGTTCGTACGTACATGTGTGCGCGTGTTTGTGCGTGTGTCATAGCGTCTTTATAGCGTTTTCCCTTAAAGGGGCAAAGGAACCTTTCCCCAGCACTGCATTACTGTGGTCTGAGAAGACAAGAAAGAGAGAGCTGAAGGTAGCGCTGGTATTTATAATGTTGCATGTCACGTGATAGGCTCGAAACACATAGACAGATTTTTAGCGGAATTGTATTTTCGTTCAGGTCAGAAACTAGGTCGATAAAATTCGGACGTAATTGAAAACATGATATTACTATTAATTGACCAGGAGTCAAAGAAATATCAAGGTTCATTGATCCACTTTTTGCACAAAATTGAACGAGTTATTTTCAGCTATTTGAAATGATGCAGAATTAAAATTCTACACACTGAAGACCACTTTCAGGCCAAGCTACCGAATCCGAGGACCACGAAGGACCAGAAATCCCAATGTCAATGCCCGAGTAATTAAATCGGCAGGGTTTTCTGAGGAAGGCACATATTTGAATTTTATTGATAATCAGTGTTGAGAATCTAACTCTTCTAGAGCAACTTTGAAGTTTTTCTATCTATACTTGAGAAACAGGTTTTAGGTTTTTATGTTGCCGGACCATAACCAAGACAACACTATGTGAGCATCACAATAATTACATCTTTGATACAAACATTTGATAAAGGTTTCAAGATGTTCTTAATGCTTTGCACTGTTAAGTATACTGATAACAACTCAAGTGAAGGCAAAGACTGTTCTTTTAAGGGCGTTTAGCAAAAATTAAGGAGGCCATAGAATCCAGTAGTGGAATTAAAAATTTTAAGAATGGGTTCTCTCAACAACAGGTCTCAATCGCAACAGGTTCCCTCATTTTCCATAGTCTATACTTTACTATATAGATATAATTTAGGAATAAATTAAATTTTTCTTGCACTTAGTCAAAATTACGTTATCATTTTGAAAGAAAAAATAATTAAAAGAAATGCTTTAAAATATTTTATTCATGATCTTTCATATTAAAAATATCCATTAGCCACTTGATTGTCATCATCGTATTAAGCATTCTTTTGCCTCACTCTGTGGTCATCAACACCGTGATTTTTGTAAGCCATGTTTTAACGAAAAGAGTGGAATCCCATAAATCTAAAGCGAGGCCAATAAAATTGATTGTCATCAAGTTTGCTTTATTTTCCACTTTAAGGCGGCTTCTTTTATCTGAGTATATAATATTCATTTTTGAAAAACCCCTTTCTGCCTCGGAAGAACTGACAGCAATCATATTGATAATAGTTTTCACTTTTTGTACACTTTGAAGAATAACAGGATTATGAAAGTTTTTCAGGACATTTTCCACATAGTCACGAAAATCATTAATGGGAATATTGTAATGAAAAATTTTACTGGAGTCATTCAGATTTTCTTCGGCAGCTTTATAGGGAATAAATATTTCTTGAATATTCCAAGTATGGCAAGTTCGGCTTATGAAATTTGTATTAACCTTTATTCGATTACCTGAATTTACATCCCCAACTTATTAGCAGTTTCTTCGGGTTGCTGAACTCATAAATTTCCAAGAACAGGTTCCTGCGAACCCGCTAAATCCCACCACTGATAGAATCCTGTCTTATATCGGAGGCAAAACCATATGCCTTTTTTGAGGCATCACAAAATAAATACAGTTCCGCAGTTAGTATTGAACTAACAACTGCACATCTGGGAAATTTTAAGAAACTTCCAGGTATTCTATTACTATAATTTCATCCCAGGACAATTTTAATTCCCACAAGTCATTTACAAGTAGTCTCTTTTTAATTGTCAGTGATAAACACAACGATAAACACACTAGAATTTTGCGACAATATTTTTCTTTTGGTGTTAGCAGAGAAATCTAAAACTCCTATTGAAATTTCTAAAGCATCTTTGACGGTATTATATTTAATTTTTTTTTCTAAGTCACTACTATGTTCTGCAATTTTTATCGTCTTCTAGTCACTTCTTTAATGCTTTGCAATTTGAGTTACACGGAACGTAAATCAAAACTTCCATCTGCCATACTTTTCACGGATTCTTTATATAACAATTCTTCGAGAGAATCACTTGTCTTAATCAAATTATCAACATAAAAATATGCATTTGTGATAACATTTTTTAGTACTAATAGTACTAAAATTTTCTAGTGTGGAGTAGTTATTTGTAAGTGGTAAACACTTTTCTTCTCTCTATTGCTACTACTACAGTCGCTAATATTTTCTTTTGTCACTGTAATATTTTCATCGCCTCACAAGATTTATCGAAAATTTTCTGTAGTGATGATAATTTGTACCTGTTCATGAATGATTTCCTGACAATTTAGTGAATATGATAAAATTTAAATATCTGTTGCCATGTAAACCTTCGTCTAAAAAACTCATGGTTAAAAAAGCATTCTTTAACTGTCTTCTTTTACCTTGGAGAGTTTACAAGATACTAAATCGGCAGGACTTCGCTCATTGATATGCTTGAATATTTCTTTAATAATGAATTGTCTGTCTAAAAATTCTTCATTTAACAAATCAATAGCTACCTACTTCTCGTCATTAATTGTATGATACTGAATTAATATGCCTTTAAGTAGGTATTGTAGGGAACCACCACTGTACCGCCAATAGTTAGCTGAAAAAAGAGCATAGCCTGATGAAAAAGGCCTCAAACTTAATAAAAACAACATTTTATCATCAAAATCTCTGTTATTATTAAGAAGTAAGAACAAAGTATTTTGTAAATATTTTTTTAAAAATCTTTACTTCTTTCTAACACGTTCGAAATGTTTGTTAAAAATCTTGTTTTTTATGCGTGAACGGTGTAACAGAGCTGGTAATGAAAATGTTTTAGCCTGTTTTCCGGTAAAATAACACATTTTGGAAAGTCTTGCAAAAATCAAATAATGAAACTGTCAGGACTTATTTACAAATGAATTAATTTATTTTTTAAATTATTATTTATAGAACATTTTGGTAAAAAAAATTTTTTTTTTTACATTTGCTACATTTCTAGGAATGAAATTCGTCCTCAAATTTTTTTGTTCAGTTAAAAGAAGAACTCACTGGAGAATGTAAATCATTTTTTTTTATAAACTTTTACAAAATTCCCTATAATCTGTTCCAAATAGAAAATAAAAACTGCAAACTATCTAATTATTTAATTTGAAAAGCTAATTAAAAGTTTATCAAATTAGATAATTTTTTTATAAATATCTTTTATAAATAATATATATATTAAGGAAATTATAGTCTGAAGTAAAAAAATCGATGAATAATGAATTTTTACGAGAATTTTTTTAATTATTCGTTTCGAGTCTCTGTTATTACATAGTTCTCGAATTGGGCCATGAAATTATTAAATGCAAATTTATCCTTTTTGTAGAGCTTTACACTAAAAAGGGACATTTGAGTTATGCACCAAGAAAGCCTACAAAACCCACCTTTGTCTCAGTATCAAATTCATCGCCTTTCCTTTTCACTCGTCGTTCGATCTGTGTACATGAATACACCCCTTTCAAATTCTGCTTCTGTCAAAAAATCTTCCCTGTATAAACTTTTAACTATTTTTTATCCTTATACGGGATTTCTATGTGATTGTTTATGTTTTATGTTGTTGTTGTTGTTGTCAATAACATAATATTTAACAATATTATTTTTAACGCTGACAAATTATTGCCTTTAATTTCTTTTTCCTTTGATTTGATGCTGAAAAATAGTCAATGGGAAGGAACTCATATTCAAAGGTTATCCCCCTTTTTTATAATTTTATTGTATCTTGGAACGTTTTTTCATTTTGGAAAATTTATACACACACACACACACACATACACACACACACACACACAAATATATATATATATATATATATATATATATATATATATATATATATGTATAAAACTTCCGAAAAAGTAAAGGGGTAAGTCCAGCGCTAAGTATCTAATAAAAATTTCTATAATGTTTGTATTTAGGTGTAAATTTACATGCTTAATTAAAAAATAACAAAGAAATTTTGATAAAATCTACCGTTTTACAGTTATCAATAATAAAAATTCGAACTCAGTCGTGTTCAGCCGTCCGCCATTACTGGCTTTGTTTAACTACATTCACTGCGGAACATGTTGCGCGCGGAATATTAATAAACGGCCATTTTTACAGCTCTTAACTGATCTTACTCGGCTGCGCACTTAAGTTGTGTCGAAAAGCAATGTGTTGTTTTTTTTCAACTGTTGTTTTTAAGTAAAGCGCT
This sequence comes from Acanthosepion esculentum, assembly GCA_964036315.1. Taxonomy (NCBI): domain Eukaryota; kingdom Metazoa; phylum Mollusca; class Cephalopoda; order Sepiida; family Sepiidae; genus Acanthosepion; species Acanthosepion esculentum. The sequence continues at coordinate 65,849,637 of OZ038482.1, forward strand.
CTTTCTTAAATTAAAAAACAAACAAATTAAATAATAAAATAAAAAACACTGACCCCCAACCCTAACCCTAAATTTAACCCTAACCCCAACCCTAACCCTAATGTCAACCCTAACCCTAATTTTAAATTAAAAAAGTTAAATAATGAAATATAGTACCCCAACCCAACTTTAACCTTAAATTTATCCCTAACCTTAACCCTTATCCCATAATATCCCTTATAAATAAAAATAAAAAACAAATAATAAAATAAAGAACCCTAACCCTTTGTAAAGAGCATGATTATATACAAAATAAAAAAATGCTAGATACGAAATAAGGGATTATTGTATTATTTAATTTGTATTTTTAAATTTGTCCCCTTTTCTACACAGAAAAAAAGGGTTTTCTGTTAAAAAAATAAAACAACACTAGTCCACTTGTCATTGCTTTCCAACAGTGCGTTGTAATTTAGACGAGTAAGATCAGTAAATAGACTGTTAATTACGTTTCCATGAGCAAAGTGAATGTAGTTATACAAGGCCCGCAATGGCGGACGAATGTACGCGACTGAGTCCGAATTTTTATTGTCGATAACTCCAAAACGGTAGGTTTTATCAAAATTTATGTTGTTATTTTCGTGTTCAGGATGTACATTTACAAGGAAATATGACGATTTGGGAAATTTTTAATAGATATTTAGCGTGGGGCTTAAAAAGCAAATTTATCTTTTTTTATATTAAAGCTTTTTTTTTTAAATTAAAAGAAACAAATTAAATAATAAAATAAAGCTTTTTTTTAATTAAAAGGAAAACAAATAATAATTAATGAGCAAACTTTGTAAAGAGCATGAATATTTACAAAATAAAATTAAAAAATAAAAAAAAATGCTGGAAAGGAAATAATTAACGCGCAAACTTTGCACGATCTTTGAAAAGAGCATGATTATTTACAAAATAAAAAAATCCTCCTTTGTAATTTTTTTTCTTTGTAATCCAAAGAAGAGTCCGTAATTGTAATCGATCCTGGCCTGGCATCTCTACATCAATCACTTTCCCTGCCGTTGTGACGTGACTTCACTGCGTCTTTTCTATAAATATCTTCGTGTCAGTTTTTCTGATGACTTTGGTGCTAGGACTGCATAAATTTAAGCAAGATTGGCAAATAGGTCTCGCCGTTGTACTGCTGAAATAGCTCGATGTAACCGTATGCTTTATGTGAATAGTTTCTTTCTTTACTAGCAAAATTTGTTGCTTCCATATCCGGCCTGTTTTCGTGCATAGATATCAATGATGTAATCACAGTTTCGAACTTGACATTTATAATACAATTTAAAAACTCAGGGATCGATTTTACACTATCGTTATTGTGAACAGAACTTTCTTTTAAAATGGTAAAAAAAAACAATATTTTTCGATTCTGACTAATGAATGCCAATCAACAAAAATGAAAGGTTATGTCGGGGTCATAATAATCCTTAATATTTTGTGTTTTTCTGCTTTGTCGCTGAGGATATCTTCTTTCAGATTTATCAAAAATCTCTTCAATGTCTTCCTTTGAATTTGATGTTGCAAAAGAACATGGGAAGCAACTCGTTATCAGATGTTATCTCCCCTTGCAGTTTTAAGTAATTTTAGTTTCTCTCTTTATTGTGAAATAATGCATCTGATTTGATTTACTCATTTTGGAATAGTAATGATTTACCGAAATAGTTACTTTATACTCGAGAGAAATACTTAATTTGTTCTCGGGTCTAGTTTTTGTCTTATTTTTCATATAAACAATGCATGTCGGACAAAAAGCATATATGACGTTGGTTTCTCAGACAAAAAAAATGAATTGATTTTTCTTCGTGCTTTCATGGCAACTGTTTTATTTGTTATCAGACCTCAACCAGATAAAAAATAAAATATTCAGTATAGATTAAAATAGAGGTGACTGGGGATAGGGTCGTCTTAACAGCATTATGGGCCTCTGAGCAAACCAGTGTGCTGGGGCCACTACGACAATCACTCACATAAATAAAAAGTAAATGGTCGATTAATTTTATTGGCACTTCAACAAAACTGGTGTTAAAAGATTAAAACTTGCTGTACAGCAGCAATTAATTAATATTATAGACAATACGCAAGGCTTGCAAACCACGCAGATTAGATGATATATTATGAATTACTACGAACTACTTATTATAGCAAGCATTTGCGGCATTTCTTTTCAGAGAATTGCTTTATTATTGACTTGAAGTCCATGCACATGACTGAAAGCCAGTTCAAACGAAGCTATCCCATTGTGCTACGAAGCTGATTTATTATAAGTTTCGGTCTTGAAAAAGAATGTTCTCCTATACAGTAGGTTACCATTGTCCGCATAACACACTCTGAGTGCAATTTCAATATTCAGGAATACAGATTTCAAATCGTCCGAAATTATTTTTCTGTACAGTACAGGGAAGGTCTTTTTCTGTGTGGTTTCATAGTTCTTTTTTATAGTAATATTAGTTCTTGGTGTAAAAATATTAACCCTTCCCACTTTGAATTCTATCGTGACACTTTGCTCAATTTGACTAAGGCTTAAATCGGAGGTTCTCTCTGGCAGCAAGTTATGTGAAATTCGGTAGAGTTGTCGCATTTCGTCTGGAACTCTGGAACAACTGGCTTGGTCTCTTCAGTGCTCTCCTTATATTAACTTTCACCCAAAACTGGCATGGGGTTTGACGTGATTAGGGTACCTGATGTTTTCCTCTTCTTCCAACACGAACCCCTTTGTTGTATGACTCTGTAAAATTAATCATATCTCCAAATTTGGAGTGATCCCTTTCCCTTTGGGTAGCGGACACAGGATATCGATCTGCCCCGATAACTCCTTCCTTCTCTTATTTGTGCCTCGAACCAACACCTCCCAATGGGCGTAGGCAATTCTTCCGTCCTTTTTGATATTGCACCTACGCATGTCACGTCGGTTGTCCTTTTGACCAAACTGGTTCTCAAACCGCATTCTGTGGCTTAGTTTCTGGTCATTAATTAAAATTATCATTTTAATTTCTCGTCAGTAAAACTTCCCAGCCTGGCCTTGCTCATAAAATCAGAAATTTACGAGCTACTTCTTCCGGCCAGTCATACCCCCATCCTGCCAAATCTCACATGGCTTGCTGCTAGAAAGAACTTCCAAGCACCCTGGGTTGGGTGATTACATAAATAAATTCCACTTCCTCGACTTGTTTACAAACTCCACTTTTTGATAGGCAAAAATAAATCAGTTTTTAATTCTGCCTTGTCCCCAAAATTACTAATTTTTATCTCTCGATTACTGTTTTCATAACTGGTATTTTAAGGCAGGGTCATCAATCAGCTGTCAGCCCAGCCTTGCCACATTGCCTCCGTGATAATATCTTGCCAACAAAATTACTTTTTTTCCAGTTTTCCCCCAAATAGACTTTTGAAATTATTAAAAAAAAATCTCGTGATGTTGATGGAGTCGGTGATTGGCTGGGATTTGCGTTACATTCAATATAAGCAGGCTTGAGAAATATTACACCCTTCATTTCACGTTAGATTTGCCATGGGTGAAATGAAGGGTGTAATATTTCTCATTCCGGGCAAGGACGCGAAAAGGGCCAGCGTAATGTGGCGTTAGAGGTTTCTTCACAGCATCCTGCCGGACAAAGACGAATTCGCATTTATGCAGTAATGAAGGAACATATATGTCTTTGGTAGAGAATCGGGTAGGCGTAAAAGCTAAAGATGACATTCTGTTTTGCAGATATTTGATAAAATTCGTAGTAGGTTCTGATGTTGGATGGGTGGAGAGAAATTGGCCAGGCAATATTAGTTGTTGTCCGAAGATACGGTCAGCCGGCGAACAATTTAGGCCTTCCTTGATTTGTGAGCGAAGAGATAACATTACTAAAAGTAAATTCTCTATCCATGATGTTTGGTTTATAGTACTGGAACTAGTTAGAGCAGCTTTTAATTGTCGGTGAAATCGTTCAATCAACCCGTTGGCACATGGGTGGTATACAGTGGTTGAAATATCTTGCACCGAGGAGGTTTATGAATTCCGTGAAAAGCTGAGATTGAAACTGCGGACCCAAAGTTATATTAAAAATTTTGGATTTTACAAAGTTTTGAAAATTTCGATTACTTTTTCGGCGTTAATCACGTTTGTTTGAAAATATAATTTGGTATTTGAAAGATTAGTATACCAATAAAATTACTGAAAAGCGATTATGTATCGATCGAAAAATGTTGATTTTTTAACAAGTTTCAATAGTTTACACGAAGTTATGTTGAAAATTGTGGATAATACAATGTTTTGAAAAACATTGAATATTACGTTGGAAATTACGTTTTTACGTACAACATTTGACCAATTTCGAGTAAATTTTCAGCGTGAATCACGGTTGTTTGAAAACATAATTTGGTATTTGAAAAGATTAGTAAACCAATAAAATTGTTAAAAACCGATTACGTATCGATCGAAAAATATTGATTTTAATAAGTTAATATAGTTTACACAAAGTTACATTAAAAATATTGGATTTTAAAACTTGTGAAAAACATTGAAAATTACGTTGAAAAACTAGTTGTTTTGGCCAATTTCCAGTACTTTTTCAACGGTAGTTTGAAAATATAATTTGGTATTTGAAAACATTAGTAAACTATCGGAGTTAGCTCCTCCTTAGTTCCCTAATTCTTCACCAGAGAGACCTCTCCCCATACCATAAATACTGGGTGACTTCTTGCCTCTTTCTCTTTTTCCCCTCAGGCCACGTTCTGACTTTTTTTCTGACTGGTTGTTGCCGCCCGACATTTTCTGATTCTACGGTTTTTCCTTGAGCTACATTTTTAAGTTTTGATTTATTTTTTTTTACCGTCTTTCTTTCGGTTTTTAGGGCTGTTTTAAAAAGTTTTTGATTTTTTCATGCTTTTTTACCCTCCCCCTTTTTAATTTTCCTCTTTATTTGTGCTATTTTTCTTTTATTATTTGCTTTCTTTTGATTTCTTTTACTTTTAAAATCCTTTTTAAATATATGTTCGTTTTTTATCTCGTAACCCCTGCTAGAGTCTTATTTATTTGTTTAATTTCTACAACAGACTTTAATTTCTTCCTTACGTGTTATTTCTTTATTTGTTTCTTTCCTTTTAAATATCTTTTAAGTTTTCCGTGTATTATTTTATTTTAAAACTTTTTTGTACCATATTCGTTCTAATATTTGTATTTATATTGTCTAATCTGTCCTTTTATTTTCTTTTGTTTATTTGTTTTTCCGGTTGATTCGTTTTTAGCGTCAGCCATTTTTTTTTTGTGTGTGATTAGCTCTGTGTATTCTCGTTGTTTCGTATTTTCTTTGTATAACGTTTTCCTTTTTCTTTGTATAGCGTTTTCCTTTTATTGTTTATTTTCGTTTTTCTGTTTTCTTTTTTAAATATAGTTTCGCCTCTAGGCGAACCTTGTTCTTTTGTTTTTCGTCTATTTTTTAATTTAAGATTTAAATTTGTCTCGGATTTAGGCGAATTTCTTTTTCTTTTCTTTTTCGTCAATTTTTATACGTCCATCCTTTTTGTGATTTCTTTTTTGTTTCGCCTTTAGGTGAACCTTGTTTCTTTTGTTCTCATCTGTCATTTAATTTTCTGCTAAAACTTTGTGTATATTTATTTATCTGTTCCTTATTTTTGTACATTTTTGACTGGCTGTCTCGCTTTCGGGCGAGCCTTGTGTTTTTCTTCATTTGATTTTTTGTCTGTCACCTGTCGTTTTTATCTGTTTATTTTGTCTTTAATTTTTAGTTTCGCCTATAAAACCGGAATTTGTTAATTATTTTCCCCCTCCCCTTCCCTTAAAAATGGAAAAGAAAATACCTTCTTTGTTAATTTTAAAAAAGAAACCTAAAATGGCTTCCTTCAGGAGATCTGTAAGGAAGCATCTTTTCAACCAAAAAAAAATACCCGCCTGATAAAGACAGTTTGGAAGTGTACCCAGCCTTGGAATCTTCTTCCTACTGTAAGGACGCCATTGCTGGCAATTTAAATAGTATGGAGGCAAATAAAGGCCAAGAAAATCTCAAAACTGTATGGAAGCCAATAATGGCAAAGAAAAAACAAAATCTGGAAAATGTATGGAGGCCGATATGGCCAAGAAAAAAAACAAAAAATCTACGATAGCCAATAATGGCCAAAATTCTGACAAGAACACGGAGGCCAAATCTGGCCAAAAGAACAAGACAATTGATACCGCTAGGGCCGGGGATTCGCCCTGTTGTTGGAAGTCCCCTCCAAAATGCATTATCGATATAGCGGAGTTCTTGGAGCGTTCCAAGAGTTACGCACGCCTTGTCGTGGAAGGTGGGCTCTTGCAGGACCCCATAGAACTAAAGAAGATCGCGAAAAGAATAGAAAAGAATCATATGGGACGTATTGTTACCCACACCCGAAGATTGTGTCAAAGCAACAAGCAGAGAGATAATAACAAAAGATATAATTCTGCGAACCGATTATGACGGAAGGATCCGTGTAGCGATATACGAGGTCCCTCCTCAGGTTATCGGGAAAGCGGCTTTCTTGTCGCAGTATGATGAAATACTAGGTGCTTCCTGCGATAGCTTGACCGGGGGATGGAGTTTTGACATAATGTTAGACCGAAAAGCCTTCCTCTCGGTCCCCAACTGTCTGGAAGTAGGGGGCCTGAATCTGTCGGTCATTGTTACCGGCTGCAAATCGGTGTGTTGGAAGTGTGGAGAGACTGATCACTTCTCTTCTTCCTGCCCATAGAAGAAGGCCTCTGGAAGTCAGGCCCCAGTCAACCAAAATCCCACTCTGACCGCGTCTTTAGATACCGCCACGCCTGTAATGGGCATGCCAGCTTCCAGGACCGGAGTGGTGAAACCACCAGTTGGGTCAACGTCTAAGCTCCCATTCCCCGAAGAGCTTTCGCCTGCTGCTAGTGCAGTTATGGAGAAGGGGAAGGGCAGGTTGATGGCAGGACCAGAGGGAAGCGCCAAACAGCGGGTCCTCAGTCCACTGAAGCCCCAGGGACAAAAGACACTGAAGGTCCCACTACCTCTGTCAACATTAAAGGCGATGCCCCGGACTCTTAACTTGCCCAAAGAGAATTGCAGAAGAAGTACGACCCAACCTTCGAAAAGACAGAAAAAATCAAGCAATTAAAACAAAAATTTGATAAGCAAAAGACCTCTTCAACTAAAAAGGCCACACCCTCCACCTCCTTGCCCCACATTCTCAACCCTCAATCCCTCACTGTAGGGACCTTAGTCATAAAAAGACCTCACCGATTAAGTAACTCCCTCCACATCTTCTGCCCAACATTCACCAGAAAAATCTTCTGCTCATACCTCAACCCCTCTCAGTAGAGACCCCAGCCCTTGCAAGCATTCCTATACACTTCACTGCACTCCCAGTCCTTCCCCCATTAAAACTCCCGAAATGCCCCCTTCTCTCAACAAAAGACAAAGAAGTCCATCACAGGACTCAAAAAGGAAAAATATACCCAAACACATATATAACTCAGGGGAAATGTTTGTTGCATTTCCCCAGCACAAGCGGAAAAGGCCAGGGATTATGGAAACAGGATCAAATATTTAAAATATCTCCTCTCTGTCAAGCAATATGCTGACAGACATCGAAGATCAAAAAATATTTTCCACAAGCCGAAAGAGTTTTGAGAGTGATTACGGGGGCTCGACAAGCATGAGTTATGCTTGATGAGGCAATAGTCTCTTTTAAGATGTCCCCCACCGATGCTATCGTTCAATCCGATAAATTAAAAAGAATGAAGCAATTTTCTGCTGGGAATGTCCGTGTTTTTGTTCACCCCCCACCCTATATAAAGCACTAAAATTGACTTTCCCGTGGGATATAGGCGGTCTCTCCCAAGACGGCACCATCAAGACGGACATGGGCCACGGGTCTTTGGGGGAGGCTGTCGGTATCCTGACCCCATCCATGTTTAATTCAGGTAAGCAACTCTAATCGGTTTGATAATGTCTCTCTGGTTAGCTAATTTGAATGTCCAAGGTCTGAGGGCGGTGTCTCGCAGGGCGAGGCTCTATCGTGACCTTCAGCGTCTCGGGGTGGATGTATGTTGTGTGCAAGAGACCCGTTTTTCTTCTCGCGATCAGAGCATTCTGTCTAGGGTTTTTTCCCTCTATTCAGCATGTTTTGATGGGCGCTCGAGAGGTGTCTCTTGGTTGGTGAGCAAGTCTTTGAAGTGTGCTCTTGTCTTCGCAGATCCATCGAGCAGACTTTGCGTACTGGATGTTACCATAAAGGATAAGGCTCTGCGTCTCATTGGGGTTTATGCACCCAATAACCATTCTGATCGGCCTGCTTTGTTTCGGCAGATAGAGCCGTTCTTGATGACATCTCGGGTAGTTTTAGTGGGGAATTGGAATGCCGTCCTTGACCCCGATATAGAGCGCATAGGGCTAAATACGGGTACTAACAACCGGGACGTGAAACCATTTCGGGACTTTATCGACGGGTTTGATCTTGTCGATAAGTACCGGAATGAGCACCCTCGGGAGGTAGTTTGGACTTGGACAAATACTGGCAACTCGGCTTCTGGGACGCTTGCTAGCTACCTCGACCGAGTCTTAGTTAGGGGAGTTGATGTAGGGCTTTTAGAGTGTCCGAGTTTCCATTATATAGTTTATTCGGATCATAGGCTTGTTCGGGTAAACTTAGATAAGCCTAAGGTTAGGTTGGCTGGCTACTAGAAATTAAACTGTTCATTGTTTGGCGAGCAGGATTTCCGGTACCAGCTGCTACTAATGATACAGAGGGAATTGACGGGGTTCTGTGGTGGGAAATGCCTCGTGGAATAAATTAAAATCCAAAATTAGAACGTTTGCTGCTGATTTTAGTCGTCGGCTCAATCTAGATAGATTAGCGGCGCAAACGGCTTTAGAAGAAAAAGTTGATCGGGCAGTTAAATCCAGTGATAGTGGGGTAAATAGCCTTAGCTAAGGCAGAGTTATCCTCCTTGCTTATCAAGAAGGATCAAGCTCTAGTAGTGAGGGCTGGGTTATGTAGAATGTCTCCTGGGGCAACGAATATGGCCGCTGAATTGCGTGCAGAGGAGAATCGGAGAGTGTCTCGGCGACATATCGCGTACGTCACATTGCCGGATAAACGGACCGTGACTACAAACGAGGGCATATGGGAGCCTTTTTGTGAGTACTTTCAGGAGCTTTTCACCAGGGATCCCGATCTGAGCCCTGATCAGTTCGACGCCTATTTAGCTGACTTTCTCTGCCTCGAGGCAGCTGAAGCGGTTAGGTGCGAGGATCACATTACAGAGTCGGAAATCTGGGAAGCGGTGAAACAGGTTGGCCTGGACAAATCTCCGGGATTAGATGGTCTTCCGTACGAAGTGTACTTGAGGCAGTCGCCCGTTTTTGTTCCCTTGCTGGCACTGATTTTCGGCAACTGGATGAAGAAGTGTTGAGACATTTCAACCCGGCCACCCAAGGCCTTATTCAGCGAGCCTCCTGCTTTGTAAGACCGAGCTCGTCCAACAGTTTATCCCGAATGGCCCCGCTAACTAACACCTGATATAATGCCTTACGAGACAACGCCTGGATGTTGGAGAGGCCATCCGACACCCATGAGAGGCGTTTCAGAGCACGACGACATTCACGGGAGAAGGAGCACTCGACTCGGGGTAAACGGCGGGCCTCCCCCTGGGAAGTTCTTACGGGCGTCTTCCTTCCAGGGGCGTAATCCCCCAAAACGGTGGGGATGGGTTAGATAACTTTCGCCCTTTAACTATGCTAAACACAGAGTTAAAGATTTTGGCTAAGGTCTTAGCAAACCGTTTGCAGGTTGTCCTCTCTAGTCTGATTGGCTCCGAACAAACTTGTGCTGTGAAGTGCAGGACTATTCAGGACAACCTTCATATGGTACGCTTGATCATCGAGCAAGTCGACAGCGAAGCCGCGCTGATCAATTTAGATCAGCCCAAGGCCTTCGATAGGGTTGACCATAGCTTTCTCGAGGCTGTCCTTTCGGCGAAACCGGTTTTGGGTCGTACGTTCGCACCTGGATCCGACTTCTGTATGCGACCCCCGGTGCGCTGGTGGAGGTGAACGGAGTACGATCGGAGCCTTTCGTATTGTCTCGCTCCATTCGTCAAGGTTGTCCGCTTTCGCCTTTGCTTTACGTTCTTGCATTGGAACTTTTCCTTTGCAAGTCAAAGATGAATCCGGTCCTACGCGGAATTTCCCTACCTGGTGCTACCACTTCGCCCAGGTATTCCGCCTAGGCTGATGACGTTTCGGTTCTTGTGTCGAGCATGGTCGAGATTGACGAAGTCAGCAAAGAAATCAGTGGTTATAAGATAGTGACAAGGGCCAATATCAACTGCGATAAGTCTGTTGGCTTGCGGTTGGGTGCGTGGAAGGGAGTTTCTCTTCGCGGACGGATGAGCCGGTCAAGATTCTCGGCGTCTGGTTCGGTCCTGATCTCCAGTTGGAAATGATTTGGTCGGAGGTGCAAGGGAAGGGCGAGATCGCAATTAATTTGTGGTCTCGGAGGAATCTTTCCTTAAAGAGGAGGGCGGAAGTATGTGTTTCACACATCTACCCGATTCTCCTTTACCGACTCTCTGTGCTCCCACTTCCGTCTGACGCTTTACTGGCGTTAGTGAGGTTCTTGTGGGGAGGCAAGTCTCTCGGGATATATGTTGTCTTCATCCATCTGAAGGCGGTCTATGTATGCCTAGCATTGAGATTCGTCAATATATGTTTCGCATCGGGTTCCTGGATAGGTTGTGTTACGAATCGGATGAGGAGGGCGCCTTCTGGAAGGAAGACGTCCGTAAGAACTTCCCAGGAGGAGGCCCGCCGTTTACCCCGAGTCGAGTGCTCCTTCTACCGTGAATGTCGTCGTGCTCTGAAACGCCTCTCATGGGCGTCGGGTGGCCTCTCCAACATCCAGGTGTTGTCTCGTAAGGCATTATATCAGGTGTTAGTTAGCGGGGCCGTTCGTGATAAACTGTTGGACGAGCTCGGTCTTACGAAGCAGGAAGCTCGCTTAATAAGGCCTTGGGCGCCCGGGTTGAAATGTCTCAATAACAATGAGGCATCACTCACCTCGCTGGTGATGCGTGGGGCCATCCGGGTCGCCAAAAGACTGCACAGCGTGCTTGGAGAAATATGCAAACTGTCTGCGCTGTAGTGGGGACGTCGAGATCATTGATCACGCCTTCTTTCATTGCAGGGTGGTAGTGCCGTTGTGCAAGTATATTGAAGGTCTCATGGTTCGCATGCTGCCTGGAAAGTTCTTTGTCCTTGAGGCTGCTTCTGTTTGTAACAATGTAGCTCCGTCGCATCAGCTTAAAGTCAAGATTAGGTCGGAAAGGTGGCGACTTACTTCATCTGAATTCGGCAAAAGGTAGGTGAATCTTGCGCCTTTGTGTCGTGTGAAAGGGGTTGACCTGGAGTGGCACTTTGATGCCGGTTAGGCATCAGGATATTGCTTTACCTGGGTTGAACACGGGCACCCCATCCCAAAATTAGGTTAGCTTAGGTTTAGTTTTGATTCTTTAGTTTCCTTTTTCAATAAACTTAGCTAGGGTATGTGTGCTCATTGGCCCCCTTTATTTCTGTCCCTATTTTTCTTTAAGCCTAATTCTCCCTCGTGTTTTCTACAGAATTAATATTCTTTTCCCCTCAGGCTTCGTGCCGCATCCCACCTCGCGTGGAGGTAAGATAATTCTTTCTCTTCTTTCCTTCAGGCCTCGTGCCGAATCCCACCTCGCGTGGCGGTGAGGTTAATCTCTCTTTCTTCTTCATTTCAGCGACAAGATGTAAGCTCTTAGAATGTCAACGCTTTCCATTTCTGGGAAAACGCTATGAACATTACGAACATTCACCAAAATACGAACATTCACCGAAATACGAACATTCACCAACGTACAAACACAAACGTTCCCACACACACAAATGTTATGTCTATGTGTCTTGTAATTTGTTTAATACATATATGTATATATATATATATATATATATATATATATATATATATATATATATATATATATATATATATATATATATATATATCGGTCTTGTTTGTCTTCATCTTCCGCCAATTTTCATGTAGTTGGACCTTTTAATATTCTACCAGGAGTTACACAGGTGTCTCTAATACAACACGTAAATACACACCCGGTCCTCTACAAAACCAATAAAATTATTGAAAATCAATTAGGCATCGATCGGAAAATATTGATTTTAACAAGTTTAAATAGTTGACACAAAGTTATATTAAAAAATTTTGCTTTTGCAAACTTTTGAAAAACATTGAAAATTATGTTAAAAAACTAGATGTTTTGCCAATTTCGATAACTTTTTCAACAGTTGTTTGAAAATATATAATTTAGTATTTGATAACGATAGAAAACAAATAAAATTATTGAAAGTCGATTAGGTATCGATCGAAAAATATTGATTTTAACAAGTTTCAATACTTTACACAAAATTATTAAAAATTTTGCATTTTACAATGCTTCGAAAAACATTGAAAATTACGTTGAAAAACTTGTTGTTTTCCACAATTTCGATTCCTTTTACAAAGTTAATCACTTTTCTTTGAAAATATAATTTTGTATTTGAAACCATTAGAAAACCAATAAAATTATTGGGTATCGATCGAAAAATATTGATTTTAACAAGTTTCAGTAGTTTTGTTTACACAAACTTATATTAAAAATTTTTGATTTTACAAACTTGTGAAAAACATTGAAAATTACGTTGAGAAAATAGTTGTTTTGCACAATTTCAATTCCTATTACGACGTCAATAACGCTTGTTTAAGAATATAATTTGATATTTGAAAACATTAGAAAACCAATAAAATTTATGAAAATCGATTAAGTATCGATCGAAAAACATTGATTTTAACAAGTTTCAATAGTTTACACGAAGTTATATTTTTAAAAAACTTGTAGATTTTACAAACTTTTGAAAAACATTGAAAATTACGTTGAAAAACTAGTTATTTTGCGAATTTCGATTACTTTTTCAATGGTTATATCAAAATATAATTTGGTATTTGAAAACTTTAGAAAACCAATAAAATTATTGAAAATTGATTACATATTGAAAAATATTGATTTTATCAAGTTTCCATAGTTTACACAAAGTTATGTTAAAAATTTTGGATTTTACAGTTTGACAAATATTGAAAATTACGTTGGAAAACTAGTTGATCTGGACAATTTTGATTATTTTTCAACGGTTGTTTGAAAATATAATGTGCTATTTGAAAACGTTAGAAAACCAATAAAATTGTTGAAAATCGAGATTTAAATTGAAAATATTGAAATCAGATGGAAATATAGATCATTTTGTATGTATCAATTCGCAGATTTTGAAATTAGGTGGATTTATAGCTGATTTTTGTATTTTTCAATCGAAAATGTTGAAATCAAAAGGAATTATAGCTAATTTTAATATATTTCTATTGAAGATATTGAAATCAAATGGGACTATACCTTATTTTGTTATTTGTAAATTGAAAATTGTGAAATTAAGTGGAATTACAGAAGATTTTGTTATTTTTCAATTGAAAATGTTGATATCAAATAGAATTATAGATGATTATGGTATTTCTCTATTGAAGATATTGAAAGCAAATGAAATTATAGCTGATTTTCTTATTTTTCAATTGGAAATATTGAAATCAAATGGAATTTTAGATGATTTTATTTTTCTCTTGAAGACATTGAAACCAAATGGAATTATAGCTGATTTTCTTATTTTGTGACACCCGACCTCTGTTCAGTCACGACGCCAAATGTGACGTCGGTCCTTTGTGACTGGCTAACCCTGGGACATCGGTTGAAGTCTTGTTGGGTTCTAGTACCAACTTGTCGTACTCGGCTCGCTTCCAACGCCTGGTCACCGAAGCAACTGCTTTGATCTCGATTCAACCTACCCACGTTGTGATTTGATCTTAGGTTGACGAGATCAATCAGCCAGCCGAATCCGGGTCAAGGTGATACTGCACAATAATTGTAGACAAAAAAAACAAAAGCACGAACAACAACTTCAAGGCGAGCGACTGGTTAGGAATAGTGATTAATTTTATGTCGGTTTGTTGAGTTACAGAAGTGCGTCTCTCTCTTTCTCTCCCAGCCCGAAGAAAAAAAATGTGGATTGTAACACTTTTTGCGTTCTTAGCTACTTCTAGATATCTGGGTTGGTTTTCAATAAAGTCGTCTCTGGTGGAGAATATAAGTCAGACTTCCATAATTTGTTCTTGGTTAGAAGTCTAAGTCGAAAACTTGCTTTGGTGGTAAATCTAAAATCGGACTTCAACAAATTTGTTCTTGGTTAGAAGTCTAAGTCGGAAACTTGCTTTGGTGAGAAATCTAAAGTCGGACTTCAACAAATTTGTTCTTGGTTAGAAGTCTAAGTCGGAAGGCATGGAATCGTGCGGTCACCTGTGCGAGGCGTTATCTTCAGAGTCCTGGGTCTTGGGCTCGACTGGATCTCTCTGCGAACTGCACTGCACTGCACTGCTCTCTCTTACTGTACTGACTGTACTCTCTCTCACTCACTAAAACACCCGAAAACGCTTGCTTATATGGACGCCGATCAAAACCTGGCGTGGGGTCGGACGTGGTGTGGCCACCACGTTGATTTCAAATCCCCAATAAGGATTTCCTTTGTTTTCGGTCAGAAATATTTATCATTTTCCATTTTTGGAAATCTTCTTCCACTCCCACCCTCTTCTGCTCTCATATGGGTATCTCACCATACTTTAGAGGGCGTCAACGGTTTCCCCCCTTCCTCGCAGTAACATCTCATACCTATCCTCTCAATGGGCGGTGGCAGGCCTCCTCCCTGCGTCACATGATCACCTCCGCCTGGCTATTCGGCCAATAGGCGTCAAATGATAATCTCAATTTTTATCCAACTTCACGGCATATGGAATTCCTCAATCAAGCTTTTCGCCAACATTAAGTGGACGGAACTTTGGCGAAAATTGGGTTAATTAAGAAAGACACAATAACATGGCTTTTGTTATCACAAACCGAATTTCAACAGAATACAGATGTCCTGTCCAGCCGACCTCTCTTCAATCCAGGGCCGGACTCTGTGTGCGGTCGGCAGACGACCTATTAAATACTGATAACACAAGTTCGTCATCCTGACACAGCCAATGTTTTATCTGCCCAAAAGCTCTGGGAATCTTCACTAATTTTTACGACAATGACCATCAGAATTTTTGTGGGTGGCCTTTTCTTCCTTTTATCATCTAAGTTGTTAAGTCTTGTCCCTCTGCTTCTTTCTTTTCTTTCTCTTTTTCCTTCCTTTGTCCTCGCAGATAATTTGGCATATCTCAGCATCAAACTTCTGCGAGAAAGTAAAAATGATTATCTTGATTCGCACTTAAAAATAACAAAACAAAAAATATTTTCACCGATCCCCCGTTCTGGGAAAATAACAAAACAAAAAGAATATCGCTCAGTATGTCTTTCGTTATATCTATCGGTTTAAGTAATCCCCGTAATTAACTTCTGTGGTTAATTAATTGGTTAATTAACCTGCCGTTTCTAAATAGTGTTACAATTTTTTCAATTTTCAAATTAAGTTGTAGAAATCAAGTAAAATATAGCAGATTATCTTCTTTTCAAATTGAAAATGTTAAAATCTAAAAATTAAATGGAATTATAGCTGATTTTGAAATTGTTCAAACCATCTAGAATGATAGCAGATTTTGTTATTTTTCAATTGAAGATGTTGAAATCAAGTAAAATTATAGTAGATTTTCTTATTTTCAACTGGGACTGTTGAAGTCAAATGGAATTATAGCAGATTTTGTTATTTCTCAATTGCAAATATTGATATCAAGTATAATTATAGCAGATTTTACATTTTTCAATTGAAAATGCTGAAATCCAATGGAATTTGTAGCAGATTTTGTTATTTTTGAATGGACTGTTTATAAATCAAGGACAATAATATACAATTTTGTTATTATTCAATTAAAATGTACAAATCAAATGGAATTATGACATATTTTATTTTTCAATTGAAAATATTGTAATCAAATGGAATTATAGCAGATTTTGTCATTTTTCAATTGAAAATGTTGAAATCAAATGGAATTATAGCAGATTTTATAAACTTTTCAATTTAAAATGTTGAAATAAAGTAGAATTATATCAGATTTTGTTATTTTTCAATTGAATATATAGAATTCAACTAGAATTATAGCAGATTATTCTTCAATTGAAAATGTTGAAATAAAGTAGAATTATATTGAATTTTGATTTTTTTTCAATTTAAAATGTTGAAATCCAATGTTTTTATTTTTCAATTGGAAATGTTGAAATCAGTTAGAATTTAAGGTGATTTTGTCATTTTTCAATAGAAATTGTTGATATGAACTAGAATTATAGGAGATTTTGATATTTTTCATTTGAAAATGTTGAAATAAAGTAGAATTATATGAGATTTTCTTATTTTTCATTTGAAAATATTGAAATCAAATGAAATTACAGAAGATTCTATTTTTCAAATGAAAATGTTGAAATCATATGGAAGTATACAGACTTTGTTATTATTCAATTGAAAATGTTGAAATGGTGTAGAATTATAGCAGATTTTGTAATTTTTCAATTAAAAATTTTGAAATCAAATGGAGTTATCGCAGATTTTGTTAGTTTTCAATTAAAAATGTTGAAATAAAGTAGAATTATATCAGATTTTTAT
This sequence comes from Acanthosepion esculentum, assembly GCA_964036315.1. Classification (NCBI taxonomy): domain Eukaryota; kingdom Metazoa; phylum Mollusca; class Cephalopoda; order Sepiida; family Sepiidae; genus Acanthosepion; species Acanthosepion esculentum. The sequence continues at coordinate 65,866,355 of OZ038482.1, forward strand.
TTTTCAATTAAAAATGTTTAAAGGAAGTAGAATTATAGGAGAATTTGTTATTAAATGGAATTATGACAGATTTTGTTATTTTTTAATTTAAAATGTTCAAATAAAGTACAATTATAGCAAATTTTGTTCTTTACAATTCAAATTGTTGAAATCAATTAGAATTATAGCAGACTTTGTCTTCTTTCAAATGAAAATATTGAAATCATATGGAATTATAGCAGAGTTTGTTATTTTTCTATTCAAAATGTAAACATCATGTAGAATTTTAGCAGATTTTGTTTAAATCAATTGGAATTATAGCAGATTTGGTTATTTTTAAATTAAAAATTTTGAAATATAGTAGAATTATAGCAGATACTTTTTTATTTTTGAATTTAAAATATGCTACAATTCTATTTGATTTGGACATTTTCAATTGAAGCACAATGAAATCTGCTACAATTCTACTTGATTTCAATATTTTAAATTGAGAAATAAGTAAATCTGCTATAATTATAGTTAATTTCAACATTTTGCAATTGAAAAATAACAAAATCTTCTATAATGCCTTTGGACTTCAAGGCTTTCAATTGAAAAATAACAAAATCTGCTACAACTATACTTCATTTCAAAATTTTCAATTGAAAAATAAACTGCTATAATCAAATGGAATTATAGCAGATTTTGTTAATATTCAATTAAAAGTAATGAAATCATGTAGAATTATTGTGCATTTTGTTATTTTTTAGTTGAAAATATTGAAAGCAAATTGAATTATAACAGATTTTATTATTTTTCAAGTAAAAAATGGTGAAATCAAATAGAATTGAAGCATATTTTGTTATTTTTTAATGGAAAATGCTGAAATAAATTAGAATTATATCAGATTTTGTTATTTTTCATTTGAAAATGTTGAAATCAATTAGAATTACGGCAGATTTTGTTATTTTTAAATTGAAAATTTTGAAATAAAGTAGAATTATAGCAGATTTTTTATTTTGTTAATTTTCAATTGAAAAAATTGAAATCATGTAGAATTATATCAGATTTTGTTATTTTTCAATTGAAAATGTTGAAATAATATGGAATTATAATAGATTTTATTAATTAACTGAAACTGTTGATATCAGGTAGCAGATTTTCTTATTTTTCAAATGAAAATGTTAAAATCAAGTAGAATTATAGATTGTTTCATTTTTCAATTGAAAATATTCAAATCACATGGCATTTTTTATTTTTCAAATAAAAATGATGAAATCAAGTAGAATTATATCAGTTATTGTTATTTTTCAATTGAAAATGTTGAAATCAAATGGAATTATTACAAATTATGTTATTTTTCAATTGAAATTGTTGAAATAGGTTTGAGAGAAAGTAGATTTTCTTATTTTTTAATTGAAAATGTGGAAATAAAGTAGAATTATATCAGATTTTGTTATTCTTCAATTGAAAATGTTGAAATCAAATGCAATTATGTTGGATTTTGTCACTTTCAAATGAAAATGTTGAAATCAAATGAAATTATACTGATTTTATTATTTACCAATAAGAAATTTCAATTGAAAATGTTGAAATAATGTAGCATCATAGCAGATTTTGTCATTTTTCGATTGAATATGTTGAAATCAAATGGAATTATAGTAGATTGTTATTTTTCAATTGAAAATGTTGAAATCAATTAGATATATTGCAAATTTTGTCATTTTTCAATTGTAAATGTTGAAATCACATTGAATTATAGTACATTTTAATATTTAAATAAAGTAGAATTAAAGCAGATTTTGTTATTTTTCAATTGAAAACGTTGAAACCAAGTAGACTTAGTAGATTTTGTCATTTTTCATTTGAAAATGCAGAGAACAATTTGAATTATAGCTGTAACAGAGAGAGGTTGACGCACACACTCACATGTATGCAAACACGCAAATATAACGTTTATTGATTGAAAATGGAAAACACGAGGTTACAAGCTGCGTCAGCGCTATTAATAGAAAAGAATCTAGAACAATGATATACAAAACATAAGACGGCTGATGGATAAAGAATAAATTTCAAACCGGGTTGGCGAGGTCTTGTTTATAAACAAATGCAAGAGGGCAGAAGGCGATGTTTAATTTGAGTCATTTAAAAATATAGACGAAAATAATATTTTTGATAAAAACGTATTGAAGTAAATTGGACCGAGGAGGTAAGTTCAGTATATGTTTACCGCTAACGAAATCTGATCTAAACATAGGTTGTATCCGCTGAATTTGGTCATCGAAAAGACAATTGAAATGAACTAATTAATTTTATCCACTAAGAGATTTGAAATAGATCTGGATTTAAACTTTGCAAATACACGTGATTATGACGACACTCGTGTTAATCGCGGGAACAACCTGGCTTATAACCTTCGGTTGCTATATTAACTCGAGATTTTGCTAATAAGGCAGTCGGTGAAGCAGTGACGGGAGAGACCGCGATCGGTCGGTACATCGTTGTCACTGCGTGCCGTCACGTGCGTGGGCACCCGCAGCGATCATTACGGGTCGCGGTGCTACAGGCAGATGAGAAAGGCCGACGAGAAAGACAGACAGAAGAGGCCAGACGGGAGAGAATTCTCGAAGAGTCAGGAGAGAATTCTCAAAGAGACGAAAGAGACTGTCGTCGAGAGAGCATTCGCGGAGACATGGGCGTTGGACGTGAGTCAGGTTGGAGAGTGACGTTGGGAGAGAGACTGTCGTTGCAGGAAGTCGGTCTGGTGGCGAGTCAGAGATAAGGACTTCAAGAAACATCATCGTCGTTGTAGCAGTCGAATTGAAAAGTCGCTGAAACTTAACGTTTGTCACTTACAACAACCAACTGAAAGGCTACACTTCCACGTAGGGCTGGAATTACTAGTCACGTATCCTCCCAAGTTGATTCGGAACGAGTTAATCACATACACACCTCTCTCTGTTGGAAAATTGGTAAAGGAGTGGTCCTCTGTTCTTCTGTTGATTGCTGTAGACTTTTTCTACTGTTTTTGTTTTCTTATATAAAAGACATCAATATTTTACCCATTGTTGTTCGGCTTCTGCAGACGTTGTTTCCTTGTTTTGCCACATTCTAACTTTCCTGCCGCCCATCTTCACAGCCCTGCCTACATCCTCAATCGACCGTGAACGTATGGACAACACCCTGCTTACTGGATTTAAAAACTAACACAACGTGGGCAGCAGGAAAAACTTGGCCAGTGACCGGTCAAACAATCTATGGGTACTCAGGGAGCGTGCGGCCAGCTAGCCCTGAGTTTGGTTCAGACCGAGTGGGCGCCTCAATCCAAAGAGGAAGACGCTGGAGGGTTGAAGGGTCGAGTGGTAGATTTAGTTTCCACTGACCAGGATTGACCTTGAGTTACCACGGAAAATAAGTCAAGGAACAACTTTGAAGAAAAGCAAGGCTTAAGTTGTACTCAGGAAAAAAAAAAGAAACACTAGAAAAACAGACTTTGTTGTTGAAGAACAGTTAAAAAGAAGGTTGCATTGTTATCCAGTCAAGACCGACTAAGACGAGAAAGAACTCTAGTCTGCGGACGATATTATTCAAAAAGGAACATAAGAAGGAAGAAGGAACAAAACACGGAGCAGCGGACCTCAGGTAAGTCACTTTTTGGTTTCCCCTACTCACTCATTGCACTTAGATCTTCCAGTAATGTTGTTGATTTTTGTCGACTCTGTACGCAGTTGAAGCGCACCGCCGTGTTAAGTAGTTTCCTTGTTTGTCGTTAATCTCTCTTCTCGTGGGAAAGTGGTAGGATGAGTGTAGCAGGATCAGACGCCACAATCGACCTTGGGGACGAGGAGGTCCCCGAAATAATGATAGGTTTCAGAAGGCTGATAGGTAGTATGAAGCTACCCACTTATAAAGGTAACCCTGTAGACCTGCATGAATGGATTCTCTCCATCCAAAAGAAGCAGGTGATTTATGGCTTATCAGATCAGGAGATGGTGCTCTTGGCTTACGACGCCGCAGCAGGGCAGGTGTCTAAGTTTATAGGGGCATGGTACAAAGAAAACCCAGCCTCGACATTGACAGAGCTTAAATCCGCTCTGGTACGGCAGTACGCAAGTGAGCGTACAGCCATTGAGGCAGTCAGGAAACTATTCCGGCTGCAGCAACAAGAAGGAGAGATAAATGAAGAATTGGGAGAAAGGATCGCAGGGCTAGCAGCATTAGCCTTTCCGGAGTTGGCGACTCGGAACAGCGGCCCTACTCAGGCCTTGTTAGCCGATGTATATGTAGATGCACTAAGCGACAGGGCGATGTTCTGAAGGGAGGACCGGTCACCCTGGCCGCAGCCATAGAAGCGGCTCGGACCAGCGAGCGGGTCTGGGATAGGATAAGAAGCGGTATAGGAAGAAGCCAACGGAGGGCCAACGTAATGATAAAAAAGAAAGATCGGGAGCGGATCCGGATAAGGGAACCGAAGGAGGAAGTAGAAGAGAACTGGGAGGCGGAGGTTGACCCCAATAGGAAGGCCTGGGATTTGCGTTATGAGTTTTTCAAGCCCACACCGGGCCGATATGGGCTGGTGTGTTGGACTTGCAAATACAGTGGGCATCGGGCCCGCGACTGTCCGACAAACTATGGAAGCGACCCGAAATCTCTGGGGCCGAACTGTACGACTTGTGGCGAGTTCGGGCATAAGGCTCAATAGTGTACGATGGAAGGGGACCGCAAACTAGGGATAAAGCGAGTTAATACGCTGATATTAAAAAGGAAAGGGGTCCGGGAAACGCCAATGGGTCGCCTCTGAAAAAGTAAGAGGCAGGGTGGCCCCAGTGCGAGTAAGACCTCTGAGATGCTGGACATGTGATATGGTCGGAAACGTTTTGGCCAGTTTTAAGGAGCGGCAGTGTTGGTACTGTGTAGGAGCGGGTCACCTGAGACGTACCTGTCCTCGCAGGAAGAAGATGAACTACGCAGAACGGAATAACCCTACCTCGAATGGAGTGGAGAAACAGGCTGCTAGTTCGAGAAAAGAGGGTCATCTGAGCTCTACCCCACCCAGGAGGGGCCCTAGATAAAAATCACCCCCCCCCCCGAAAAAAGTGAACTCCTGTTGTTGGCTCCCATGTCTCGGTTGACGAGAAGACAATTAAAAAGTGGAGAACATACGGGAAGGAGAAAAGCACAGGTATACCGTTTGCTGAAGGAAGGACCAAACTTCACCTGTGATGTGTTGTTGGGAAACAAGAAGGTGAAGGCCCTCGTCGATACGGGAGCTTCAGTGTCGCTGGTTAGCTCCAGGTTTTTTAGGCTGTTGGGACAAAAAACAAAGCTTAGTCCTGTCGATCTACTAATAAGTCAGGCTGATAGTAGCAGGATGATAATAGAGGGGACGACGTGGTTACCTTTCCAGTTGGCAAGAATCAGAGGTAAGCTTAAGGCATATGTGGCACCAGATTTGTGTGGTGAACTAAATTTGGGGGGCGACTGGCTTAAGCAGAACAAGGCACAGATCAGTTTTGACCCCGCCACCCTAACAGTAGATGGAATAGAGGGAGAGGATAATTATGAACAATTGTCAGTGGTGGCCCAAACAGATATAACGCTCACCCCTAGGACCACTCTATCTGGGAAAGGTCAAATTGTAACAGAGGGAGTTCTGAACAACGACCTGTATCAAGTGGTCCCTACTGGTAGTGAAGAAGAGATAACGTATGCGATTAGTAAGTTAAGGGGTCAAGCACCGTTCCCTTACTGTTAACCAATACTGACAATAAAACTATTAAAAAGCAGGGAGAGGAGATGGCACAAGCGTGCCCAGTGAGAGAAGTCGAACAGGTGAGAGTATGGAATAAGAGTAGACCTGGAGAGAAGATAGGTAGCGAGGAAATAAAGGAGGAGAAATTGAGCCGGTTGCTGAACAGTAATCGAGAAGTAATAGTCATTACTGACAAAAAATTGGGACAGACAGAGACAGTAGAAATGAAGATAAACACAGGTGACCACCCACCTATTAAGTTGAAGCCGTATAGAACCACAATCCATAAAAGAAAATTAGTAGAGGACGCAGTAAATGAAATGATGGAATCAGGGATAATGCAAAGGTCCAAATCTCCCTGGAGTTTTCCCATAGTCATTGTGGAAAAGAAAGATGGAGGGCATAGGTTTTGCGTGGACGTTCGTCAATTAAACGCCATTACGAGACAGCTGGCAGTGCCCCTTCCCTTGATTGATGATATTTTAACTCTTTGGGGGAAGTTGAAATGTTTTTCCACCTTAGATTTGAGATCGGGGTATTGGCAGGTGGCCCTTGGCCGAAATGATCAGGAAAAGACCGCCTTTACCTATCACATGGTCTCTTCAATTTCAGAGTTATGCCGTTTGGGTTGGCGAACGCACCGGGCGTATTTAGTCAGTTGATGTCCATCGTGCTAAATGGCACGGAGGCCTTTGCCATGGCATATCTGGATAACATTATGTTGTTTTCAAAGTCCCCGGAGGAACATTTCGAACTTCTGCAGGTGTTCGATAGGTTAAAAAACATGTGCTAAAGTTAAAATTATCAAAGTGCCAGTTTATGAAAGAAGAGACGAAATACTTAGGGTTTATTATAAATAAAGAAGGGATAAAGACGGATCTAGACACGGTAGAGGTTATAAGAGCCATGCCCGCACCTAAGACCGTAAGAGAGATTAGGGGATTTATTGGAGCCATCGATATTATCGGAGGTTCATACCAGCCTTTAGTCGACTGACAGGCCCTCTAATTGCGTTAACTAAGAAGCATGCTAGGTTTAAGTGGACCGAGGATTGTCGGCGTGCGTTCGAGGCTCTAAAGGACCAGCTGACACCTATACCTCTGTTGGCCTACCCAGACCTGAGTAAACCTATGGTGCTATACACGGATGCAAGTGATAAGTGCATCGGGGCGGTTCTTACACAACCATGTCCCGACAAGGATGGCCCAGTACCAGGTGTGCCTGAGGAAGTGCCAATTTATTTTCTGTCTCATCGATTCTCTGATACTCAGCAAAGATGGCCAGTAATAGAGAAAGAGGCGTTTGCTATCCTGTATGCTGTGCAAAAGTTGAACTATTATTTGAGTGGGGCAGTGTTTACCATTAAAACAGACCACAAACCACTCAAATATTTATTAGAGGCGGAGTGGACGAATAAGAAGATACAGCAATGGGCATTGAAACTAAGTGGATATAACTGCAGGATAGAATACTTGGCAGGGAAGGATAATACCTGTGCTGACCTGTTATCGAGGATTCCGAAGCTACTAGAGACGGAATCTGTCAGGTTAGAGCCGGGTGTGGATGATAAGGCATTCCAAATTAATGTGATCAACTCACAGGCACCGAGGGAAGGACTTGGTTGGGAGGATCAGGAAGCGAGTGAGACGGAGATTATTTCCGACTCCCACTGGAGAGATATTATTAAGCAAAGCCAAGAGGATAGAGAAATAGCAGCTATCAGATTCAAGGTAGAGGCAGGACGTACCTCCAAATATATGGTGCACGATGGAGTGTTGCATTACCTTGCAGGTAGAGATGAGAAAGTAAGTCCCAAAATAGTGATACCTGAGAAGTTGAGAGCCGAAGTTCTGGACCAGTGTCATAGGAAGTTGGGACACATGGGAATTGATAAGACATACGGATTAATAATGAGGAATTATTATTGGCTTAAGTTGTTTAAAGATGTTGTGAACCATGTAGAAAAATGCGTAACATGCCACGTACAGAGTTGAAGGAGTAGGGAGGCCCCCGTATTAGAAACGGATGTCCCGAATTACCCATTTCAGAAAGTTAGCATGGACATTTCCGGGCCCTATGGAGAAACTCCTAGAGGTAATCTTTACATAGTGAGTTTTGTGGAGTGGCTAACGAATTGGCCTGGGACATTTGCCATACCGGATAAGACGACACAGACGGTATCAGAGATAGTGCTGAACGAAATATTCCCCAGATATGGGGCCCCTGAACAATTGGTTACTGATAATGGACCGGAGAACGTAAATCAAATTATGAGGGAGACGTTGAGGGAATTGAACATACATCACATAACCACCTCCCCATATCACCCCCAAAGTAATGCGAAAGTGGAAAGATTTCATAAAACCCTCGCTGATGTGTTAGCTAAACTAGCTGATGATAATAGGGAGAATTGGGACTTATTCGTAACCCAAGCATTGACGGCCCTGAGGTTCTCCATAAACGAGACGACAAAATTTCCCCCTATTATTTAATATATGGCCGGGATGTAGTCTTACCTATAGACAATATATTGCGACCTAGGAGGAAGTATTTAGGAGAGGATTATCACCGTATAGTTCTAGAACAACAGCACGAAATGTTTACGCAGATGAGGAGAAGGATTCGGAGAGCCGAAACGATAGGATAAACAAGGGCAAAGGAGAAGTCTCCTTCCAGATCGGGGATCCAGTATATTATAGAATGCATGTGAGAGAAGGTAACTTGGGCCAGAGATGGAGCCCATATTATAGAATAGTAGAGAAGACGGGTCCGGTTTCCTTTGTGATATGGGACCAAGTGACCGGGAAAGTAAAGAGAGTGCATGCGAATGATATCAAACTAGCGGAAATAGGAGAATGGGAAGGAGCCGAAACAAGAACTAAACAGAAAAGCCTACGTTAGTAGAACCCGAAGACCTGGAGATGGAGAGTGAAACCGAAGAGATTGAAATTAGCCCAACTACTCTTCGAAGGCTGGGGGAGGCAAAGCGGACACCAGTGGGACCTTCTGAGGAAGCAGTAATTGACCCTAACCTTAGGGAAGAAGAGGAACTGAGTGAATGGGAAGAAGAGGATGAAATTCCGTTAGCACAATTGCAGAGTAAATTGCGGGCTGGAGAAGCGCCTAGTGTTAATGGGGAATTACCACTGAAATTGCGATTGGGGGGGTGCAGCCCTGGCTCCAAGGTTAAGTGAAACCAGTACAATGGTTGTGCCGAATGAACGACAGTCTGGGGTTGACCGGGTATTGTCCTCGGTGTTGTGGATTGTGTGGAAGGGCCCCCATGCATGCGCGGCACTGGTGGTGGTGCGGGTCGACACTTGATGAGTTGCTCTAACCACCCAATCGAAACCAAAAACAGGATGATTGAGTAAGACGAATTCTTCTCTCCATATGTTGCAGACATGGACGAGAGGAGGCTCACGGTACTGATGATGCTGGTTCTGGTAGCTTATACCTGGGAACACAGTGAGAATACTATATTTAAGAAGACGTGCGAAGTGGTTATAACTAGATCAAAGTGGTTGATAACGTTGGTAATAGACCTACGACCGTATGAGCAGTTGCTGGGACAGTTGAGAGTCGAGGTGGACAAACTAGATACAGCCAGGACAAAGTTTATGCTCTTAACAAAGGGAGAAGCAGAAAGATGCAAGAATGACGCCTTACATACATGTGGGTCTGTGAGTCCAATCTATGTGACAGGTAGCCACGATCTGTGCGCACTAGATTTGTTTAAGTAAAATAAGAAGGGAATTAGGGATCATTGTCAGGTAGAGGTATTAGCCAGGCTGATGTTGCCGAAGGCCATCAGTGGCTCCGGTGGGGTTTGGGCGGTGGCCACACAAGCAGGGATTGAATTATCTAAGGTCTGTGCGGGGGAACCCACTACTACAATAAGGGTTACCCCCTTGTTTTTTGTAGTGCTACCCCTCCCCCCTCGGCTGTGGAGCTCATGGTCCATCTATCTCCTTACCTCCCTACTACCGGGCAGAAGAGACATTTGAAGAGAATGAGGCCTTATTAGGGCTAGTAGGAACGAATGCGCGATTGTCGTGGAAGGACCTGAACCAACAGAAGATTCGATAAAGTCTGTTATGAAAGCGAGACAAAATCGGAGGGACAGATTTACGAAATAAATGGAATTTTTTTTTGCATTCTTTTTTTTTTTTTTGTAAGGAGACTAAAATAATTGGTAAGGAGTGTTGCGAACTCCAATAGATGAAAAAAAATGATGGTGATGATTGTGATTACCTTGTGAATATTATTGAAAAAAAATAGGACGATTGTGATTATCTTTGTGACTATCTTTGAACTGAAAAAAAAAACCCAAAAAACAGAAAACGAAATACTGGAAATAATTCATCTTTTTTTCTTTTTTTTTGTTGTTGTTTGGAGTTCGGGTTGGGATGTGCGAATTGGAGCATGTCCCAGGTGGCTCGTCGTAAGAGCATGTTGGGATAGGGTTTCTCGCACCCGAAGATATGAAACGCATGTGTCATTTACTAGTAAATGACGGATGGGTAGGGGAGGGATGTAACAGAGAGAAGTTACACGAGGTTACAAGCTGCGTAAGCGCTATTAATAGAAAAGAATCTAGAACAATGATATACGAAACATAAGACGGCTGATGGATAAAGAATAAATTTCAAACCGGGTTGGCGAGGTCTTGTTTATAAACAAATGCAAGAGGGCAGGAGGCGATGTTTAATTTGGGTCATTAAAGAAAATAGACGAAAATAATATTTTTGATAAAAACGTATTGAAGTAAATTGTACCGAGGAGGTAAGTTCAGTGTATGTTTACCGCTAGTGAAATATGATCTAAACATAAGTTGTATCCGCTGAATTTGGTCACGAAAAGACACTTGAAATGAACATTGAACTAATTAATTTTATCCACTAAGAGATTTAAAATAGATCTGAATTTAAACTTTGCAAATACACGTGATTATGACGACACTCTTGTTAATCGCGTGAACAACCTGACTTATAACCTTCGGTTGCTATATTAACTCGAGATTTTGCTAATAAGGCAGTCGGTGAAGCAGTGACGGGAGAGACCGCGATCGGTCGGTACATCGTTGTCACTGCGTGCCGTCACGTGCGTGGACACCCGCAGCGATCATTACGGGTCGCGGTGCTACAGGCAGATGAGAAAGGCCGACGAGAAAGACAGACAGAAGAGGCCAGACGGGAGAGAATTCTCGAGAGTCAGGAGAGAATTCTCAAAGAGACGAAAGAGACTGTCGTCGAGAGAGCATTCTCGGAGACATGGGCGTTGGACGTGAGTCAGGTTGGAGAATGACGTTGGGAGAGAGAGAGAGAGACTGTCGTTGCAGGAAGTCGGTCCGGTGGCGAGTCAGAGATAAGGACTTCAAGAAACATCATCGTCGTTGTAGCAGTCGAATTGAAAAGTCGCTGAAACTTAACGTTTGTCACTTACAACAACCAACTGAAAGGCTACACTTCCACGTAGGGCTGGAATTACGAGTCACGTATCCTCCCAAGTTGATTCGGAACGAGTTAATCACATACACACCTCTCTCTCTCTCTCTGTTGGAAAATTGGTAGAGGAGTGGTCCTCTGTTCTTCTGTTGATTGCTGTAGACTTTTTCTACTGTTTTTGTTTTCTTATATAAAAGACATCAATATTTTACCCATTGTTGTTCGGCTTCTGCAGATATTTTTTCCTTGTTTTGCCACATTCTAACTTTCCTGCCGCCCACCCTCACAGCCCTGACTACATCCTCAATCGACCGTGAACGTATGGACAACACCCCGCTTACTGGATCTAAAAACTAACACAACGTGGGCAGCAGACAGAACTTGGCCAGTGACCAGTCAAACCATCAACGGGTACTCAGGGAGCGTGCGGCCAGCTACCCCTGAGTTCGGTTCAGACCGAGTGGGCGCCTCAACCCAAAGAAGAAGACGCCGGAGGTTGAGGGGTTGGGAGGGTCAAGTGGTAGATAGCAGATTGTTATTTTACAATTGGAAATGTTGAAATCAAATGGAATTCTAGCTGATTTTGTTATTTTTCAATTGAAAAATTTTAAAATCAAGTAGAATGTTATCAGATCTTGTTATTTTTCAACTGATAATGTTGACATACGGTAGAATTATATCAGATTTTCTCATTTTCAATTGAAAAGGTAAAACGTAGAATTATAGATTATGTCATTTTTTAATTGAAAATGATGAAATCAAAAGCAATTGTTGCAGATTTTCTTCTTTTACAATTGATATGTTGAAATCAAGTAGAATAATAGCAGATTTTGTCATTTTTCACTTGAAAATGTAATCAATTTGAATTAAAGCAGAATTTGTGATTTTTTTAATAGAAAATGTTGAAATCATCTGCAATTATATCAGATTTTGTTATTTTTCAACTGAAAATGTTGCATCAAATGGAATTATAACAGATTTTATTATTTCTCTATAAAAAGTTGAATCAACTAGAATTATAGCACATTTTATTATTTCTCAATTGAAAATTTGAAATCAAGTAGAATTATAGCCAATTTCATTATGCTTCAATTAAAAATGTTCAAATTAAATGGAATTATAGTATATTTTACATTGATAAATAAAAAAATTGCTATGATTTTAATTTATTTCAAAATTTTTAATTGATAAAAAACATAATCTGCTATAATTCTACCTGATTTCAACCTATGAAATTAAAAAGTAACAAAATATGCTAAAATTCTACATGATTTTCACATTTTGAATAGAAAAATATCAAAATCTGCTATAATTCCATTTGATTCATAATTTTCAATTAAAAAATAGCAAAATCTTCTTTGATTCTACTTAATTTCAATATTTTCATTTGAAAAATAATAAAATCTGCTGAAATTCTCCTTGATTTCAACATTTTCAATTAAAACATGACAAAATCAGCTTCAATTTCTTTTGATTACAACATTTTCAATTGAAAAATAACAAAATATGCTATAATTTTCATTGATTTCAATATTTGCCATTAAAAAATCTCCGATAGCTCCAATTTATTTCATCATTTTGAATTGAAAAATAAAATCTGCTATAATTCTATTTGATTACAACATTTTGAATTGAAATCTGCTATAATTCCATATATTTCAACATTTTCAATTGAAAAATAAAAAACCTGCCATAATTCTAGTGTATTTTATTATTTTTGATGAGGAAATAATAAAATGTGCTATAATTCCATTTAATGTCAACATTTTCCATTTAAAAATATGAAAATCTGCTGTAATTCTACTATTTTCAATGGAAAAATACAAAAACCGCTATAATTGTATTGCATTTCAACATTTTTAATTGGAAAATGAGAAAGTCATTAATTCTATTGCATTTCAAAATTATGCACAGACAAATGACAAAATATGCTACGATTTTATTTGATTTCAATGTTTTCTTTTGAAAAATATAAAAATCTGCTATAATTCTACATCATTTCAAAATTTTATATAGAAAATAACAAAATCTGCCATAATTCCATTTGATTTCCTCATTTTTGAATGAAAAATAAGAAAATCTGCTATAATTCAAATTTATTTAAAACATTTTCATTGAAAAATAACAAAATCTGCTATAATTCCATTTGATTTCAACATTTTCAATTGAAAAATAATGAAGTTTGATATAATTACACAGGAGTTCAATATTTTCAATTGAAAATTAACAAAATCTGCTATAATTCCATTTGATTATTGCAGAGTTTATTTTTCAGATGAAAATTTTGAAATAAAGTACAATTGTAGTAGATTTTGTTATTTTTTAATTGAAAATGTTGAAATCCAATGGCATTATAGAAGAATTACATATTTTTCAATTGAAAATGATGAAATAAATTGGAATTATAGCAGATTTTACTGTTTCTCTATTAAATATGTTGAATATAACTAGAATTATATCAGATTTCATTATTTCTCAATTGACAATATTGAAATCAAGTAGAATTATAGATTTCATTATGCTTTAATTGAAAACATTAAAATCAAATGGAATTATAGTATATTTTACATTGAAAAATGAAAAATTCTGCTATAATTCTACATTACTTCAAAATGTTCAATTTAAAAATTTGATTTCAACATTTTCAATTGAAAAAGTTGCTATAATTCTACTTGATTACAATATTTTCAATTGAATAATGACAAAAACCACTATAATTCCAACATTTTCAAATGAAAAATAAAAAAATCTCTTATAATTTAATTTGATTTCAACACTTTCAAATGAAAAATAAAAAATCTGTGATAATTCTACTTTATTTCAATATATGGAATTGAAAACAACAAAATCTGCTATAATACTAATTGATTTCAACATTTTCAAATGAAAAATGACAAAATTTCCAATAATTCTAATTGATTTCAACATTTTCAATTGAAAAGTAACAAGATCTGCTATAATTATACTTATTTTCAACATTTTCAATTAAAAAAATATGAAAATCTGCTATAATTCTGTTTAATTTCAAAACTTTCCATTGAAATCTAACAAAATCCATTATAGTTCTACTTGATTTCAACAATTTTTCTTAAAAATAACAAAATCTACAATATTAGTAATTGATTTCAACATTTTCAATTGATAAACAAAATCTTCGATAATTCCATTTAATTTAAATGATTTTGAATTGAGAAAATACCAAAATCAGCTATAATTTTATTTGATTTCAACATTTTCAATGAAAAAATACCAAAAAAAAATAACAATCTGATATAATTCTACTTTATCTCAAAATTTCCAATTGATAAATAACAAAATCTGCTATATTTCAATTTGATTTCAACATTTTCAAATGAAAAATACCAAAATCTGATATAATTCTACTTGATTTGAACATTTTCAATTGAAAAAAAGAAAAAACAGCTACAATTACATTTGATTTCAATATATTATATTGAAAAAATAACAAAAATCTGATATAATCATAATTTATTTCAACATTTGGTTTCAACATTTTCAATTGAAAAATACCAAAAGTTTACTTTTTTCCAAAATTTTCATTTGAAAAATGCCAAAATCTGATATAATTCCATTTGATTTCAACATTTTAAATAGAAAAATGACAATCTGCTTTAATTCTACTTGATTTAAAAAAATAAAATATGCTATAATTCTACTTGATTTCAACATTTGCAACAGAAAAATTACAAAATATGCTATAAGACTTTTGATCTTGACATTTTCAGTTAAAAAAATCTGCTATTATTTCATTTTCAATTAAAAAATAGCAAAACCTGCTATAATTGCATTTCATTTATTCCTTTTCAATTAAACAATAACAAAACCTGTTATAATTCTATTTGATTTCAACATTTACATTTGAAAAATTACAAAATATGTTATAATTCCAATTGATTTTGACTTTTTCCATTGAAAAATGACAAAATCTCCTTTAATTCTAATTGATTTCATCATTTTCAATTGAAAAATAACAAAATCTCCCATAATCCCATTTGATTCCAACATTTTCCATTGAAAATTAATATAATCCAATATAATTCTTCTTGATTCCAATGATTTGAATTGAAATATAACAAAATCTTTTGATTTCAATATTTTCAATTGAAATGTTAACGGAATCTACTATAAACCATTTGCATTTCAACATTTTCAAGTGGGAATTAACAAAATGTGCCATAATTCCATTTGATGTGAACATTTTCCATTGAAAAATTACAAAATTTTCAATAATTCTACTCCATTTCAACATTTTTAATTCAGAAATAACAAAATCGGCTACAATTTTCTTGATTTCAAGATTTTTAATTGAAAAATAAAATAATATGCAAAAATTCCGTTTGATTTCTGCCTTTTCAAATGAAAAAAAACAAAACCTGCTATAATTCCATTTCATTTCGAAATTTTGTACAAAAAAATGACAAGATATGATACAATTCCATTTGATTTACACATTTTCAATTGAAAAATAACAAAATCTGATATAATTCTACATGATTTCAAAATTTTCCATAAAAAAATAACATGATCTGATATATATCTATTTTATTTCATCATTCTCAATTGAAAAATAACAAAATCTGATATAATTCCATTTGATTTCAACATTTTCAAATGAAAAATAACAAAATCAGCTATACTTCGATTTCATTTCAACATTTTCATTTGAAAAGTAATGAATTCTGCTATAATTCCATTTGATTTCAACATTTTCAATTGAAAAATAACAAAATCTGCAATAATTCTATTTGAATGCAAAATTTTTAATTGAACATGTCAAAATATTCTATAATTCCATTTGATTTCAACATTTTCAAGAGAAAAAAACAAAATCGGATATTATTCTTCTTTAGTTCAACAATTTCAATTGAAAAATAACAAAGTCTGCTATAATTTTATTTCATTTCTACATTTTCTATTGAACAATACAAAAACTACTATAATTCTACTTGAATTCACCATTTTCAATTGAAAAAGAAAATCTGCTGCAATTTTGATTTCAACATTTTAAATTGAAATGTAAAATCTGCTATAATCTTAATTTCAATATTTTCAATTGAAATGTAACAAAGTCAGCTATAATTCCATTGGATTACAAAATTTTAAATTGATAAATAACAAAATCTGCTATAATTCCAGTTGATCTCAACATTTTGAGTTGAATAACTAACAAACCTGCAATGATTCCATCTGATTTCAACATTTTCAATAATAACAACAAAATCTGAGATAATTCTACTTGATTTCAATATTTTCAATTTAAACAGAATAACATTAGCTATCATTCTACTTGATTTCAACATTTGCAATAGAAAAATTGCTATTATTCCATTTGATTTCAAAATTTTCAATTGAAAAATAATAAAAATCTGCTATAATTCTACTTGATTTCCACATTTGTAATTGAAAAATAACAAAATCTGATATAATTTCATTTGATTTAAACATTTTCAATTGAAGTATAACAAAATCTGCTATAGTTCTACTTGATGTCAACATTCACATTTGAAAAATTACAAAATATTGAATAATTCCATTTGATTTCAACATTTTCAATTGAAAAATAATATAATCTACTATAATTCAAATTCATTTCAACATTTGCAAATAACAAAATCTACTTCATTTTGTATATATATATTGAAAACTAACACAGTCTGCCATGATTTTACTTGATTTCAACATCTGCATTTTAAGAAGAATAAAAATTTCTATAATTCTACTTGATTTCCACATTTGCAATTGAAAAATTACAAAATATGCTATAATTCCTTTTGATTTCACATTTTCAATTAAAAAAGATCTGCTATTATTCCTTTTGATTTAAACATTTTCAATTGAAGAATAAAAAATCTGCTATAATTCCATTTGATTTCAACATTTTCAATTGAAAAAAACAAAATCTGCCATAATTCCATTTGATTTCAACATTTCTCATTGAAAAATAACTAGATCTGCTATAATTTCATATGATTTGAACATTTTCAATTGAAAAATTACAAAATATGCTATAATTCCTTTCGATTTCAAAGTTTTCAATTGAAGAATAAAAAATCTGCTATAATTCCATTTGATTTAAACATTTTCAATTGATAATAACATGATCTGCTATAATTCTATTGTTTCAACATTTACAATTGAAAAATTACAAAATATACTATACTTCCAAATAATTTCAAAATTTTTCATTGAAAAATAACAAAATCTCTCATAATTATAATTGATTTCATTATTTTTCAATTTTAAAAATAATAAAGTCTCCTATAATTTCATTTAATTCCTACATTTTCAATTGAAAAGTAACATGATCCAATATAATTCTACTTGATTCCAAAGATTTGAATTGAAATATAACACAATCTGCTATAATTCCAGTTTATTTCAACCTTTTCGATTGACCAATAACAAAATTTGCTATAATTCTCTTGAATTTTAACATTGGAAAATAACAAAATTCTCTAATTCCATTTGATGTGATCATTTTGCTTTGGAAAATAGCAAAATCTGAAACAAATCTACATGATTTCAACATTTTCAATTGCAAAATAACGAAATCTGCAACAATTCCATTTGATTTCAGTGTTTTCAAATGAAAAAATCAAACTCTACTATAATTCTACTTCATTTCAAAATTTTTATGGAAAAATTACAAAATTGCTACAATTCCATTTGATTTCAACATTTTCCAATGAAAAAGAAAAAAATCTGCTATAATTCTAATTTATTTCAAAATTATCTATAGAAAAATTTCCATTGAAAAGTAATATGATCTGATATAATTCTACTTTATTTCAGCATTTCCAATTAAAAAATAACAAAATCTGCTACAATTCCATTTGATTTCAACATTTTCAATTGAAATATAACAAAATCTGCTATAATTCTAATTGAATCCAACATTTTCCATTGTAAAATGACAAAATCTGCTATAACTCCAACTGATTTCAACAATTTAAATTGAAAAAAAACAAAATCTTGTATAATTCCATTTGATTTCAACATTGTCAATTGAAAAATAACAAAATCTTATATAATTCTACCAGATTTCAAGATTTTCCATTGAAAACATCTGCTATAATTCTAGTGGATTTCAACATTTTCAATTGAAAAATTACAAAATCTGCTATAATTCAATTTGATTTTAATATTTTAATTTGAAAAATAACAAAATCTGATATAATTCACTTTATTTTAACATTTGTAATTGAAAAAAATATCTATTATTCAATTTGACTTCAACATTTTCAATTGAAAAATGAAAAAAATATACTATAATTCTACTATATTCTACTATTTTCAATTTAAAAATAACTGAATCTGCAATAATTCCATTTGATTTCAATATTTTAAATTGAAAAATAAGAAAATCTGCTATAATTCTACTTGATTTCAAAATATTCAATTTAAAAAGAATAAAATTTGCTATAATTCTACTTGATTTCAAAATTTTCAATTGAAAAATGTCAAAATCTGCTATAACTCTAATTGATTTCAACATTTTGAATTGAAGAATAACAAAATCTGAAATAATTCCATTTGATTTCAACATTTTTAATTTAAAAATACCAAATAATATATAATCACTTTTGATTTCAACATTTTCAATTGAAAAATATGAAAATCAGCTATAATTCTATTAGATTTTAACATTTTCAAATGAATAATACCAAATCTTCTATAATTAAACTTAATTTCAAAATTTTTTATTGACAATTAAAAAAATGAGATATAATTCCTTTTGATTTCAACATGTTCAATTTGATGAATAACATAAGCATAATAATTCTATTTAATTTCATAATTTTGAATTGGAAAATAAGAAAACCGGCCATAATTCCTTTTATTTCAGTATACTCAAATTAAATTTACAAAATCAGCTGTAATTTTGTCTGATTTCAACATTTTCAATTGATAAATACCGAAATCATCTATAATCCAATTAACTTCAAAATTTGCAATAGATAAATAACAGAATGAGCTATAATTCCATTTTATTTAAATATGTTCAAGTGAAAATGACAAAATCAACTATAATTCTATTTGATTTCAACATTTTCAATTAAGAAAAACAAGACGAGCTATAATTTTTTTTTTTTATTTCAAACCTTTTTTTTACAAAATACCGAAATATGCTAGAATTTCACAAAATTTTAAATTGGTGAACACAAAATTATCTATAATTCCATTTGATTTTCAACATTTTCAATTGAAAAATTGCAAAATCAGCTTTCTATTACAGTTCAATAATGTCACTTGAAAAATAACAAAATCAGCTATAATTCTACTTAATTTCCACATGTTCAATTGATGAATAAGAAAATCTGCTATAATTCCATTTAATTTCCACATTTGCAAATGGAAAATATCAAAATAATCTAAAATCCCATTTGATTTCACCATTTGCAATTGAAAAATAACAAAAGCAGCTATAATTCTCTTGGATTTCAACATTTTTAATTGAAAAATAACAAAATCATAATAATTCCAATTGAAAAATAAACAAAATCAGCTATACTTCCATTTGATATAAATATTTTGAAATGAAAAATAACAAGAATACCAATTTGAAAATTTTCAATTGGAAAAATTAAGAAAATCAGCTTAATTCCACTTGATTTCAATGTCTTCAAAAGAAAAATAACAAAATCATCTATAATTCTATTTGATTTTAACATTTTCAAATGAGAATACCAAAATCAGATATAATTCCACTTAATTTCAATGTGATCAATTCAAAAATAACAAAATTTCTATAATTCCATTTGATTTCAACATTTTCAATTGAAAATAACAAAATCAGGTATAATTTCATTTGTTTTCAATATCTTCAATAGAAAAATACCATAATCATCTATAATTCTATTTGATTTCACCATTTTCAATTAAAAAATAACAAAATTAGCTATAATTCCACTTTATTTCAAAATTTTCATTTGATAAATAACAAAATCAGTTATAATTTCATTTGCTTTCAATATCTTCAATTGAACACAATCAGCTATAATTCTATTTGATTTCAACATTTTCAATTGAAAAATAACAAAATCTTCTGTAATTCCACTCAATTTCAAAATTTTCAATTTACAAATAACAAAATAAGGTATAGTTCCATTTGATTTCAATATCTTCAATAGGAATATATTAAAATTAGCTATAATTCCTTTTGATTTAAAAATACAAAAATCAGCTGTATAATTCCCCCTAATTTCAATATTTGTGAATTGATACATACAAAATGATCTATAGCCGTTGCTATGTCTTTCAAACTATACACTCCAAGTCATTTTATTCGCCTGCGATTGGCTAATAAATTACGACTACCTTTGTATAGGACAATCGTTCCTTTGAATCTTTTGGTTCTGAGCATACTTACCTATTCTGTTTAGTACGTGTGTAGTGATTGGTTAATATTTAACCAATCACATATTTTTAATGTAAGATCAAGTTTTCCCGCGATTCCGTGGGAGCCTACCTCTTTTCCTTAAATAGGGCGACTTTTCGCAAGTCGTCGAGAAGATCCAGTAAGATCTCAGCCGTCAACACAAATCCACGATCTTGCTCATCACACTCTAACGCACACACAGACACAGAATTTCGTAACTACAAACTTACATTTTCTCTCTGTAACTTCGCCAAGTACAATCAACCAGATCTTTGTTGATTCAAACCAGTTTATTCACAACACATTTCAAGCAATTGTATTCCTAGTGTTATTCATTCTTTACATGCAAACTTTGTTCTAACAATTATTTCGGAACATTTATCTCACAAGAGAACTTTCTTCAAACGGTTGATTACAATCAATCTACAGTCAAAAGGGAAAGAACTTTCTTCTTTTTAATCTACATTGTGAATACGATTTTATTTCATGCTTGTTGTTGTATTTTATTCAATATATATTAGTTAGTTAACAAATTGGAGTTGTTATTATTTCTTGAATCCTGTACGTGGAAGAATCGTTAATATAAATAGTAGTAGTACCTATATATTTCGTGTTCCCGCTACATTTAGTGAATCGACCCGACGCTATATTTGGTACGTACGCTACAGATCTATACTTCAATTTGATTTCAATATTTTCAATTGAAATATACAATATCGATTTTCAATAAATTTATTGGTTTTCTAACGTTTTCAAATAGCAAATTATATTTTCAAACAACCGTTGAAAATAATCGAAATTGTCCACATCAACTAGATTTTCAACGTAATTTTCAATATTTGTCAAACTTTGTAGAATCCAAAATTTTTAACATAACTTTGTGTAAACTATGGAAACTTGATAAAATCAATATTTTTCAATGGACAAGTTTGGTCAAAAGGACAACCGACGTGACATGCGTAGAAGGACGGGAGAATTGCCTACGCCCATTGGGAGGTGTTGGTTCGAGGCACAAATAAGAGAATGAAGGAGTTATCAGGGCAGATCGATATCCTGTGTCCGCTACCCAAAGGGAAAGGGATCACTCCAAATTTGGAGATACAATTCATTTTCCAGAGTCATACAACAAAGGGGTTCGTGTTGGAAAAAGGGAAAACATCAGGTCCCCTAAACACGTCAAACCTCATGCCAGTTTTGGGTGAAAGTCAATATAAGGAGAGCACTGAAGAGACCAAGCCAGTTTTTTCCAGAGTTCCAGACGAAAGGCGACTACTCTGCCAAATCCTACGTGACTTGCTGCCGGAGAGAACCTCCGATTTAAGCCTTGTTTCAGATTTAGCCAAATTGTGCAAAGTGTCACGATAGAATTCAAAGTGGGAAGGGTTAATATTTCTACACCAAGAACTAATATTACAATAAAAAGAACGATATGAAACCACGCAAAAAAAGACCTTCCCTGCACTCTACAGAAAAATAATTTCGGACAATTTGAAATCTGTATTCCTGAATATTGAAATTGCACTCAGAGTGTGCATGCGGACAATGGTAACCTACTGTATAGGAGAACATTCTTTTTCAAGACTGAAACTTATAATAAATCAACTTCGTAGCACAATGGGATAGCTTTGTTTAAACTGGCTTTCACTCATGTGCATGGAAAATGACATTC
This sequence comes from Acanthosepion esculentum, assembly GCA_964036315.1. Lineage (NCBI taxonomy): Eukaryota > Metazoa > Mollusca > Cephalopoda > Sepiida > Sepiidae > Acanthosepion > Acanthosepion esculentum. The sequence goes on from OZ038482.1 coordinate 65,888,581, forward strand.
TATTTGTTGTGGAATCCGGGATGAAATCCGGTACCAATAATAACAAACGCCATGGCTAGCTTCTTTGAAGGCACATATTCTATTTTGAAATTATAATTCAATAGAATTACACCCCAACGCTGTAGTCGATTTGCCGTGTGAGTTGGTATACCTTTTTTTAACCAAATATTGTTAACAACGGTTTGTGGTCTGTTTGCAGAATAAATTCTATTCCGTATAGAAACCGGCGAAATTTTTTTTACAGCGTAGATTAATGCTAAACTCTCTTTTTCGATTTGACTGTAACTTCGTTCCGCGGGCAGTAACGTTCTCGAAGCATGTGCTATTGGCTTCGTAGATCCGTCCTCGAATTTATGAAGCAATACCGCACCTAGTCTCTCAATACTGGCATCTGCTGCTACAATGATTTTCTTCTTCTGGTCGAAATGCGCTAACGATAAGTCTGCTAATAGACAGCTTTTTATTTTTTTTTAAGTATGTTCGCATTCTTTCGACCATATCCACATTGCGCCCTTTTTCACCAAATTATTTAAAGGAGCTCTCATATCATACATTTTTGGGATATAAATGCTATAGTAACTTACTAATCCCAAGAACGCCTGGAGTTTAGCCACATTATCAGGTGCTGGCATATCTTTTATAGTCTCATCCCTTTCTGGGTCCAATTTTCTTCCTTTAGTGTCAATGATCTGCCCTAAATATTTTATCCTCTTTAAGAAGAACTCGCATTTTTCAGCACTCAGCTTGAACCCGTATTCCTCAATTCTCTGAAATACTGCTCTAATATGCGTTTTGTGTTGGGCCACGTTTTCACTTTTAATCAAAATACCATCTAAGTATGCGATTGCATACTCCATACCAGACAACATTGTGTCCATTATTTGCTGGAATAGGCTTGGAGCTACCTTCAATCCAAAAGGAAGACGATTTAGTTTAAAAATCCCTTTATGCGTGCTTATTGTCAGGTACTTCGAACATTCTTCACTGACTTTAACCTGGAAGTAAGCCTCCGACAAGTCCAACTTTGAAAACACTCTACCTCCGTTTAATTTAGTGAATATATCCTCCGGATACGGTAGAGGGTACGCATGGTCTTTCAAACAGTCATTTAAGCCTGTTGAAAAGTCAGCACAAACTCTGATTTTTCGATTTTTCTTTTTTATATATACGGTTGGAGACGCCCAATCCGTGTAATCGACTTTTGAAATTACGCCAATTTTCTCCAACCTTTCTAATTCCTCATTTATTGTGTCTAGTGCAGAAAACGGTACTTTTCTCTTTGGTTTAAAGATTGGTTTAACATTTTCTTTCAATTCGAAGTTGACTTCTGTTTTTGTGCACAGACCTAGTCCTTCTGAAAAGACGCGAGGGAATTTGCTTTTCAAATCCGTAATAAATCTTTCTGTTTGCTTCGTCTTATAGTACTCTATGACGTTAACTTTGTTACAGAAATAATTTACGGGTAATTCCCATAAGTTAAACAATACGATCCAGTCTAAACCAAAGAGGTTTACTGAACCAGGGAGCACATACACTTTCGATTTGTGAATTTTTCCCATGAACGAAATGTTACATTTTAATTCACCTCTAAACTTAAGTCTTTTTCCTGACACTCCCCTGGCAATTTTGTCTGTGTTAGTCAACGGTGGGTAACCAATTTTTTCCATGTTTGCTCGCTTATTACCGAGATATCACTTCCTGAATCGAGTAATAATTTTACGGTCTGCCCATTTATTTTTACATTGAGGTATTTTATTCTTTGACCCTCCTCAATTTCGTTTTTAGACAAAACTACATTCACCTTTGTTTGAGACATTGATTTTACTTTTCTCTGTTTTTCCCGACAATGGGAACTTCTATGGCCTACACGCCCAGAATTAACACATATTTTATCCCTAAAGAAACAATCCTTCTTTATATTCTGACCTCCACAAGAACTGCATATAATTTTTATTTATTTATTTTGTATCCACTTCTGTTGTCTTACAGTTTGTACTCACGAAATGCTCTTCTCCTCAATCCGAGTATTATCTTTTTTTATGAATATAAGTCGCCGATATTCTTCCGTTACTTTTATAGCGTAATCTTCGGATCCTGTTCCATGATAGTGAGGATTCATGATCTAATTTCTTTGTCCTTCGGTGTCGTTAGACCCTGCACAAAAATTAGACATTTGAACATGTCGCTTGAAAATTCACCATTCGGGCCGTGGCCAGCAGCGTCAGAAACACCATCCGTTCACCCCAGAATACGGGGACGACACATTGTCAATGTGCAATCAATGAGCAAAAGCTTTTCGGGAGCGAGACGAGCCGTCAACTCGCCGACATGGTACCATAAGGGGTGGACACGAGGACAATGGTAGAAGGCGCGCGAAGCCGTTTCTTCTAAACAGAGGCCGATCACAGTCCGCCAAGCCCCATATGAAGACCAACCGAAGGGCCCCGGAAGATCGACCCTCTTCCAGGCACCTAACGGCAAGCCGGACGACTTGTCGCGGTTAATCATGGCCCCTGTCAGCTTTTCGTACCGATCAAGCGCCTTCAGTACCGCCTCAATGTCGTTGCGGGACGACACGAAAGTAGATACGTCATCGGCGTACGCAGATACCCTGGATCGAGCCCCTCCAGGAACGGCGATTCCGCGTAGAGCCGGACTGCACGTCTCGTCCCCCAGCCGGCGAAGCGGAGGCTCCAACGCCAAAGCATAAAGGAGAGGCGACAGCGGACAACCCTGACGAACCGACCTAGACAGCAAAAAAGCGCCCAACAACTTTCCGTTCACCTGTACCACAGAACTGGGGGAGTGATACAGGAGGCTAATCCAGCGGCAGAAGTCGGGTGCGAATCCGGCGGCCTGTAGGGCAGTAGCAAGGTTACGATGGTTAACACTATCAAATGACTTGGACTGATCCAAATTGATCAGCGCGGCCTCATCGTTGTCTTTTACACCCTCTATGATCGTGCGGATCAGATGCAGGTTGCTCTGAATTGTTCGGCCCTTCACAGAACAAGTCTGCTCAGGACCCAACAGTGACTCGCCAAATGACTGCAAACGCTCCTGCAGGATCTTAGCCAAAATCTTAAACTCTGTGTTTAGCAGAGTTATGGGCCTGAATCGTCTAGTTTTCCCCCCAAACACACTTTCCCTTTTTCAACAGAGTTATCACGCCCCTGGAAATCTGGTTGGGGATGGACCCCGACCGAAACTAGTTGTTGAACACGACAGTCAAAATCGGGACAAAGATGTGCGACAGCCTCAAGTACAATTCATAGGGCAAACCATCCAGACCGGGCGACCTGCCTCTGCCGACCTTCTTCAATGCCGCGTAGACCTCGCCGTCCGTGATCTCTCCTTTGCAGCTAGCCGCTTCAGTCGGCGAAAGCCGAGGAAAGTCAGCGAAGACCAGCCTCTCTGGTAAAGCGGCTCTCGAAATGCCGCCGAAACGCCTCGCACATGTCGTCAGTGGTCCGAAGGGTATGCTGTTGGAGTTTTGGGGTACCTCCTATATACTAGGATATTTATTATGTAAAATACATAATTGTGGCACAAGGCCGATAAAGGGGAGGGGTAGAGGCTGGTCTTCACTATCTTATACCTAGCTAATTGGATTCACGACCCTTTCATACATTACAATTTCCACATGCACCAAAAGAACTCGTCCGTCACCATTCCATCCTCCATACACCACAATACCGAATCCTCACAAGGGGGGCATAGAAACGCGCCCCACACCATAAAAATATAATGATTATATATATGTAATTAAAACTATATGGATGAATAATGAGATGGGGGGAGATGAACCCAATAACAAACTAAGAATTAACAAAAAACAAACTAAACATAACTGATGTTAGTAGGGCCCGTCCAATCCTCAAAACAGAGAGGCCGCTGATTTCTGCCCATGGGAAAGAGATAAAAAATTACACGGACAGGGGGATTAATACGGTGACCCAGTCGAGATAAAAGGGGGCCAAAAACAAACTGGGGAGGCTTGGAATCTCAATCTAGATCATAACAAAAGAGATAGCCGGGAACAGGTCAGGAACAACACTCACTTACATTAGCAAAGTACACAAAAGCTTGTCTAACCTAACCAAGGGGAGGGCTCCACAGGAAACCACCCCGATGTGACCTAGGTTGATCTAGAAGAGAAAATCAAGGCTAGCCCCGTTCAAACGAACCAAGCTCGTCTCTTTCACCCACCTTTCGCTGAAGACTGTCGAATGCAATCGTTTTCTATCAGTTCTAATCTTCATCTTGAGCTGATGCTCAAAGAATAAGATCAGATCCTGATGAGAAAGACGGTTGCCTCGCAAGACTTCCTCCTTTCGGGTCGTCCAAACCCCATTCGGGCCGTTGCTAGCAGCGTCAGAAACACCATTCGTTTCACCCCGGAATACGGGGGCGACACATTGTCACACGCGTATGCGCGATCAATATGCACAAGTTCTTCGGGAGCGAGACGAGCCGACATGGTCCCATAAGGGGCGGACCCGGGGAAAATGGTAGAAGGCGTGCGAAGCCATTTCTTCTAAACCAAGGCCACACCGTTCACAGTCTGGCAAATCCGCCAAGCCCCATATGAAATCCTTGTCGTTGAGAAGCAGCCGATTCCGAGCCAAGTAAGCGAAAACTCAGGGTTACTGAGGTAATCCGCCGCTGGCGCCCAAGACCAGTAGGAGCGAAACTCATCCTCCGACAAGCAGAGCGTATCACGTAGGGGATCCTTCGTGGGCCCCTCCACTAACACTCGATAGAAGACCTTCCTAGGCCGTGAAAGGTCACTGGACCGCGGAACAGCCAACAAGGTCGACCGACACTCGCGAAGGAAACTCGATTGATGTCGGGGCTTACGACGGCGCTCAACCCGCGAGATGGGGGGTGGACTGATAGTAAGGCAAGGGAACGCGTCCCTAACAATCCCCGCCATAATTTAATCTCCTCCTGTCAACGCGCGGCGTAGGGAAGCCAACCTAGAGGCACTAATATGACTCTTTAAGTGTGGCATTCCCATCCCCCCATGACACGGCCGTTTAGTGCAGACTCGTCTGTCAAACCGCTTCCCGCGTCCCCTCCATAAGATGGAGGATAGCGAGCGCACGAGCGACTTCCTGTGGTCGTCACAGAGAGGAAGTACGGACAATCTATAAAGAACAAGAGGGAAGATGTATGTAGCACACACCTCCACCCTGCCCTTCACGGACAACCCCCATCAACTCCAAATCTTACCGGCAACGTCGACCTTTGCTCGTACTTCAGACCAATTTTTTTCCAGATGGAGGTCGGGTCCAAACCACACTCCAAGAATGCGGACAGGACCGTCCGTCCAACCGAAGCGGCCCGGAAGATCGACCCCCTTCCAGGCACCTAACCGAAAACCGGACGATTTGTCGCGGTTTATCTTGGCCCCTGTCACTCTCTCGTACCGATAAAGTGCCTTCTGTACTGCCTCAATGTCGCTGCGGGACGACACAAAAGCAGATACGTCATCACTTGCCCTTTTTTAACAGAGTTATCACGCCCCTGGAAATCTGGTTGGGGATGGACCCCGACCGAAACTAGTTGTTGAACACGACAGTCAAAATCGGGACAAAGATGTGCGACAGCCTCAATTCATAGGGCAAACCATCCAGACCGGGCGACCTGCCTCTGCCGACCTTCTTCAATGCCGCGTAGACCTCGCCGTCCGTGATCTCTCCTTTGCAGCTAGCCGCTTCAGTCGGCGAAAGCTGAGGAAAGTCAGCGAAACTCGTCCTGACGAAGACCAGGCTCCCTGTTAAAGCGGCTCTCGAAATGCCGCCGAAACGCCTCGCACATGTCGTCAGTGGTCCGAAGGGTATGCTGTTGGAGTTTTGGGGTACCTCCTATATACTAGGATATTTATTATGTAAAATACATAATTGTGGAACAAGACCGAAAAAGGGGAGGGGTAGAGGCTGGTATTCACTAACTATCTTATACCTAGCTAATCGGCTACACCCTCTATGATCGTGCGGATCAGGTTGCTCTGAATTGTTCGGCCCGAGAAAGTCAGTCAAATAGCTGCGAAACTCGTCCTCACGAAAACCAGGCTCCTTGGTAAACCGACTCTCAAAATGCCGCCGAAAAGCCTCTCACATGTCGTCAGTGGCCCGAAGAGTACGTCCCACCTTGTATCGACTTGACGAATGTAACGATCGCCACCTCGACGGACCTCTTCCCTGCGCAGATCTGTGCCCATATTCACAGCTTCGGAAGACATCTTGCTTAGCCTATGTCTAATTGCCTGGCCCATGTAGCGATCGCTATTCGAACGGTCCAGGGCCTCCCTAGCTAAGGCTATCTCTAGGAGATCCCCCCAGCCACCTCCCGGGAAAACTAGCCTTAAGTGTCTTCACATTTTCTGCTCTATCTAGGGCGAGCCGTTTGCAGAAAAAACTGGTGAAGGACCTAATCATATCCATAAGTTTCTCCCACCACCTATTCCCGATAACCGCCCCCACTAGCTTCCGCTGCACTAATCTAGTTAGCTGCTCCTGGAAGTCCTGCCTGTCCAGTAAGGTCAAACTGAACTTCCATTAACCACCCATTCTAGGCCTATGATCTAACGCCATCTGGGCACAAACAAGTTTGTGATCCGAATAGCCTACCCAGTGGAACGTGTGACAATCTAACAGGTCTATGTCAGCTCTTCTAACTAACATTCTATCAAGGTAGCTAACTTACCTTGTCACAAGGCCAGCTAAGAGCCCACGTCCACATTTGATGATCGACCCGGTATCTATCGACGAGACCAAACTCTTCGATCAGATCAACCAGGCTATGTTGCCCCTTCTCCCACTAGCACCCCGCCCCCTATCTAACTTGAGGTCCAGGATGGCATTCCAGTCCTCCATTAGAACTAGGCGCATTGAATCCACTAGGAACGGTCCCAACGAAACCCGCTACTCCCAGTCGTTGGGCGCATAAACCACAATGACCCGAAACGAACTACTTTTCACGGCAATATTCGCCACGATTAACCAGCACTCAGCATCGGTATGCACAAGGTCCACCGTCGCATCAAGAGTACGTCTAACCAGAAACTCCTCTGGCAAACCCGTCCCCATATGCTGAATAGACGACAAAGTCATCCTCCAGAACACACGCATCGGAACTGCAAACAAAGTGGGTCTCTTCGATCGCAGCGACATCCATACCAAAGGACAAGAGATACCCGAGCAGGCGGGCAGCCTTACTCCGATCCCTCAAGCCCCTCGCATTCAGACTGGCTATCTTCATTGACATCTTCTAAGCCTGCAAAAATAAAAAGGAGAGTAAATGCAAAAAACCTATTCACATAAGGGCGAAAATCTGCAGCTGAAAGGACCCCGACGGATTGTCCCAGTCTTCCTGTGCCCAGCTCCGACATCATCCGTCCATCCGAGACAATCCCGCCGACGTCCATGGAGTACGTTAGTTTCAAAGCCCTGTAAAGAGAGGGGTGGAGACATACCGGGGTCCTCTCTGCACAATAATTGAACAGTTTCTTTAAGTTTGCTGTGCCATTCTAATTTCGGGAAAAGCATCCTTGGCCTCCTGTAAATGGGACCATACCCTCAGATGCTTTCCCATAACCCTGATACAGGTAATTACTCCCGGAGCCCGAGGGAAATTCCTGGGTCTTCTATTGTGTTCTCGTCAACGGAAACAATTTCAAACAGTGGGCCCAAGAGTACCTTTTTTGGGTAGACAGGTCTCTCTCTGCCTCTTTTCTGTCAACCTTGCAGATGTCCTCCACCTTGTCAAAATGTTTTTCCCCTTCTTTTACCTGGAAGGGTGGGGCAGGGTTGAAGTTGACGGCAGAAGAGAAGTAGATGGTTGGGGGTGTAAAAGGGGAGATGGACGGAGTCATAGATGGTGAAGTTGTAACGCTCCTAGGGCGGACATTCATTTCTTCCGCTTCTTCTAGTGAAGCAGGAAGAGATGGTGATCTATCATTCGTTGTTTCTTTCTCTCTCCTGCTTCGCCCAGTCCATTTCTCTTTTTTGGTAGGGATCTTCGATTCTCCTCCACCTCCATCCCCGCCTCTGAACTTGGTTGGTTGCTTTCTTTTTGTTGATGTTGCTTTGGGTGCTTTTCCTTCTTTTGAACCTCCTGCACCGGCTGCTGCTTGTTCTGATTTACATAATTATGCTGCCCATCTTTTGGCTGCTCCTTTGGTAGTTTCTCCTGCTTCCTGGGACTATGTTGACTCTCCTCCTGCTGCGGCCCCTCCTGCTGCGGCCGCTGCTGTTTGAGAAACTGCACATCCCGTTTTGGGGGAGCAGGTATGGTTTTTTCCCTTTGATTTTCACCCACTCTCCGTCAGCAGCCTTCTCTGACGATGCTGCTGCGACTACTGTTGCTGCTTTTGTTGTTGTTGCTGCTGTAGCTGGATGGGGTGGAGGTTGCACCTTCTTACCTGGGCACACCTTGGACATGTGCCCAAGAGTTCCACAGGACCAACAATATGGCCTACGTCCCTCGACCACCACAAGCATTCGTTTTTCCCGGCATAGTAAAGTGTTGGAGATACCCGCAAATGCTTGTCTGTTCAATGTCACCTGCAGCACCATATCTCCTGTGGCGATCCCTGATTTGCTAATTATAGGAGATACTTCTTCCACTTCGAGAAGAAGCCTCCTATACGATCTTGGCTGGTATCTACGGGCACCCCATGAACCGTAATTTTTGTTCACCGGGTGCCCATGTATTCTGTCTGCAGTCGTACCGCTGCTGCTGTTGTCGGGACACTTCCGGCCAGTTGTTTGGCCTCTTGTTCGGTAGCTAGGAGGTTGTCCCACATAGCATTTGACCTCCGAGCTAACACTTTTGGTGCTATATTTAAGCTTTTCAAAGCCTCTTGGTCTCCCTACTGACCCCAGTTAATTTCCGACTCTTTACGTCGGAGGTCAGTAAGGAAATTATTCTAGAGTTGACAGCATTCAGAGCCTCTGAAATTGTCAGAAACTCATTGTCATTAACAATCTTTTCATATCTTTCCTCTTGTTGCACATAGTAGGTCGAATCTTTCTTTTTGGACCTGTTTTCCGCCCAGGTCGTTGTTTTGTCCGGTGACAAACTCTCAGTTTGCACCGTTAGAGACGGTAAAGGTTGTAAATTTTCCGACATAGGGATTTCTCCCCACGACAGCTGAACAGTAAAAGTTTGCCTTCTGTATTTTTAGACCGATAAATTAAACAAAAATTCAAACAAACACAAAATGGAAAATAAAAATGCACCTAAAAAGGAAAAAAACACGTAAAAAACTAAAACTGAAATAAAACCAACAATTCAAAGAAAAAGATATTAAAAACGGGGGGAAGGGTCAAATTACAATAATTAAATAAACAAAAGAAATAAACAAAAGGAATGCAGAAATCAAGTTAAAAAACGTACAAAGAAAAGGTGGGAAAAATGAAAAAATCAAAACTTTGCAAACAAATGAAAAATCTAACCGTTCAAATGTTCAAATAATCAACGTATAATCCAATGTGGGTAACTCCTATGTAATAGTGAGACAACCAAACTGAGCTGACTCATTTTATAGTTCACCAAGAGAAGAGTTAACCAATCAGAAATCTCAAAATATTCAATCCGACGTGTATAAAGTCAGCCATTTGTTTTTTCTCCGAATATATTCACTGTCAACCTCTGATATCGAAGACTGAAGAATTATTGAACAGATTACGTACTGCACTGGATTCTATATTCATAGACTACGGTGAACATGGTCAACATATGCCCCTCCGGGGATTCGACTTCACGAATGTAACAATCGGAACCTCGACGGATATCTTCCTTACGCAAGTCTGCACCCATGTTCACAGCTTCGGGAGACATCTTGCTTAATATATGCCTAATTACTTGGTCGATGTAGCGCTCGCTATTCGAGCGCTCCAGGGCCTCACTAGCTAAGGCTATCTCTACCCCCCCCCCAGCCACCGCCCGGGAAAAACTAGCCTTAAGCGTCCTCACCTTTCCAGCTCTATCTAGGGCGAGCCGTTTGCTGAAATCAGTGGTGAAGGATCTAATTCTACATTAAGGTAGGCCCCAGTATCCCTCACAACGGTAATGACTCCTGGGGCGTGAGGGAAGTTCCACGGATCTTCAACCGACTTTCCATCGACTTTGTCCATTTTTAGAAGGAGCCCTAAAAGGGCCCTTTTTTGATTGGACAGGCCCTTTTTGGCTTCTTCTCTGTCCACGTTGCTGATCTCGTCTGGTCCCGGGAAGAATTTCTTCTTTTTCTTTTTCTCCCTTGAAGGGTGAGGAGCGGAAGAAGTGGATGTGTGATAGAGCTGAGGGAAGAGTTCGAGGGTGAGTGGGAAGAAGCACGAGAAGAGGAAGCAAAGAGGCTCCTTGTTTTTGCTGTTGAATCTTTGGTTTCTATTGGCAAAGCAGGAACGGAGAGTGACCTGGTTTTGTCCATGTGCCTCTCCGCCGTACTTTGGCCAGCAACGTTTCTCAATTGGTTCTTCTACTTCGTCTTCCTCCTCCCTACTCCTCCTCCCTAGTCCTCTTCAAGGAGGCAGAACGTGGCGGAGCATTTCTTCTACCTCCATCTCAGAGTCGTACTGTTGTTGCTTTTCTGGTTGCTTGTCTGGTTGTTGTTTCTTTTCCTCTTTTCTTTTGTGTGTGTGCTTCTTTGGTGATTTTTTCTGTTGTTGTTGTGTTTGCTGTGATTGTTGTTGTTGTTGTTGTTGTTGTTGTTGTTGTTGTTGTTGCAACAGTTGCTGCTACCGAATCACCTCCTCGTGTCGCTCCTGTGGTGGTGTTCCCTGTAGTTTCGGAGAGGGTGCATTTTTTATACCTTGCCCCTCCTAACCTCCGTCCATTCAGAGGTTATTTATGCTGTTTCCGCTGCTGCTACTGTTGCTACTGATGGTCGTGTTGTTGCTGCTGTGGCTTGCGGTTGTGGTTGTGGTGCTACCTTCTTACCGGAACACGCCTTTGACATGTGCCCTGAGGCGCTGCAGGTCCAACAATATGGTCTTCTCCCTTCTACCACGACGAGCATCCTCTTCTCACGACACACCAGAATGTTGGGAATGTCGCCGAAGCTTTGTCGGTTGAGGGTAATTTGTAGAACAATATCTCCAGTGCCAATGCCAGACCTGCTTATGACCGCGGAGTCCTCGTTCACTTCACCATACCATCCGGTGCCCACTTATGTCTGCCGTGTACAGTCACCCGTGTCTTACGGGTTCCAATGTATTCTGTTTGCATTCTCACTGTTTTTGTTGTGAGAATGCTTCCGGTCAACTTTTTGGCCTCCTCCTCGTTCGCCAGAAGAATGTCCCACAAAGCATTGGACCTTCTTGCCAAGACCCGTGGGGCAAAGTTCAATGTCTTTAGCGCTTCTTCCATTGTTTCCCTACTGAACCCAATTACTTTCCGACTTTTCACGTCGGAGGTCAGCAGGGAGATTGTCCGTTTGGTAACGGCGTTTAGCGCCTCTGGGATGGTTAGGAATTCGTTTCCTTTAATAAATTCCTCGTATTTACTTTTTAAACTGGCGTAATACGCCGCGTCCTTTATAGTCCTTTTTCTCCTTGCCATGCTGATTCTGGTATTTCACCGGATTCCGGTGGTGACTCGTATGCGTCACTCATATTGATAAATTCTTTTTGTTTTTAATTGTGCTTTTTCGTTATAATTTTTTAAACAAAACAGAAAACGAACATAACCGTGTCAACAAAAGAAAAAATAAAATAAAACTTAAAATGTGAAAAGAAAAACAACCAAGTAAAATGTGTGGAAACGATAGAAATTAAAACAAAAATTTACAAACAAAAATAAAAAAGCCAATAAAACACTTTACGTATAGAGTGAAATGAGTCAAAAAGAAAAAAATTAACGCTTGCTTACTAGTGTGGACTCGTCCATTTACCTTATCCCCCTAGCAACAAGAACATTCCATTCTGCACGCCTACGCGAACTAACATAACCAATCAAAACCTTATTGTGCTAAACAGCAAATTCTATTGGCTCGCAGCGTGATAATTCAGAAAATTCACGTGGAGAAGTTAAATCGCACCAAAAACCAACTTGAGCTGATTTCCTCACCTAAATCCTTATATAAGGAAGATTTTCAACTGACCAAGTTAGTCAGTCCAGCAAACACAGAGAAACGCTGATCGAACCCACGCAACTTACTATTGTAATTTTCCCGCGCGAAAAAAACATAACTGACTCACTCACAAACTCGACTCGAAGATTACTCTGTGATTACAATGAATTTCAACTTACGAGACTTTACTTATCCAAAGTGATTATTCAACACTCACTATAACTTAAATAAAAAAAACTATTATCGAACATAACACATATCTACAGTTAAAAGTAGACTACTTTTGCTAACTTCATTCTAAACAGTACAAAACGATACGAATATAAAAAAACGTGTTTAAACATTAATTCCAATTCCTTGTGGACTGTAATGCAAACATACCAACACACCAAAAAAATAAGCAAACCTTCGTCCACTAACCAACACAAGACATAAAATACCTTGAAGCAACATCTTGTAAATAATCTTTAAATTGTACATAAATGCATTTGTTTGTTTGAATTGCATACGTGTTTTTGTCTTATTTTACATTGTAAAATATTTATTGTTGTGGATGCATGAACAGATCACGCAACCTGATAAAAATCTGATAAAAATCCTTCTGATAAATTCTAACACTCAAGCAAAATCCTAGTTCATACCGCACATCCCCAACACTAGTAACACGTGGAAAACTAAAAATTAAAATTAAAACTTGGCTTGCCAAAAAGCAAGTCAAAAATAAAATGTGAAAAGAAAAACAACCAAGTCAAACGTTCAAAAAGAGTGTGGGACGATAGAAATTAAACTAAAATTAAAAAATAAAATAGCTAATACAACACTTTACGTAAAAAGTAAAAAGAAAGAGGGGAGAAACATTTAACGCTTGCTTACTTAAAAATTAAAAATAAGAAAACTTGACTGACCAAAAATAAAAGAAATAAAATTAGGTAACAAACGAAACAGAAAGAAAAGCTTCAAACAAAAGTAAAAATGAAAAACTGACACTTAGCGTAAATTTGTATGCTATTCGCTGGACAAATTACCAAAGTAAATCCAATAATTGCCGAAGCAAGTCTACTGATTGACGACTCAAAACCGAATCCCGTAGGCAATAGGCGTAGATATTTATTCGTACAATAGTACAAAATGTGGCACAAGGCCAAAAAAGGGGATTGGGGGAAAAGGGCGGTCTTCTTCTGTCTTAATTCTAGACTTAGCTAGTCACAAACACTGATCCAAACATACCAACAATAGTGCTATCACCAAAACATCACATTCTCTCTTACCACTCTTACTACATCCACCATAATACCTCAAAATCTCTATGAAATCCTAACTAGTCTTTATATGTACAATTGAAAGTCTGTGGGGTGGGAGGATAAAAACAACAACAATTTAAAAACCCCAACGATTATTTACAATATGAATTAATACTATTTACATGAAACAAAACAAAATAAAGTTAGTAATAACCCCCTCCCCCATAATCCCTAAATGTGGCAGAAACATCAGTTAACTGGACGAACAAAAAATGCGGGATTATTTAATGGTATAAAAACAATCATCCATCCAAAAAACACTCACACAAACACGCACTCATGCAGTCACAACAACAATTACAAAAACACACAAGCGAAACGAAAGGCATCCCGCAACTACCAGAGAACTGACATCACTAACCACCTAAAAGAGGGAGGGGATGGGGAATTAAACTAAAGAAAAATAGGGACAGAAATAAAAGGGGCCAATGAGCATACATACCCTAGCTAAGTTAACCGAAATCAGGAAACTGAAGATTCAAACTAAAACCTAAACTAGCCTAATATCGGGACGGGTTGCCTCTGTTCAACCCAGGAAGGACAAAATCGTGTACCTAACCGACATCAAAGTGCCACTCCATGTCACTCTACACAGTCGCGCAAGATTTACCCACCTTTTGCCGAATTCTAATGAAAGAGTCGCCACCTTTCCGTCCTAATCTTTATTTTAAGCTGATGCTTAAAGTACAAGATCAGTTGGGAAGAAGTGAATTTCTCACTTCCATAGAATCCCTTCTAACGTGTCGACCAAATCACGACTCTCATAACACATAAAGTTCAGCCTTCGTCAACGGCGGTTCCACATTGCTACAAACTGATGAGGCCTCAAGGACAAAGAACTTTCACTGCAACATGCGAAACATGAGGCCTTCAACAAACCTACACAATGGTGCTACCAACTTGCAAGTCTCGACTTCCCCCCATCACAGCGTCGGCAGTTTGGAGATTTCTCCAAGCCCGCTGCACAAAGATTTTAGCGACCCAGAGGGCCCCACGCATCACCAGCCAGGTGAGGGATGCCTCATCGTTATTGAGACATTTCAACCCGGGCGCCCAAGGCCAGACCAAGCGAGCCTCCTGCTTCGTAAGACCGAGCTCGACAATCAGATCATCATGAACGGACTCCATGACTAACACTTGATACAATCCCTTACGAGACAACGCCTGGACGTTGGAGAGGCCATCCGACGCCCGTAAGAGGCGTTTCATAGCAAGACGACATTCACGATAGAAGGAGCATTCGGCTCGGGGAAAACGGTGGGCACGAGTGCACACTTCTAAAAGATGGGAAATTTCTACGGGCGTCTTCATTCAAAAAGGCGCCATCCTCATCCGATTCGCGACACAAACGATCTAGCAAACGGATGCGAAGCATATCAAGACGAATCTCAATGCTAGGCATACCTAGATCGCCTTCAGATGGATGAAGGCAACAGATCTCCCAAGATACCCTAGCGGCTTTGCCTCTCCACAAGAAAGAGAACAAGACGGAAGTGGAAGTACCGAGAGTCGGAAGTGGAAGTACCCAGAGTCGGTAAAGGAGAATCGGGTAGATATGTGAAACACATATTTCCGCCCACCCCTTCAAGGAAAGATTCCTCCGAGACCACAAATTAATTGCGATCTCGGCCTTACCTTGTACCTCCGACCAATTCATTCCTAACTGGTTATCAGGACCGAACTAGACGCCGAGTATCTTGACCGGCCCATCCGTCCAGTGGAAAGGTCCGGGAAGAGAAACTCCCTTTCCACGCACACACGCTTGGCCCTTGTCACCATCTCATATCCACTGATTTCTTTGCTGACTTCGTTAATCTCGGCTCTGCTCGACACAACAACCGAAACGTCGTCAGCATAGGCAGAATACCTGGCCAAGGTGGTAGCACCAGGTAGGAAAATTCCGCGTAGGACCGGATTCGCCTTTAACTTGCGAAGGAAAGGTTCCAACGCAAGAACGTAAAGCATAAGCGAAAGCGGACAGCCTTGACGAATAGATCGAGATAATACGAAAGGTTCCGATATTACCCCGTTCACTTCGACCAGCGCACCGGGAGCCGCATACAGAAGACGGATCCAGGAACGAAAGTCCGTCCCGAAACCGGCAGCCAAAAGAACAGCCTCCAGGAATCGATGGTCAACTCTATCAAAGGCCTTAGACTGATCCAAATTGATTAGCGCGGCTTCACTATCGACTTTCTCTATGATCAAGCGGACCATATGAAGGTTGTCCTGAATAGTCCTGCCCTTCACAGCACAAGTCTGCTCAGGACCAATCAGACTAGACAGGACAAGCAGCAAACGGTTGGCTAAGATCTTTGCTAAAATCTTTAACTCTATATTTAACATAGTTAAAGGGTGAAAATTACCTATCCCATCCCCACCGTCTTTGTTCTTACGCAGCAATTTGATCACACCCCTGGTGAAGCGTTGAGGTATAGACCACAGTTTCATCCAGTTGTTGAAAATCATCTCCAGCAAAGGTACAAAAACGGGCGACTGCCTCAAGTAGACTTGGTAGGGAAGACCATCTAATCCCGGAGATTTATCCAGGCCAACCTGTTTCAACGCTTCCCAGATTTCCGACTCTGTGATTGGACACTCGCACCCAGCCTCTTCAGTTGCCTCAATGCAGGGAAAGTCGGCTAAATAGGCGTCGAACTGAATTGGGCTCAGACCGGGCTCCTTGGTAAAAAGATCCCGAAAGTAATCCCGGAAAGCCTCACATATGCCCGAGTTTGTAGTCACGGTCACCTTATCCGGCAATGTAACGCACGCGATATGCCGCCGTGATGCATCCTACTTTCCTCTGCACGCAATTCTGCGGCCATATTCGTCGCCTCAGAGGACACTCTTTTTAACCTAGCCCTAACTACCAGAGCTTGATCCTTCTTGATAAGCAAGGGGGCCAACTCTGCCTTAGCTAAGACTACTTCCCCACTATCACGGGATTTAACTACCCGATCAACTCTTTTCTCACAAGCCGTTTGTGCCTCTGTCACTATTTCATAACCACTATCTATCTAGATTGAGTCGACGACTAAAATCGTCAGCAAACGTTCGAATTTTAGATTTGAATTTGTCTCACCAAGTATTTCCAACCACCGCCCCCGTTAGTTCCCTTTGTAACATTAGTAGCAGCTGGTCCCGGAATTCCTGCTCGACAAATAACGAGCAGTTGAATTTCCAGTAGCCAGCCATCCTAACCTTAGGCTTATCTAAGTTTACCCGGACCCGGACAAGTCTATGATCCGAATAAACTATATAATGGAAACTTGGACACTCTAAGAGCCCTACATCGACTCTTCTAACTAAAACTCGATCAAGGTAGCTAGCACGCATCTCAACAGCCAAGCTGCCACTATTTGTCCAAGTCCAAACTACCACCTAAGGGTGCTCATTCCGGTATTTGTCGACAAAATCAAACCCGTCGACAAAGTCGCGAAAAGTTTTTACGCCCCAGTTGTTAGTACCCGAATTTGAATTTGACCCTATACGATCTATGTAGGGGTCAAGAACGGTATTCCAATCCCCTGCTAAAACTACCCGACGTGATGTCATCATAAACGGCCCGATCTGCCGAAACAAATCAGGCCGCTCAGTCTGGATATTGGGCCCATAAACCCCAATGAGACACAGAGCCTTATCCTTTATGGTAACATCCAGCACGCAAAGTCTTTCCGCCGGATCTGCGAAGACAAGAGCACACGTAGCCTTCAAAGACTTGCTCACCAGCCAAGACACCCATCGAGCGTCCATCAAAACATGCTGAATAAAGAGAAAACCCCTTAGACAGAATGCCTTCATAATCGCGAGAAGAAAAACGGGTCTCTTGCACACAACATATATTCACCCCTAAGCGACCTCAGGCCTCGGGCATTCACACATTCGGCCAACCAGATTACATTATCAAACCAATTAGGGTTGTCCACCAGAAAAGAACATGGCCGGGGTGAGGACACCGACAGCCGGTCCCATTGATACTGTGGCCATCTCAATTTCGACGGTATCGTCATGAGACAGGCCACCAATATCTCCAGGGTAGGTTAGTTTAAGGGCTCTATACAGAGATGGGTGAACAAAAACGGGGACCCTCCCTGTACAGTGTTTATTCATTTCGACCATTTGAGGATCCAGCATGTAGGCCGCTGGGGTCAGTAATTTCAGAGCTGCGTTAGCCTCCTCAATCATGCCCCAAATCTCCCGCGTACCCGGGCCAGATCGAACAACGGTCAGCAGTCTTTTGGATGATTTGAAGTTTTCCGGCACCATGGATGTGTCGGAAATTCCACAGAAATTTCAATGGTTTAGAGTTCTTTGTCTGCCCGAAAACTCTCTCTGTATGTTCCCGGGATACGCGGCAGATGTCTTCTCCTGGGAGATATGACGGTTTTATTTTATTTTCCCTTTTCTCCGTTGAGACCTGCGCTTCGGGACTTACGTTTCTCTTTTTCTGTGGAGATTGAATGAGAGTCTGTGTAGGTGTGTTTTTAGGAGAGTTTTGGGGAGTATAATTAGGTGTATTTCCGGAAGTGATCTTAAAAGGGGAGGGTAAATTTGAAGAAGTATCATTTCGAGATTTATGTTTGACAGGTGAGTTTATCAGTAGTTTGAGCGGAGGTGGTTTGGCAAATGCATTTGAAGAAGGGGAAGACGGGACAGAGCGGTGCCCCCAGCGACTTTTGATTTTTCCCCCGCTTATCGTCCAATGTTTCTCTCAGTTTCTTTAAGTCCAAAATTTTGTCCCAACTTTGCTCATTCAAGTTCTGGATATTAGATGCTGCGTTTTCATACGACGCCGGGGCGTCGCCCTTTTAGCTGGTAGAGGGAATGGGGCTGTAGGTGCTTTTATCCCTGGGGTCATGCTGGAACAGAGGCCCAGCTGTTTGGTTCTTCCCTCTGTCCCTACTCACGACACGCCATTCACCTCCTCCCTTCTCCTTATCCACACTTGTGGCAAGCGTCGGTTTGGGAGGGAATGTGGGCGAAAACCCAACCGAAGGATTTTCCTCACCAGTCCGTGTCGTAGGTAGGCCCATTACAGGCGCCGCGGATTTAACAGTCTCGGTCAGAGAGGAACTGTTGTCGCCAGCGGCCGGAACTCCAGGGACCTTCTTCCCTGGCCAGGAGGGGGAGAGGTAACCAGTCTCTCCACACCTCCAGCAAGTAGGTTTTATACTGGTCACGATAACCGGCATTTCCGGCCGCAAAAGTCCAAACAGTTGGGGATGGAGACGAATGCCAAACGATCGAGCATTATATCAAAAGTCCATCCAACGTTCAGGTTGTCGGAAAGAGCCCCTAAAATTTGGCCGTGCTGCATAAAAAATGCAGCCCGGTGCTCTCCCGTTACCTAAGGAGGGACCGCAAATACGGTTTACACTGGTCCTTCGCCGACCCTCATATTCGGTCCTTAGAATTAAGTCTTTAGTTATCAACACTTCCTTTGCTATTTCCAGGCAATCTTCGGCTGTGGCCAGCAGTACGTCCCACATGAAAAACCCGGAACCTTTAATTACTCTTTGGCGTAAACGCCAAAGAGTAATTAAAGGGACAAAAGTGATTTGATCACTGTGTGGAGCGAAACATTGTGCACGTACGCTTTTCTACCACGAAGACCGACACCATTCTCTTTTCGAATACCTTTAGTTCTTGGACGTCTTCAAGGAGCCCATCTCTTTTATAAGATGAGCGAAGCCCTTAGCTTTTTCCAAGAACTCCGATATTCACGATACAACTCGACGGGGACTTCCAGCAAGAGGGTAATTTCCCGGCTGTCGACTTAGCTTGTGCCTCTTTTGGCACCTTGTCATCAATACTCCTGCTTGAGATCATCATGGTCTCCTCTATTCCACTACTATTGCTAGTAGCATCTTTTACATCCTTCACTAAAGGTACATTATTGGTAACATTTCCCCGTTTTTTCAGCTTTAATTTATCCGGGTCAGCCTTAGCGGCAGCCCCCAAAAGATCATTTTTTACTATTGACCGACTCACCTCGTCGGCCATTTTTAAAAGGGAAAAAACTTCACCCAGTGGGTCTAATGCAATTTGGTTCAAAAAGGAAAGGAGTTAGGATAGGGAGAAAAAAAATAATAGAAAAAAGGCAAAAGCACAAAAATTAGATTCTTCTAAAAATAGAAGTTAAACAAATAAAGAAACAAAAACAGAAAGCCTGGATACACCAGTAAATAAACAATAAACTATATTTATAATTTAAAAAGAAAAAATTATAACAAAAACAAAAGCAATAAACTTTAAAATAAAGGCTGGAAAATAAAAAAAAAACTGGGAAAACTAAAAGTTAACCCAAATTAGAAATAAATAAAACAAACTAGCTCAAATAAGTAACAAAATGAAAGAATATAAAATAAATAGTCTGGCAATACTTAAAAATTCAAAATGGCGCCCAAAAGCTGCCGAGAAGAAAGAATTAAAAAAACGAAAGAAGTTAGACAAGAAAGAAGAAAAAATTAAAAAAACAATGAAAGAAACTCCTCTTTTTTACGTCAACAATTAACTTAAAATGGAAAATGCAGAAGAAAAAGAAAAGAAATACAAAAGTTTGGTTTGAAACTCGTCAAACCAAAATAAAAATAAAGAAAAATAAATTAATTCGAAAATAAAAAAAACGGGGGAGGGTATGAACTAAAAAGGTGGAAAAATCAAAAAAACTTTCTTTCGTTTCCTCTTTTCTTTTCTTAAAAAATACTTATTTTTCAAAAACGAGAACTGAAAAGAAATAAACAGAAAGAAAAAAAGTCAGGAGACCCGTAAGACTTTGTCAAACCGGACTAAAAATAAAAATGTTGGCCAAAGCCAAGAAACAATAATTCAAACAAAAGAAATGAAAGAAAGAAAAATAAATCTTAACGAATAACTTAACGAAATAACTTTGTGGGCCGAAGAAAGTTCGTCAATCCAAAAATATAATAGATACCAAAACATTTTCACTTCCGGTTAAAACTCGTCTGACAAGCGAAAAGTAGGCAATAGGCGTAGGATTCTTTATTGCACAAAATTACAAATATGGCACAAGGCCGAAAAGAGGAAAAGGGGGAAAAGGATGGTCATCTTCTGTCTTAACATTAAACTTAGCTAGCCGCAACCACTGACCCAAACATACAAACAATATTCCTTTCACCAAAATAACTCACTCTTACTTACCATTCTTACTTCATACACCATAATATAAAGCCTAACTAGTCCCCATATATACAATTCATTGTCTGTAGGGGGGGGATAACATAATAATTTAACAATCTAAAAGCCCCAATGAGTATTTACAATGAGTATAAAACTATGTACAAGAAACTAAACAAAATTGTGTTAGTAATAAAAACAACCACAGTCTTAAATGTGGCAGAAACATCAGTTAACTGGACAAAATAAATGCGGGACTTGAAAAATATAAAAACATTTGTACAAACCGTTCACACACTACAAACACACTTATCCGAACACAACAAAAATTACGAAAAATGCCCGAAACGAAAATCTCTAACCATCTAACGATGGGAGGGATCGGTAATTAAACAAAAAAATAGCGCCAGAAAAAAAGGGGCCAATACATACCATAGATAAGTTTACTTGAAAATAGAGAAAAAACAAAAAACAAAACAACCTACTCTAACCTATACACGGGAAGGGTTGCCATTGTTCAACCCAGCAATCCCAATATTCTGACAGCCTAATCGGCATCAAAATGCCACTCCAAGTCAGCACCTTTCACTCTGCAGAGACGCGCAAGCCTCAACAACCTTTCGCCAAATTCCAATGGATAGAGTCGCTACCTTTCCATCCTGATCTTGACTTTAAGCTGATTCTTAAAGAAAAGGATCAGTTTGGAAGAGGTAAACTTCTCGGTAACATGGAATTCCTTCTGCGGCGGCGTCCATATCACGACGCGCATAACCCCCAGTAAGCAAAGAAACACATAGTGCTCAGCCTTAGTCAACGGCGGTACTATATTGCTACAGACGGAACTGGACTGGAGGACAAAGAACTTTCCGTGCAGCATGCGATCCATGATTTCTTCAACAAACTTTTACAACGGAGCTACGACACTACTATGAAAGAAAGCGTGACCTAGGGTCTCCACCTCCCCACTGCAGCGAACGCAGTTTGGCGATTTAGCCAAACCCGCTGCACGAAGTCTTTTGGCAACCCAGAGGGCCCCTCGAATCAACAGCTAGGTGAGTGATGCCTCAGTGTTATTGAGACATTTCAACCCGGGTGCCCAAGGCCATATGCAGCGAGCCTCCCGCTTCGTCAGACCGAGCTCGCCTATCAAAGCATCTTGAATGTTCCCCCTAATTAACACCTGATATAATGCCTTACGGGACAACGGCTGGACGTCGGAGAGGCCATCTTTTGCCCGTACGAGTCGCTTGAGGGCAAGCCGACATTCACGATGGAAAGAGCCTTCGCCTCGAGGTGTACGGCCGGCCTCCTCCTCGCACGAGCGCACATTTCTCAATGTTCAGAACTTTTTACGGGCGTCTTCCTTCCAGAATTTGCCGTTCTCATCTTAATTGCATATACATCCGGTCTAGATAGGTAATGCGAAGCGTATGTCGACGAGTCTCAATGCAAGGCACCCCCAGACCGCCATCAAAGGGACGGAGGTAACAGATTTCGCGACTAACCATGACGGCCTTGCATCCCCACAAGAAGAAGAACAAGAGCCTTACGAACGCCAATAAAGTGTCAGACAGTAGTGGAAGCACGGAGAGTTGGTAAAGGAGAATCGGGTAGATGTGCGAAGCACATACTTCCGCCCTCCCCTTCATCAGCCTTCTCTCTCACCTCTGACCAATTCATTTCCAACAAGAGGTCGGCACCGAACCAGATCCCGAGTATCTTGACCGGCACGTCCGTCCAGAGGAAAGGTACGGGAAGGGAAACTCACTTCCACGAACCCAACCGCAAGCCAACAGACTTATCACGGTTGATCTTGGCCCCTGTTACCATCTCATACCCTTTGATTTCTTTGCTGACTTCGTTAATCTCGGCTCTGATCGACACAACCGAAACGTCATCAGCATAGACGGAGTACCTGGCCGAGGCGGTACCATCAGGTAAGGAAATTCGGCGAAAGACCGGATTCGTCTTCAACTTACTCAAGAAAGGTTCCAACGCAAGAACGTACAGCAATGGAGACAGCGGACATCCTTGACGAATAGAACGAGACAAGTGAAAGGTTTCGATCTTACCCCATTCACTTCTACCAGCGAACCGGGGGACGCATACAGCAGTCGTATCCAAGTGCGAAAGTCAGGCCCGAAACTGGCAGACGAAAGAACAGACACCAAAAAATCCGATAGTCAACCCTATCGAAAGCCTTGGACTGATCAAAATTGATCAGCGCGGCATCATTGTCGACTTGCTCGATGATCAAGCGTACCAAATGAAGGTTGTCCTGAATAGCCCTGCCTTTCACAGCACAAGTCTGCTCAGGACCAATCAGGCTAGAAAAGACAGCCTGCAAACTGCCGGCTAAGACCTTGGCTAAAATCTTCAACTATGTATTTAACATCGTCAAAGGCCGATAATTATCTACCCCATACCCACCGTCTTTTTTCTTGCGAAGTAACTTGATCACACCCCTGGTGAAGCGTTGAGGTATAAACCCCTACTTCATCCAGTTGTTGAAAATCAGTGTCAGTAAGGGGACAAAGACGAGCGACTGCCTCAATTACATTTCATAGAGAAGACCATCTAATCCCGGAGTTTTGTCCAGGCCAACCTGCTTCAGCGCATCCCAAATCTCAGACTCTGTTATGGGAACCTCGCACTCAGCCACTTCAGCCGCCTCAAGACGGGGAAAGTCGGCTAAATAGGCATCGAACTGAGCAGCGCTCAGACCGGGCTCCCCGATAAAAAGCTCTTGAAAATAGTCACGGAAAGCCTCACAAATGCCCGCGTATGTAGTCACAGTCTGCTTGTCCGGCAATGTGATGCACGCGATATGCCGACTAGATTCCCTACGTGCTTCCTCTGCACGCAATGAAGCGGCCATATTCGTAGCCTCGCAAGACATCCTTTTTAGCCTAGACCTAACTACCAGAGCTTGATCCTTCTTGATAAGCAAAGCGGCCAGCTCCACCTTAGCTACGGCTACGTCCCCACTAACACGGGATTTTATCGCCCGATCAACTTTTTCCTCACAAGACTTTTGCACTGATAACCCTGCTATATTGAATCGTCGAGTAAAATCAGCAGCAAAAGACCTAAGTTTTGATATCAACGAATCCCACCACTTATTCCCAACAGCCCCCGACAATTCCATCTGTAGCATTAGTAAAAGCTGGTCCCGGAAATCTTGCTCACCAAATAATGATGCGTTCAATTTCCAGTAGCCAGGCATCTTAATCTTAGGTTTATCTAAGTTTACCCGAACCCGAACAAGACTATGGTCCGAGTAAACTATAAAATGAAAACTTGGACATTCTAAGAGCCCTACTTTGACTCTCTTAACTAGAACTCGGTCGATGTAGCTTGCGCTCACCACCGTATCCGAGCTGCCGCCCCTAGTCCAAGTCCATACTACCTCCCGGGTGTGTTCATTTCGATACTTAGCGACGAGATCAAACCCGTCGATGAAATCCCGAAACGACTTAACATCCCGGTTGTTAATACCCACTCTTTGCCCTATACAATCTATATCGGGATCAAGGACGGCATTCCAATCACCTGCTAGAACAACCGAACGAGATGTCATCAAAAAAGGCTCGATACGTTGAAACAAAGCAGGCTGCTGCCCATTGTCATTGGGCGCATAAACCCCAATGAGACGAAGAGCCGTATCCCTTATGGTAACATCCAGCACGCAAAGCCTGCCCGCCGGATCCGCGAAGACAAGAGCACACACGGCTTCCAGAGACTTGCTTACAAGCCAGGAAACATCCCTCGACGTCAATCAAAACATGCTGAATAGAGGACGAACCTATTAGACAGAACGTCCTCATGGTCGCGAGATAAAAAATGGGTCTCCTGTACGCAACATACATCCACTCCGAGGTGCTGTATCTCGCGATAATGTCTCGCCCTTCGAGACTCTGATCTCAGGACCCGGACATTCAAACTCGCTAACCAGAGTGCCATTATCAGACCTAATAAGGGTTGGGACACTGGTTTGAACATGGTCGGGGTAAAGATACCGACAGCCTCTCCCATAGACCCATGGCCCATCTCAGTCTTGATGTTACCGTCTTGACAGATTCCGCCGATATCCCAGGGAAATGTCAATTTAAGCTCTCTATAGAGGGAGGGGTGAACTAAAAGTGGGACCCTCACTGAACAAAATTGTTTTAAATGCTTGAGCTTCTTATTTTACACAATAGCTATGGGCAAAAACAAACCTGTAAGATCCAATTTCCTTGTCTAACATCGCCCATGCTTGTTTGGCACCAGTACCAGTTCTTATGACCGTGAGAACTCTTTGGGCATGCGGGAAATTATAAGGATTCTCCACATCTAAATCGGCATACTGCCTGATAGAAAGCAGGTACTTCAGGTCCTTAATACGATTCCCATAGTCTTTTGCACGCTCGGGAGATACGACACACATCCTCCCCCGTGTTGTATATATGCCGTTGCGAATTTTTACGCGTGTCTATAAAGCTCCTGAGTGGGGCTTCTTTACCTTTTGGAAGAAGGAGGGACATTTCAACATCTTTAACGGGGGAAGGACTAGGAGTGTGAAGAGAGGAGTAGGTGGATCTTTGTTTAACTGGAGAAGGACTGGAAGAGGCATAGGATGATCTTTTTTAACGAGGGAAGGACTGGGAGTATGAAGTGGCGTGTAGCCGGATTTCTGTCGGTTTGGGCTGGGATTTCTCCTGAGGGGAACTGATTTAGGTGTTGCCAGAGGGGAAGGTTGTTTCTTGGGAGACGGTGTGAAGGAGTAGGAGATTTGGGCAGGGTCTGTTTCTGCAGGTCTAATTTTCTTTTTAATTCCTTAATCTTTTCCGATTTTTCATAGCCGGGTCATACTATTTTGTTGGTCCTTAAAAAGTTGTTTTGAGGCCTGAGCATATGCTATTAACGTTGCCAGAGGGACTTCATGGGACAGAGGACCTGCAGTTTGGTGCTTCCCTATGGCCTTACCAGCAACCAGCCATTCCCCCTCCGCCTTCTCCACAACTGCACTAGCAGCGGGCGAAGGCTCTTTGGGGAATGTGTCAACCGGAGGTTTAACCGTACCGGTCCCAGAATCTAGCATGCCCATTAACAGGCGAGACGGTAGGTAAAGACGCGGTCAGAGGCGGATCTTGGTCTACTGGAGCTTGACTTCCAGAGGCCTTCTTCTCTGGGCAGGAGGGACCTCGTATATTGCCACCCCTGGTCCTTCTTCGGCCATCGTACTCTGTGTGCAAAATCAAGTCTTTAGTTACGAGATCTCGACTTGATGCAGCAACATAGTCTTCCGGCATGGGTAACAATACGTCCCACATGAAATAGCCGGGTCCCTCGACGATTCTGAGGGGCTTGAACCCCAAGGACTCCAATGATTTTATCACTGTGTCTTTCATCGAGCGACAAATTTTGCGCAAACGCTTGTCCATGACGAAAACCGACACTATTCTTTTTTCAATCTTCCTTAATTCTTGGGGGTCTTCTAAGAGTCCACCCTCTATAGCAAGGTGAGCGTAACTCTTAGCTCGCTCCAAGAACTCCGCAATATTGATTAAACAACTAGCGGGGACGTCCAACAAGAGGGCGATTCCCCAGCTTCTGCATTCTCATTTTTCTTGTCTTTACTTTGGCCATTCTCGGCTTCCATATTTTCTGCGTTTTGGCGATTTTTTACCTCCGTAGACTCAGCAGCTTTTTTAGGGTATTGACAATGTCCTCATTCGATGGAATACTTGTTAAGAAACGATACACCTCAGTGTCATCTCTATCCGGCAGGTGTTTTTTAATCTAAAACAAATGTTTTTTTTAACCGATCTCTTAAAATCAGCCATTACAGGTTACTTTTTTTTTAATTAGAAAAGACGGAACTTTTCTTGTTTTTTTTCTCCATTATTAAAGGAGG
The DNA here is from genome assembly GCA_964036315.1 of Acanthosepion esculentum. Taxonomy (NCBI): domain Eukaryota; kingdom Metazoa; phylum Mollusca; class Cephalopoda; order Sepiida; family Sepiidae; genus Acanthosepion; species Acanthosepion esculentum. The sequence goes on from OZ038482.1 coordinate 65,915,000, forward strand.
AAAGGGGAGGGGTGGTAGGAAAAGGAAATAAACGTTATGGATAAAATAAACAAGGTTCAATTAAAAAAAATGAAATATTATGAAAACGTTAAATTAAATAAACAAGGTTCGCTTAACATAGAGACGACAAAATTAATAATATCAATACAAAATTCGATTAACGAGAAAAATAAAAACAATATAAACAAGGTTCGCCCGTAAGCGAGACGACAAACACAAAACAGAAGGACGTACAAAAAGTTTAAATAGACGAACAAAGAAACAAGGTTCGCCTAAAGCCGAAACAAATTTAAGAAAACGCAAAACAAAAGGACATACGACAGACGAGAACAAATGAACAAGGTTCACGTAAATGCGAAACAACAAATTTAAAACAGTTAAACAGAAAAATCACAAGACAGAAAGAAGTATAAAAGTGAAAACAACAAAATAAACAATAAAAAACGATAGGCTATATAAGAAAAAAGAAAATACTAGAAAATACGAAACGATAAATATGTTACAATTTACAATATGGCTGCCGATAAATAAAACGTTCAACCCTAAAACAAAACGATAAACAAGGAAAGAACAAGAAATGGACAGAATATAAACACAAAATTTACAAACAAATATATTACAGACGAAATTAACAATAAAACACAGAACTTTACGGATATTTAAAAGAAAACACTGAAACAAAGTAACATGTAAAAATAAACAAAGAAAAATAAAGTCGAACGAAAAAAGTAAAAAACGAAAAATAAACAGATAAACTCTGGGAAGTGGGGTACGGGAAGAAAATTAATTTTAAAAAAGGAAAATAAGCTATAAGAGAAAATCAAAATTAAATAATAAAAGTATAATAGCAAAATAAAGTGAAAATAAAAATGGGGAAGGTAAGGATTTAAAAAGGAAAAAAATCAAAGTTTTACAAAACAGTCAAATCAAAACGAACGTAAGAAAAACGGTAAAAATAAATCAAAACTTAACGGAATAACAGCAGTAAACGGTACAAAGGATTCTCAAAATGACAAAATGAAGGTATGACAAAGGCAGATCTGGACTAAGCAATAGGCGTAGGATTATTTATTGTACAAAAGTACAAATAAGTCACAAGGCCGAAAAAGGGAAAGGGGGAAAAGGATGGTCATCTTCTGTCTTAACATTAAACTTAGCTAGCCGCAACCACTGACCCAAACATACAAACAATATTCCTTTCACCTAAGCAACTCATTCTTACTTACCATTCTTACTTCATCTACCATAATGCCTCAGAAACTCTATGAAGTCCTAACTAGTCCCCATATATACAATTCATTGTCTGTGGGGGAGGGGAATAAAATAACAATTTAAAAATCTAAAAACCCCAATGAGCATTTACAATGAGTATAAAACTATGTACAAGAAACTAAACAAAATGATGTTAGTAATAAAAACACCCACAACCCTAACTGTGCCAGAAACATCAGTTAACTGGACGAAATAAATGCGGGACTTGAAAAATATAAAAACATTTGTACAAACCGTTCACACACTGCAAACACACACTCATCCGAACACAACAACAATTACGAAAAACATCCGAATTGAAAAACACCCCACACCAACCAGAGAACTGACATCACTAACCACCTAACGATGGAAGGGATGGGGAATTAAACAAAAAAATAGGGCCAGAAAAAAAGAGCCAATGAGCATACGTAACCTAGCTAAGTTTACTTGAAAACCTAGAAAAAACTAAAGCAAAAAACGACCTACTTTAACCTATACGCCAAATAATGATGCGTTTAATTTCCAGTAGCCAGCCATCTTAATCTTAGGTTTATCTAAGTTTACCCGAACTCGGACAAGCCTATGATCCGTGTAAACTATAAAGTGGCAACTTGGACATTCTAAGAGCCCTACTTCGACTCTCTTAACTAGAACTCGGTCGATGTAGCTTGCGCTCACCACCGAATCCGAGCTGCTGCCCCTAGTCCAAGTCCATACTACCTCCCGGGGGTGCTCATTTCAATACTTGTCGACGAGATCAAACCCACCGATGAAATCCCGAAACGACGTAACATCCCGGTTGTTAGTACCCAATCTTTGCCCTATACGATCTATATCGGGATCAAGAACGGCATTCCAATCACTCGCTAGAACAACCGAACGAGATGTCATCAAAAACGGCTCGATCTGCTGAAATAAAGCAGGCTGCTGCCCATTGTCATTGGGCGCATAAACCCCAATGAGACGAAGAGCCTTATCCCTTATGGTAACATCCAGCACGCACAGCCCGCCGGATCCCCGAAGACAAGAGCATACGCCGCATCCAGAGACTTGCTTACGAGCCAGGAAACAGCCCTCGAGCGTCCATCAAAACATGCTGAATAGAGGACGAACCTATTAGACAGAACATCCTCATGGTCGTGAGATAAAAATGAGTCTCCTGTACTCAACATACATCCACTCCGAGGCGCTGTAGATCACGATCAAGTCTCGCCCTTTGAGACTCCGTTCTCAGGCCCCGGACATTCAAACTCTCTAAAAAGTGTGCCATTATCAGACCTAATTAGGATTGGGACACTGGTTTGAACATGGTCGGGGTAAAGATAGCGACAGCCTCTCCTATAGACCCATGGCCAATCTCAGTCTTGATGCTACCGTCTTGAGAGATTCCGCCGATATCCCAGGGAAATGTCAATTTAAGCGCTCTATAGAGGGAGGAGTGAACTAAAACTGGGACCCTACCAGCACAAAATTGTTTTAAATGCTTGAGCTCCTTATTTTACACAATAGCTATGGGCAAAGACAACCGGTATAATCTGATTGCATCGTCCATGCTTGTTTGGCACCAGTACCAGTTTTTATGACGGTGAGAACTCTTTGGGTATGCGGGAAATTGTAAGGATTCTCCACATCTAAATCGGCATACTGCCTCATATTCCCATAGTCTTTTGCTCTCTCGGCTTGTGCGGGGTAGATACAAACATCCTCCCTCGAGTTGAATATATGCCGTTGTGATTTGTTTCGCTTGTCTTTAAGCTCTTTGCAATTTGGAAGAAATAGGGGGCATTTCAAAATCTTTAACGGTGGAAGGACTAGAAGTGTGAAGAGGGGGTGTAGGTAGATCTTTGTTTAACTACCCGATGTGACCTAGGTTGATCTAGAAGAGAAAATCAAGGCTAGCCCCGTTCAAACGAACCAAGCTCGCCTCTTTCACCCATCTTTCTCTGATGACTGTCGAATGCAATCGTTTTCTATCAGTTCTAATCTTCATCTTGAGCTGATGCTCAAAGAATCGGATTAGATCCTGATGAGAAAGACGGTTGCCTCGCAAGACTTCCTCCTTTCGCGTCGTCCAAATCACCACTCGGGCCGTTGCTAGCAGCGTCAGAAACACCATTCGTTTCACCCCGGAATACGGGGGCGACACATTGTCACACGCGTATGCGCGATCAATACGCACAAGTTCTTCGGAAGCGAGACGAGCCGACATGGTCCCATAAGGGGCGGACCCGGGGAAAATGGTAGAAGGCGTGCGAAGCCATTTCTTCTAAACCAAGGCCACACCGTTCACAGGCTGGCAAATCCGCCAAGCCCCATATGAAATCCTTGTCGTTGAGAAGCAGCCGATTCCGAGCCAATCGCCAGGTAAGCGAAAACTCAGGGTTACTGAGGTAATCCTCCGCTGGCGCCCAAGACCAGTAGGAGCGAAACTCATCCTCCGACAAGCAGAGCGTATCACGTAGGGGATCCTTCGTGGGCCCCTCCACTAACACTCGATAGAAGACCTTCCTAGGCCGTGAAAGGTCACTGGACCGCGGAACAGCCAACAAGGCCGACCGACACTCGCGAAGGAAATCCGATTGATCCCGGGGTTTACAACGGCGCTCAACCCGCGAGATGGGGGGACTGATAGTAAGGCAAGGGAACGCGTCCCTAACAATCCCCTCCAGAATCGGATCTCCTCCTGTCAACGCGCGATGTAGGAAAGCCAACCTAGAGGCACGAATGTGTCTCTTCAAGTGTGGCATTCCCAACCCCCCATGACACGGACGTTTAGTGCAGACTCGTCTGTCGACCCGATTCACACGTCCCCTCCATTAAATGGAGGATAGCGATCGCTCGAGCGCCTTCCTGTGATCGTCACAGAGAGGAAGTACGGACAATCGATAAAGAACAAAAGGGAAAATGCATGTAGCACACATCTCCGCCCAAGTACAACTCATAGGGCAAGCCATCAAGACCGAGCGACTTGCCTCTGCCGACCTACTTCAATGCCACGTAGACTTCGCCCTCCGTGATCTCTCTCGCAGCTAGCCGCTTCAGTCGGCGAAAGCTGAGGAAAGTCAGCCAAATAGCTAAGAAAATCCTCCTCACGGAGACCAGGCTCCTTGGTAAAGCGGCTCTCGAAATGCCCTCGAAACGCCTCGTACATGTCGTCAGTGGCCCGAAGAGTACGTCGCTCCGGGGCATCGACTTGACGAATGTAACGATCTCCACCTCGACGGACCTCTTCCCTGCGCAGATCTGCGCCCATGTTCACCGCTTCGGAAGACATCTTAGCCTATATCTATTACCTGGCCCATGTAGCGCTCGCTATTCGAACGGTCCAGGGCCTCCCTAGCTAAGACTATCACTAGGGGATCCCCCCCCCCAGCCACAGCCCGGGAAAAAAAGCCTTAAGTGTCTTCACCTTTTCAGCTTTATCTAGGGCGAGCCGTTTGCTGAAATCAGTGGTGAAGGACCTAATCCTATCCTTATTCTACCACCTATTCCCGATAACCGCCCCCACTAGCTTCCGCTGCACTAAACTAGTTAGCTGTTCCTGGAAGTCCCGCCTGTTCAGTAAAGACAGTAAAGACAGATTGAACTTCCAGTAACCAGCCATTCTAGGCCTATGGTCTAATGCCACCCGGGGACAAACGAGTTTGTGATCCGAATAGCCTACCCAGTGGAACGTGGGACAATCTAACAGATCTATGTCGGCTCTTCTAACTAACATTCTGTCAAGGTAGCTAACTACCTTGTCACAAGGCTAGCTAAGAGCCCACGTCCACATTTTCCCCCCGGGGTGATCGACCCGGTATCTATCGACGAGACCAAAATCGTCAATCAGATCAACGAGGGTACGATCGCCCCTTCTCCCGCTAGCACCCCGCCCCCGATCTAACTTGGTGTCCAGGAAGGCATTCCAGTCCTCCATTAGAACTAGGCGCGTTGAATCCACTAGGAACGGCCCCAACCGCCGAAAAAACGAAACCCGCTCCTCCCGGTCGTTGGGCGCATAAACCACAACGACCCGAAACGAACCACTTTTCACGGCAATATCGGCCACGATTAACAGGCGCTCGGCATCGGTATGCCCAAGGTCCACCTTCGCATCAAGAGTACGTCTGACCAGCAAAGAAACTCCTCTAGCAAACCGGTCCCCATATGCTGAATAGACGACAAAGTCATCCTCCAACACACACGCATCGGAACTGCAAACAAAGTGGGTCTCTTCGATCGCGGTGACATCCACACCGAAGGACAAGAGATACCGGAGCAGGCGGGCAGCCTTACTCCGATCCCTCAAGCCCCTCGCATTCAGCCTGGCTATCTTCATTGCCATCTTCTAAGCCTGCAAAATTAAAAGGAGAATAAATGCAAAAAACCTACTCACATACGGGCCGGAAATCTGCAGTTGAGAGGACCCCGACGGCTTGTCCGAGGCTCCCTGTTCCTAATTCCGTCGACATGCGACTCCCTCGGACAATCCCGCTGACGTCCGTAGGGTATGTTAATTTTAAAACCCTATATAGTGAGGAGTGGAGACGTACCGGACCCTGCACAGAAGGTATGCATTTTAATCAATTCAAGTGAACCCAACTCCACCATCCTTAATCCCGGGAAGGCTTCCCTTGCCTCGGACATATGGGTCCAAACCCTGATGTACTTTCCAGTGTCCCTAATGAGGGCAATAACCCCTGAGGCCCCAGGAAAATTCTGCGGGTCCTCCACTGACTTGTCATCAATGGAGGAGAGTTTAAAAAGTGGACCTAGGAGAGATTTTTTTCCGGGTAGAGAGGTTACTCTCAAGTTCCCCTCTGTCCACTCTGCATATGTCCTAGTCTTTCTAAACAGTCTTTACTTTTTCTATTTCACACTGTCTGGGCATGGAGGGGTGGGAGTGGACGGGAGGGTAGGTGTAGAATTGACAGACTGGGGAGGGGATGAGTCAGACGGTATGGGGGTGAGTGAGTGTGGAGATGTGGGAGTGGAAGGAGGGAGTGGGAAACGAGAGAGGGAAGGGGTGAGACTCCTAGGTATAGGAGCATCAAAAAGTTTTTCTGGTGATGCAGAGACGGATATGCACCTGGATTTTTCCAAGCTCCTCCCCGTCCTGTTTTGTGCTGTGTGTTTCTTTGTTGGTATTTCATCTTCCTCCTCTTCTCTATTCCTCTTTAAAGAGGAGGACCGCACTGGAGGTAATTCTTCCACCTCCATCTGCATCTCTTCTTCCAGCTGTTGCTTTTGTTGCTGCTGCTTCTTTTTTTCGTTTTTCTTCTGTTTATGCTTCTGTTGCTGTTCTATCGCCTGTTTCTGCTGAAGCCCTTCTTTGTGCTGTTCCTCTAGCTGCTCCTTTGGGTGGTTGCTGCTGCTTCTTCGGTGGGGCCTCCTTCAGGGGAGACGGGGGTCCTGCTTTTGATTTCCGTCTCTTTGCCACCACCTCTTTCCAGCCATCACCAGGAGACTTGCCAGTCTCTGACTCAACTGTTGAGTCGATGTTGTTGCTGTTGTCGCTGTTGCTGCTCTAGGTTTTGGTTGCGGCGGCACATTCTTTCCGGGACACGTGCCATGTGCCCCAACACTCCACACGACCAACAGAAGGACTTTCTGCCTTCCACCACAACCAGCATCCTCTTGTCTCTGCGCGTACTGACGTTTGGGATATCTGCAAAAGCCTGGTGTGTCAGGGTAATCTCCAGCACAATATCGCCAGTTGCGATGCCCGCCTTACTCATTACACTGGGACCTCTTCTATCTTTCCATATTGGGAAAAATAGGCTCCCATCCTATCTTCAGGAATATCTATGGGCACCCCATAAACCGTTACTTTCGTTCTACGGGTGCCCATGTATTCTGTCTGTAAGCGAAGAGTTTTTGAAGTGAGTACATTGCCTGCTAGCTTCTTTGCCTCCTGCTCGGACGTCAAAAGCAGATCCCACATTGCTCTTGAGCGTCTAACCAAAATCTTTGGCTCAATTTTCAAGCTCTTCAAAGCTTTTTCCATAGTTTTCCTGCTGACACCGATTAGATTTCGACTTTTTACGTCGGATGTCAGCAGGGAAATTGTTCTAGTGTTGACTGCGTCCAACGCTTCCTTGATGGTAAGCAGTTCGCTGCCATCCGTGTATTCTACATACTTTTTTTGCAGTTCAGCGTAGAATTCATTATCTTTTGGGGGCCTGGTTTCCGTCCAGGCCGTTTTAACGGGAGGGACATTTTCGGTCATTACCGCTCGTGGTGTAGACTCCGCCATAATAATGCTAAGCACTGTTATGACGGAAAACAGTTTCTCTTTTTTACAGTATTTTTTTTTTTTACGAATTAAAAATTGTTTTTTTAATTAAATTAAAACTTATTTATTTAATAATAATAATTAAAAATAATAATAATAATTTAAACGAAAGAATAAAAACCGGACTAGAGTGCGGGGTGTATAAACAAAACACAAAAACGAAATTAATATGCTAGGCAAGCAAATTCACAAGACAAACGAAAAAATAAAAAAGAATTCAATTAAAAGTGTGTGGGGGGTGCACAAAAGAAAATGCAGTAAAACTTAAAGGAAAACAAACAAAAAATTAAATGCGAAAAGGGCTCAAAAATAAGTAAAAATGTAAAAAGACTTCACTTAGCGTAAGCTTCGTTTAAAACGAGTTTTAGCTGGACCAAAAATTACAGTCAAACGGGTACGCTTATGTGCTACTGAGCTACTAAAATGACCAGGATGGGAATTCAACTACACTTCCATCCAGGCCCCCAGGCCGAGCAGCGCGAATTTTGACGAAAAAAAGGGGCTAATAATATGTAAAACGATTTGTTCAAGTACTCCCTGGCTAAAGGGAGTAGAAAACCGTAGATATATAAAATTAATCCCCATGTTGTTCGATGTTTGAGAAGCACTGCTTAATCCGATGCTCACGAAGTACTGTTTTATAGTCAACATTCAACAATACTGGCCGGTCGTCCAGTTTCTCGCATGCTGCTTGACTTAAATCTGCGAGATCAGGGGTTATGAAGCTCAAGTTCGTTTTTCTAGGAAGCGGCTAATGGTGGCCGCGACAAATACAGTGTAACCCGGATATAAGAGACCCGGATATAAGAGAACCCAGATATAAGATAGATTTTCTCTGGTCCCAAATTAAAGCCATACTTACCTAAACAAAAAGAGCAAACCCGGATATAAGAGAAACTCGGATATAAGATACTTCTTCTCCGGTCCCGACAACTCTCTTATATCCGGGTTACACTGTATAACTTTGTGAAACTGTTGAAACTTGTCAAAATCAATATTTTTCGATCGATATCATATCGATTTTCAATAATTTTATTGGTTTTCTAATGTTTTCAAATAGCAAAGTAAATTTTCAAACAACCGTGTTCAACGTTCAAAAAGTAGCTAAACTAGCTTGACTATACACGTAAATTTCAATATTACTCAAAAGTTTGTAAAACTTAAAATTTGTAATATAACTTTGTGAAAACTGTTGAAATTTGTCAAAATCAATATTTTTCGATCGATACCATATCGATTTTCAATAATTTTATTAATTTCTAATGTTTTCAAAAAGGAAATTAAATTTTCAAACAACTGCGTTTAACGTTCAAAAAGTAGCCAAACTCACTAATTTTGTATGTACATTTCAATATAATTTTTAAAATTTTTAAACCTAAAATTTGTGATATAACTTTGTGAAAACAGTTGAAACTTATCAACATCAATACTTTCCGATCGATACCATATCGATCTTTAATGATTTTATTGGTTTTATAATGTTTTCAAATAACAAAGTAAATTTTCAAACAACCGTTTTTAACGTTCAAAAATTAGCCAAAATCACTTCATTTTGTATGTAAATTTCAATATTTTTCAAAACATTGTAAAACCTAAAATTTGTGATATAACTGTGAAAACTGTTGAAACTTGTTAAAATCAATATCTTCAATCCAGTAAAATTATAGAAGATTTTGTTATTTATCAATTGAAAATGATGAAATCATATTGAATTATATCAGATTGTGTTAGTTTTCAATTTAAAATGTTGAAATCAATTAGAATTATAGGAGATTTTGTCACTTTTCAATTGAAAATGTTGAAATAAAGTAGAATTATAACAGATTTTGTTATTTTTCAATTGAAAATCATGAAATCAAATGGAATTATAGCACATTTTATTTTTCAATTGAAAATATTGTAATAAAGTAGTGTAACAGAGAGAGTTTGGGAACCACACACAAACACACACACACATATATATTTTTTTTTATTGAAACTGGAGTAGATTTGAACAGCGAAATTAAATCAGAACAATTTTGTTTACTGGTGAGAATCTGATCAAGCCCATTTGGAATTGGGTTATTAGGAAGACAATGGAGGATGATCGAGATAAATTTTTATCAGTTAAAATTTGAAATAGAGCTTACTAAGGCTATGAGGAAATTCACATGATTTTGGGTTGTAGGCAGCACACGTGATTAACGTGTGCAAGCCAAGGGTCGATTTATGATCAGCCAGGTTTATATTTATAAAAACTCTGTTGAGAGAGTGGTTGGCTCGTCTGCCGTCGAGTGCAGTCCAGCTGGGTAGAGTGAGGTCGGAGACTGAAAGCGACGTCAGAGATTGGAACCAAACGTCCGCTAACAGATTTTGTTGATATAAATACGAGCGAATCCAACAATCCAACAATCTAAGACTGCTAGTGCTACTGTTATTACTACCACTGGAAACGGAAATGTCGAACAAGCTATTATTATTACTTCCACTGGAAACGGAAACGTCGAACAAGCTACAATAATCAAAAGGTTGTTTTGGGGCTCGTCGGTCGTCGAGTTCAATCGAGCTGGGTGGAGAGATATCAGAGACTGGAAGTGACGTCAGGGATTTGGAACAAAACCCCCGCTAACATATACTGTTAATATATGTACTGATGCTTCTGCTACCATGAAGATTACTAATACTGTTACTACTGCTGAGGAGGAACGCAAATATAAACTTTAAGCCACACAGGAATATTAATCTCTCCATCGCAAGAGTCGTATATCGTTCTGAGACGATTTCACAACAAGCTAATTACAACTCTCTCTCTCTCTCTCTCTCTCTCTCTCTCTCTCTCTCTCTCTCTCTCTCATCCAGTGTATGAGTTTTACGTCAATTACTTTCTTTTCTGTAACCCGTTTCTTTTCTATACTATTCTTTTCTGCTATATAAAAGGCAGAGTAACAATTCAACCGTTGAATAGTTGTTTGTCCGGCTTTCTGCAGATATATAATTTTTTGGTGCATTCTAAAATTCTTAGCACAGACTCTCCTGCCGTGCCTACATCTTCAGTCGACCGTGAATGGATGAATATCACTTCTGCTTTCTGGATCAAACCAAACACAACGTGGGCAGGAAGCAGGATTAAACCAGTGGACCGGTTGAATGATCTACGGATGCTCAGGGGACCTAAGGTCACTCCCTTAAGTTTGGTTAAGACCGAGTAGACACCTCAACCAAGAGAGTAAGACGTCGGAGGTTGAGGGGCTGGGGCAAAAGTGTTAGAGTAGAATTATATCATATTTTGGTATTGTTCAATTTAAAGTTATGAAATCAAATTGAATTATAGCAGATTTTGTTATTTTTTAAATGAAACTGATGAAATCAAATGGAATTATAGCAGATTTTCTTATGTTTCAATTAAAAATCTTGAAATAAAGTAGAATTATTGCAACTGTTTTATTTTTTAATTGAAAATGATGAAATCAAATAGAATAATACCAGATTTTGTCATTTTTCAATTTAAAATGTTGAAATAAAGTAGAATTATATCAGAATTTGATATTTTCAATAGATAATGTTGAAATCAATTAGAATTATATCAGATTTTGTTATTTTTCAATTTAAAATGTTGAAATCAAATCGAATTAAAGCAGATTTTGTGATTTTTCAATTGAAAATGTTGAAATCAAATGGGATTATAGATTTTGTTACTGTGAATTGAAAATGTTGAAAAAAGGAGAATTATAGCAGATTTTGTTATTTTTCAATTGAAAATTATGAAATAAAATGGAATCTTAGCAGATTTTGTTATTTTCCAATTGAAAATGTTGAAATCAAATGGAATTATACCAGATTTTGTTATTTTTCAATATAAAATGTTCAAATCAAATGGAATTATACCAGATTGTTATTTTCAAATTCTGAATGTTGAAATCAAATATAATTATAGCTGATTTTGTTATTTTTCAATTGAAAATGTTGAAATGAATGTGATTTATCTCAGATTCTGTTATTTTTCAATTGAAAGTGTTGGAATCAAATGGAATCATAGCAGATTTTGTTATTTATAAACTGAAAATGTTGAAATCAAGTAGAATTATAGCAGATTTGGTTATTTCTCAATTGAAAATTTTAAAATCAAATGGATTTATAGCAGATTATTTTATTTTTCAATTGTAAATGTTGAAATAAAATCGAATTATAGCAGATTTTATATTTTTCAATTGAAAATGTTGAAATCATGTACAATTATTGCAGATTTTCTTATTTTTCAATTGAAAATGTTGAAATATAGTAGAATTATATCAGATTTTGTTATTTTCCAATTGAAAATGTTAAAATCAAATCCATTATAGAAGATTATGCTATTTTTAATTGAAAATCTTTAAATCAATTATAATTATATCAGATTTAGTCATTTTTCAATTGAAATTGCTGAAATATAGTTAGTCTCATCAGCTTGGTCACTCCTCGTGATTCTTATTCTGCTTTTGCTTTCTCTTCTGGGCCAACAATGAGAACTTTTGTGTCCTATTCTTTTGCATGTTAGACAAGTTTTAAAACGGTATGTACAGTCTTTAAACCAATGCCAAGTCCCACAGCGATAGCATGAACTGGGTGGTAGTTTTTCTGATATTGATTTTTAGAGTTAGAAAATTTTGTTTTACCTGTTCTTGAGGGGGGAAATTGGTTTGGTTTGTTTCTGAGGAGGGAAAGTTGGTTTGTCTTCGTACTTTACGTATATGTGCTATGCCAGTTTCTTCTATGTCTTTTGAGTCTTTCTTCACACTGATGCATCTCTGGCAGTCTTCGGCTAGTTTTTGAAGTGTCAAATCTTGTTCACTCTCCAATTTAGTAAGAATTCTGCCCTTGGACGTAAGCATTTGAAATTGTCCGCGCTGAGTTCCGATAATTTGAAGTCATCACAATATTTATTAACAATTGATGCGAAAGTTATGTAATCTTCGCTGTCCTTTTTTGTTAGGTTGGGATATTTCCATCTTTTGTGGAATAGTGTTATGGCTGAAAAGTTCTGTTAGCAGTTTTATGGCTTCTTTGAAAGTTAGCTCACTTGTTTTTCTTGGAAGGATTTTTTTTTCTTGGAAGGATTTTTCTACGAATTTGGTATATTCGCATGTGCCTAATTTTCTTAGTAATAGGCGTACTTTACGTGCGTCTGACCAATCTTTGCAGTCAAATTCATATAGATCTTCGTACCTTCGGAAGTAATTTGCAAAAGTTTTGTCTTCTTCGGGTGCAACGTGAAATCTTCGATAGTACTCCAAATAGCGTCTTGTGAGAGAACTGTTTCGTTCTCGGATTTTTGCTCTTTATTTGACATTACACGTAGCAATAATTCTTGTAACTCAAGATGTTTCTATTCGTACTTTTGTTGTTGTTCAAATTGGATTTTGATACGTTCCACAATGGTTAACTTAAGATCTTCCATGTTGACGTAATTTTGTGTACGTATTTTACTTTAGTGTAACCTGATATTCTGTAACCTGTGTACGCAAAAAAAAATTCCTTTGTTGCCAGTAAAATTTGATATCCAAAAAGAATATTCTTTTTTTTTATGTGTTTTTTTATGAATCTCGCGTAGAACTTGTTTTTTTTTTTTTTTAGAGTTTACTCGTCGACCACTGTTATGTGCGACGGATAGCAAAAAAGGTATATTCTCCGCGTAGAGAGTTCGTTCTTTCTTTTGGGTAACGTCGTCGCCACTTGTTATGTGCGACGTATAGCAAAAACGTATGTCCTCCGGGTAGAGAGTTCGTTTTTCCTTTGGGTTACCTCGTCGCCACTTGTTATGGTCCAAGTTCCTTGTACCACGGTGATGGTCCAAGGTAGAACCAATGAAGAATAACTCGAACACAGGTATGGAATAACACAGATATATTACAAACAGAAATATGTACAAAGAAGTAGAAGTGTTAGTAATGACAATCAGGTTTGGTGAACTATGTTGTCTATTCCAATGTCTTACAGTAATCGCCTGACACGACTCTGTCTCTGACTGACTCTGACTGACTCTGAACGCTGCTCCCCCTTGAGGCGCAGTATTTATGATGTCCGGAATAGTCCATTATTATTATGGGTAAGTTCCCATAACAGAAATAAAGTAGAATTATACCAGATTTTGGTATTGGTCAATTTAAAATGTTGAAATTAAATGGAATTATAGCAGATTTTGTTATTTTTCATTTGAAAATGTTGAAAGCAAATGGAATTATAGCAGATTTTGTCATTTACCAAATGAAAGTGTTGAAATCACATGGAATTATAGCAGATTTTGTTATTTTTCTATTGAAAATATTGAAATCAAGTAGAATTATAGCAGATTTTCTTATTTTTCAATTTAAAATTTAAAATAAAGTAAAATTATATCAGATTTTCTTATTTTTCAATTTAAAATGTTTACATCGATTAGAATTATGGCAGATTTTGTCATTTTTCACTTGCAATTGTTGAAATCAAGTAGAATTATATCAGATTTTGTTATTTTTCAATTGAAATTTCCGATTGAAAATCATGAAGTCAAATGGTATTATATCAGATTTTGCTATTTTTCAATTGAAAATGTTGAAATCAAAAGGAATTATAGCCGATTTTGTTATTTTAATTTGAAAATGTTGAAATAAAGTAGAATTATATCAGATTTGTTATTTTTCAATTGCAAATGTTGAAATCAATTAGAATTATATCGGATTGTTTTATTTTCTAATTGAAAAACTTAAACGCGAATGTGTAACACTATTTAGAAACGGCAGGTTAATTAATCAATTAATTAACCACAGAAGTTAATTACGGGGATTACTTAAACCGATAGATATAACGAAAGACATACTGAGCGATAACTTAAACCGATAGATATAACGAAAGACATACTGAGCGATATTCTTTTTGTTTTGTTATTTTCCCAAAACAGGATATCGGTGAAAAAAAGATTTTTTTTTGTTTTGTTATTTTCAAGTGCGATTCAAGATAACCACTTTACTTTCTCGCGGAAGTGTGATGCTGAGATATGCCAAATTCTCTGCGAAAACAAAGGAAGAAAAAGAGAAAGAAAAGAAAGAAACAGAGGGACAAGACTTAACAACTTAGATGATAAGAGAAGGAAAAAGCCACCCACAAAAGCGATGTTGTTTTTGGGTAGTGGAATGGCGAAAATTCTGATGGTCATTGTCGTAAAAATTAGTTGACCTTTTGGGCAGATAAAACATTAACTGTGTCGTGATGGCCATGGCTTGTGTTATCAGTAACCAATGGGTCGTCTGCCGACCGCACACGGAGCTCGGCCCTGGATTGAGAGGAAATGTCGACTGGACAGAACATCTGTGTTCTGTTGAAATTCGTTTGTGATAACAGGGGCCATGTTATTGTATTTATTTTAATTAACCCAATTTCACCAAAAAATTCGTCCACTTAATGTTGGCGGAAAAACTTGGTTGAGAAAAACCATATGCCGTGAAGTTGGATAAAAATTGAGATTATCAGTTGACGCCTATTGGCCGAATAGCCAGGCGGAGATGATCATGTGACGCAGAGAGGAGGCCTGCCACCGCCCATTGAGAGGATAGGTATGAGATGTTACTGTGAGGAAGTGGGAAAGCCGTTGACGCCCTCTAAAGTATGGTGAGATACCCATATGAGAGCAGAAGAGGGTGGGAGTGGAATAAGATTTCCAAATATGGAAAATGATAATTATTTTTGGCCGAAAACAAAGAAAATCCTTATTGGGGATTTGAAATCAACGTGGTGGCCACACCACGTCCGACCCCACGCCAGGTTTTGATCGGCGTCCATATAAGCAAACATCTTCGGGTGTTTCAACAGTCAGTGAGTGAAGAGTACAGCCAGTACAGTAAGAGAGAGCAGTGCAGTGCAGTGCAGTTCGCAGAGAGACGCGCCTCGCACAGGTGACCGCACGATTCCATGGTTTCCGACTTAGACTTCTAACCAAGAACAAATTTGTTGAAGTCCGACTTTAGATTTCCCACCAAAACAAGTTTCCGGCTTAGACTTCTAACCAAGAACAAATTATAGAAGTCTGATTTATATTTTTCACCAGAGCTGACTTTATTGAAAAACAATCCAGATATCCAGAACTAGCAAAAAAGTGTTACAATCCACATTTTTTTTTTCTTCGGGCTGGGAGAGAAAGAGAGAGACGCACTCCTGTAACTCAACAAACCGACATAAAATTAATCACTATTCCTAACCAGCCGCTCGCCTTGAAGTTGTTGTTTGTGCTTTTGTTTTTTTTATCTACATTTATTGTGCAGTATCACCTTGACCCGGATTCGGCTGGCACTACGGCTCGACGTCTGATTGATCTCGTCAACCTAAGATCAAATCACAACGTGGGTGGGTTGAATCGGGATCAAAGCAGTTGTTTCGGTGACCAGGCGTTGGAAGCGAGCCGAGTACGACAAGTTGGTACTAGAACCCAACAAGACTTCAACCGATGTCCCAGGGTTAGCCCGTCACAAAGGACCGACGTCACATATTGGCGTCGTGACTGAAAAAGAAGTTGGGTGTCACAAATGGTGCCCTGACCAGGACGACGGGTGTCACAAATGGAATTATAGCAGATTTTCCTTTTCAATTGTATATGTTGAAATAACTTAGAATTATAGCAGATTTTGTTATTGTCAATTGAAAATATTGAAATCAAATGGAATTATCTCAGATTTTATTATTTTT
Organism: Acanthosepion esculentum; assembly: GCA_964036315.1. Classification (NCBI taxonomy): domain Eukaryota; kingdom Metazoa; phylum Mollusca; class Cephalopoda; order Sepiida; family Sepiidae; genus Acanthosepion; species Acanthosepion esculentum. The sequence continues at coordinate 65,931,201 of OZ038482.1, forward strand.
TAATTGAAAATTTTCATATAAAGTAGAATTATCAAAGATTTTCTATTTTTTCAATTTAAAATGTGGAAATTAAATGGAATTATAGCAGATTGTGTTATTTTTTAATTGAAATTGTTGAAATAAATTAGAATCATATCAGATTCCATTATTTTTCAATTGAAAATGTTGAAATCAAATTAAATTAGAGCAGTTTTAGTTATTTTTCTGTCAAATTTTGAAATCAAATGGAATTAAAGCAGATTTTATTATTTGTGAATTTGAAAATATTGAAATAATTAGAATGATTGCCAATTTTGTTATTTTTCTATTGAAAATGTTGAAATCAAATGGAATTATAGAAGATTTTGTTATTTTTCAAATGGAAATGATGAAATCAATTAGAATTATATCAGATTTTTATTTTTAAATTTAAAATGTTGAAATAAAGTAGGATTATAAAAAATTCTGATATTATTCAATTGAAAATATGAAATCAAATGGAATTATAGCAGATGTTTGTTATTTTTCAATTGAAAATTTTGAAATCAAATGGAATTGTAGCAGTTTTTGTTATTTTTCAATTGAAAATGTTGAAATAAATTAGTTTTATCACAGATTTTGTTATTCTTGAATTGAAAGTTTTCAAATCTAATGAAATTATAGAAGATTTTGTTATTTTTCAATAGAAAATAAAATAGAATTATATCACATTTTATTATTTTTTAAATTGAAAAATGTTGAACTAGAATTATATCAGATTTTGTAATTTTTCAATTTGAAATGCTGAAATCAAATGGAATTAAAGCAGATTTTGTTATTTCTCAATGGACAATGTTGAAATCAATTAGAATTATAGCAGATTTTCTTATTTTTAATAGAAAAATGTTGAAATCAAATGGAATTATAGCAGCTTTTATTATTTTTAAATAGAAGAATTTTGAAATCATGAAGAATTAAAGCAGATTTTGTTATTTTTCAATTGAAAATGTTGAAATAAATTAGAATTATAGAAGATTTTGTTATTTTTTAATTGAAAATGTTGAAATCAAATGGAATTGTATCAAATTTTGTTATTTTTAAATTGATAAATTTTGAAATCAAGAAGAATTATATCAGATTTTGTAATTTTTCAAGTGAAAATTTTGAAATCTAAAGAAATAGCAGATTTTGTTATTTGTAATTGAAAATGTTGAAATAAATTAGAATTATTGCTGATTAAGTTATTTTTCAATTTAAATTTTTGAAATCACATGGAATTAAATCAGATTTTGTTATTTTCTAATTGAAAATGATTAAATCAAGTAGAATTATAGCAGATTTTATTATTTTTCAATTTCAAATATTGAAAACAAATAGAATGAAAGCTGATTTTGATATTTTTCAATTGAAATGTATAAATCAAATGGAATTTTAGCACATTTTGTTATTTTTCAATTGAAAATCTTGAAATCCAGTGGAATTATTGCAGATTTTGTTATTTTTCAAATGAAAATGTTGAAATCAAGCAGAATTATATAAAATTTTATTATTTCTCAATTTAATATGTTGAAATTAAATGGATTTATAGCAACTTTTGCTAATTTTTATTTCAAAATGTTGAAATAATTTAGCATGATAGCAGATTTTGTCGTTTTCAATTGTTTGTAATAAAATGAAATGTAAATCAAATAATAACAGATTTTATTTTTCAATTGTAAATGTTGAAATAACTTAGAATTAAAGCAGATTTTGTATTTGTCAATTAAAAATCTTGAAATCAAATGGAATTATGGCAGATTTTGTTATTTTTTATTGAAAATGTTGATATAATGTAGAATTATATCAGGTTTTGTTATTTTTCAATATAAAGATGTTACACTGAGCTGTCGGCCCATGATTACCTCCCAGTCACAGTGCAAAGCTGTAATGTTTCTTCCACCAACGTTTTGAGGTTGACTCCTAGTTGCTGCCACCAGCCTGTGTCGCAGTCAATCGGTGGTCGTCACTGCCCAGTGGAATCCCTTGGTCAGGACAGTGACCCGTCCAGAGTCAAATTCTGGTCATCAATGCTAATGGCGTTACACCAGCTGCAACCGGTTCAATACCAACTCTGTTGTTCCCAGCTCACTTCCAACATCTGGTTACTGGAGTAACTACTTTGATCTCAAGTTTAACCTACCCACATTGTGATTTTGATTTTAGGTAGGTAAGATCAATCGTAGTGTAAGTTGAGTCCAGACTGAAGGTGATATTGCATAAGCGTAAAGAAAAAGAAGCAAATAAAAGAAAATCCAAGAGGTTCAAGTATGTTAAGAAATAACAAATTAACTTTATCCATCCGTTATATACAGGAGTGTGTTTCTCTCCCAGCCCGTTTTCTATGGAATGTGACACTTCTACGTTTCAAGCAAGTTTTGGTATCCTAATTCAACTGATTTAGTTCTTAGGTGCTGCCTTGGCTTTGTTCATCAGTATAAGTTGCTATTGGTAGGATAGGCGAAGTCGGAGGTTGTGGAATCTATCGGTCATCTTCTGCGAGGCAACACTCTGGTTCCCGCCACTCAAACTGAACTGATCAACTGACTAACTGTTGAACAGCCCGAGGACATTAGTTTATATGGGTATCAACCAAAACCTGGTTGCGGGGCCAGATGCGGTCTGGGGTTCTCGGTAAATATCGATTCCCAGCAAGAAATCTCTTTGTTGTCAGACCAGGAAAATTGATTACTTCCCATTTTGGGAAAATTAATCACTTTCCATTTTTTTGGGGGGGTCTCCCTCCTCCATTAGGGAAGGTTGGAGGAGAGCTATCCTCCTAGACTATTCCTCTCTCACACTGATATCTCGTACCAATCCTTTCAGTGGGCTTTAATAACTTCTTTGTCCTTCTCATCCATTCACCTCTGTCTATCACCATTCCTACCACTCAACCAATGGCATCCTGCCTGTGTGGGGGTGGCTAAGCTGGCCTCCTTAAAATTATAATCCAGAATTTTTGTTTACAAAATTCTCCTTTTTCTCATCAGCAAAAGTTTTTACGAATTCAACGTTGCCACTTAAAATCTATCAGAACTTTTTGGTCACTCAGAATCCATTTAGTCAGCACTCTTTACCAATTGCATCAATCACTGTCAAAGTTTGCCATCTGATCCCTTCATGAAGTTAGCTTATACTGGAACCTTTGACTTCTTGAGAAATTAAATTCCTTATCTCACCAAATCACAATTCTTCCATGCCATCTTTTCTCATGCCCCAAATTTTATAATCACCATGTTGCTATTCAACGTCTCGGCATCTGTAAAGTAAATAATAATGATCCTCTCCACCTGTATCGAAACAAATGTCCTTCTCATGCCAAAATTCTCACAAATACCATATGGCTTTTCCTTGCTGGCACTCAAGAAAAAAAAAATGATATCTTTGAAAGATAATTAATATTGATTCTCCCTACCCCATATCGGCAATCGTCTTTGGCCAAAATTTTTATGACCGCCATGTGGTCTGCCCGATATCTTAATTCTTTGCTTTTCTTTCCGAATTCTCATATTTCTCTTGGCAAGGCATTTCTTACAACAATATTAATCAATTTGACAAAATCTCACACATGGCTTTTTCTCCAGGTTTACTGTCTTTTGTGAAAAGTAACTTTTTCGTAAATAAAATAAAATCTTTTTAACATTGAATGGTATATCTTTCGGGATAACTTCTTTCCACCCTCAGTATTTCTTGTTTTAATTTCTATGGTTAATTAGTTAGCCAATTACCATAGCTAGTGTCACAATCCTCCTTAACCTATCCTGTCATTTACTCATAAATGACACCTAAATCCCAGTACACTATTTAGCATGCATCATGCATCAGTTCCATGCAATTTTATTCTCCTTTTCCTTTTCATGGTATGTTTTGTGATCAGTCTCTCTTCTTCTTCTGTTCTACCTGCAATGTAATGTTCATTTCATTTTCTTTTTCATGCAATTTAAAGTTATCAACATCTTCTCCTGTTCTACATGCAATGTAATGTTCATTTTCTTTTTCATGCAATTTAAAGTTCTCTACACCTTATGTTCTACATGCAATGTAATGTTCATTTCATTTTCTTTTTCATGCAATTTAAAGTTCTTGTCATCTTCTTCTGTTCTGCATGCAATGTAATGTTATTTTCATTTTCTTTTTCATGCAATTAATTTTCTCCTACTTCTAAATTTCCATACAGCCATTCCCCCTATGGCAATAATTATTAATGTACTCATCATTGCTGACCAATTTATCGCAATCTGTTCATCATCCTCCCAAGCCATACCTTCCTTTCCCAACACACTAAACTTTTCAATTCAAAATGTTGAAATCAAGAAAAATTATAGAAGATTGCATTATTTTTCATTAAAAATGAAGAAATAAAGTAGAATTATAGGACATTTTTGATATTTTTAATTGAAAAGTTTTAAATCAAATGAAATTATAGCAGATTTTGTTATTTTTCAATCGAAAATGTTCAAATCAAATGGAATTATAGCAGATTGTGTTATTTTTCAATAGAAAATGTTGAAATAAATTAGAATTATTGCAGATTTTGTTATTTTTCAAGTGAAAATGTTGAAATCAAACGGAATTATACAAGATTTTGATATTTTTCAATGGAAAGTATTGAAATGAAGTAGAATTATATCAGACTTTGTTATTTTTTACTTGAAAATGTTGAAATCAACAGCAATAATAGATTTTCTTATTTCTCTATAGAAAATATTGAAACGAAGTAGAATTATAGCAGATTTCATAATTTCTCTAATGAAAATATGAAACTCAAGTAGAATTACAGCATAAATAACATGGATTTACAGCAGGTATTGTATTTTTTCAATTGAAAATGATGAAATCAAATGGAATTATAGCATATTTTATATTGCTAATTTTTTTTCAAAATATTCAATCCATAAGTAAAAAGATCTGCTATAATAATATTTGATTTCAACATTATCTGTTAAAAAAATAAGAAAATCTTCTGAAAGTCAATTATATTTCAACCAGCTCAATTCCAAAAAAATAATAAAATCTGTAATAATTCTATTTGATTTAACAATTTTCATTTGAAAAATAACAAGATCTGCAATAATTCCATTTGATTTCAACATTTTCAATTGAAAAACAAAATATGCTATAATTCTCCTTTATTTCAACATTTTCAATTGCAAAATAACAAAATCTGCTATACTTCCATTTGATTTCAACATTTTCATTTTGAAAATATAAAAATCTTGATAATTCTATTGATTTCAACATTTTCAATCGAAAATTAAAAATCTGCTAATTGATTTCAAAACTTTCATTTGAAAAATAACAAAATCTGCTATAGTTTCATTTGATTTCAATGTTTTCCATTGAAAATTTAAAAAAACTGCTATAGTTCCATTTGATTTCAACATTTCAAATTGAAAAATAAGAAAATCTGCAATAATTTGACTTGATTTCAACAATTTCATTTGAAAAATTACAAAATCTACTATAATTCCATATAATTTCAACATTTTCAATTAAAAAGTAACAAAATCTGTTATAATTCTCACTGATATCAATATTTTCAATTGACAAATAACAAAAACTGCTATAATACCATTACATTTCTACATTTTTAATGGAAAAATAACAAAATAAGCTATAATTCTATTTGATTTCAAAATTTTTAATTGAAAAATAGCAAAATCTGCTATAATTCTACTAGATTTCATTATTTTCAATAGAAAAATGACAAAAATCTGCCTTAATTCACATTGATGTCAACTTTTTCTATTGAAAAATAACAAAATCTGCTATAGTTCTACTTAATTTCAACATTTTCAATTGAAAATTTACAAAATCTGCTATAGTTCTAATTGATTTCAAAATTTTAACAAAATATGCTTAAATTCCATTTGATTTCAACATTTTAAATTTAGAAGTAACAAAATCTGATATAATTCTAATTTCTTTCAATATTATCAATTGAAAAATAACAAAATCTGACATAATTCTAATTGATTTCAACATTTTCAACTGAAAAATAACAAAATATATATATTGATATAATTCTACTTAATTTCAGCATTTTCTATTGAATAATGACAAAATCTGCTATAATTCTACTTTATTTCAACATTTTCAAATGAAAAATCACAAAGTCTGCTATAATTCCATTTGATTCTACATTTTCAAAAGAAGTAACAAAATCTTCTAAAATTCTGCATGATTTTCACATTTTCACAAAATCTGCTTCTCCTCTACTTCATTTCAAAATTTTAAATTGATAAATAAAAAAATCTGGTATAAATATACTGAATTTCAACATTTTCAGTTGAAACGTAAGAAAATGTGCTATAATTCAAACTTCTCAAATCCAAAAAATAAAAAATCTGTAACAACTTGAATTCAAGATTTTCAATTGAAAAAATACCAAAATCTCCTATAATTCCAATTTGTTCCAAATATTTTTAATTGAAAAATAACAACATAATTATATTGATTTCTACATTTTCAAGTGAAAAATGACAAAATCTACCATAATTCTAATTGATTCCATAATTGTCAATCGAAAAATAACAAAATCAGCCATAATTTCATTACATTTTAACTTTTGCAATTGAAATATATCAAAATCTGATAGAATCCATTTGATTTCAACATTTTCAATTGAAAAATGACAGAATTTGGTACAATTCCATGTAATTTCAACATTTTCAATTGAAAAATAAGAAAAATCTGTAAAAATTCCATTTCATTTGAAAATTTTAAATTGAAAAATAACAAAAATCTGCTTTAATTCCATCTGATTTCAACATTTTCAATTGAAAAATAACAAAATCTGATATAATTGCAATTGATTTCAACATTTTCTATTGAAAAATGAGAAAATCTACTACAATTACATCTGATATAATTCCATTTGATTTCATTTTCAATTGAAAAATAACAAACTATACTATAATGCCATTCGATATCAAAATTTGCAATTACATAAAGTCATGATCTGCTATAAATCTATGTAATTTCAAAGATTTCAATTGAAAAATAACAAAATGTGCTATAATTCCATTTGATTTAAACATTTTCAATTGAAAAATAAAAATCTGCTATAATTCCATGTGATTTAAACATTTTCAACTGAAAAAAACAAAATCTGCTATAATTCCATGTGATTTCAACATTTCCAAATGGAAAATAGATAACAATTGCTATAATTCCAAGAGATTTCAACATTTTCAATTAATAAATGACAAAAAAAATGCTATAATTCCATGTGATTTCAAAATGTTCAATTGAAAAATAACAAAAATCTGCTATAATTGCATAATATTTCAACATTGTACAAAAAGTGCTACAATTCCATTCGATTTCCAATTTTGCAATTGAAAAATAAAAAAACAACTGCTATAATACCAAGTGATTACAACATTTCCTATTGAAAAAAATCAAAATCTGCTATAATTCAATTTGATTTCAGCATTTTCAATTGAAAAATAACAAAATATGCTATAATTACATGTGATTTCAAAATTTCCTATAGAAAAATAAAAAATCTGGTATAATTCCAGTTATTTCAACATCTTCAATTGAAAAATTCCAAATCTGCTATAATTCCATGATATTTGAATATTTGCAATTGATAAGCAAAAAAATCTGCAATTGAAAAATTGATAATTGCCTATAATTCCATGTGAATTCAACATTTTCAATTGAAAAATGACAAAATCAGCTATAATTCCATTTGATTACAACATTTTCAAATGAAAAATACCAAAATCGGCTATAATTCTAACAGATTACAACATTTTCAATTGAATAAAATCAAAAATCTTCTGTAATTCCATGTGATTTCCACATATTCAATTGAAAGATAACAAAATCTGCTATAGTTCCTTATGATTTTCAAATTTTTCAGTTGAAAAATAACAAAAAAATGCTTTAATTAAATGTGATTTCAAAATTTCAATAAGAAAAAACAACATATATTCTATAATTTTATTTGATTTTGTCATTTTCAATTGAAAATTAATTCCATGTGATTCCAACATTGTCAATTGAAAAATAACAAAAATCTGATATAATTCCATGTTATTTCAACATTTTCAATTGAAAAATAACAATATCTGCTACAATTCCATTTAATTTCAACATTTACAATTGAAAAATTACATCTCATACAATTCCAGTTGATTTCAACTTTGTGAATTGAAAAATAACAAAAAATTACATTGAATTGACAAAATCTGGTAAATTCCATGTGATTACAACATTTTCAATTGAAAGAAAACAAAAATCTGTAAAAATTCCATTTCATGTCAAAATTTTCAATTGAAAAATATGAAAAATCTGTTAAAATTACAATATGATTTCAAAATTTTCTATTGAAACAAAAAATCTGGTATAATTCCAGTTATTTCCACATTTTCAACTGAAAAATGACAAATCTGGTATAATTCCAGTTATTTTACAATTTTCAATCGAGAATTGACAAAATCTGGTACAATTCCATGGGGTTACAACATTTTCAATTGAAAGATAACAAAAATCTGTAAAAATTCCATTTCATGTCAAAATTCTCAATAGAAAAATAAGAAAAATCTGCTAAAATTACAATATGATTTCAAAATTTACAATTGTAATAAAAAATCTGGTATAATTCCAGTTATTTCAACATTTTCAATTGAAAAATAACAAACATCTGAAAAATTCTATTTCATGTCAAAATTTTCAATTGAAAAATAAGAAAAAATCTGCTAAAATTACAATATGATTTGAAAATTTTCAATTGAAATAAAAAATCTAGTATAATTCCAGTTATTTCAACATTTTCAACTGAAAAATGACAAAATCTGGTATAATTCCACTTATTTCAGCATTTTCAATTGAAAATTGATAAAATCTGGTAAATTCCATGTGATTACAACATTTTCAATTGAAAGATAACAAAAATCTGTAAAAATTCCATTTCATGTCAAAATTCTCAATAGAAAAATAAGAAAAATCTGCTAAAATTACAATATGATTTCAAAATTTCCAATTGCAATAAAAAATCTGGTATAATTCCAGTTATTTCCACATTTTCAACTGAAAAATGACAATATCTGGTATCATTCCAGTTATTTCAACATTTTCAATTGAAAATTGAATAAATCTGGTACAATTCCATGTGGTTACAATATTTTAATTGAAAGATAACAAAAATCGCTAAAAATTCCATTTCATGTCAAAATTTTCAATTGAAAATTAAGAAAAATCTGCTAAAATTTTCAATTCAAATAAAAAGTCTGGTATAATTCCAGTTATTTCACCATTTTGAACAGAAAAATGACAAATCTGGTATAATTTTAGTTATTTCAACATTGTCAATTGAAAATTGACAAAACCTGGTACAATTCCAGGTGATTACAACATTTTCAATTGAAAGTTAACAAAAATCTGTAAAAATTCCATTTCATGTCAAAATTCTCAATATAAAAATAAGAAAAATCTGCTAAAATTACAATATGATTTCAAAATTTACAATTGTAATAAAAAATCTGGTATAATTCCAGTTATTTCAACATTTACAACTGAAAAATGACAAATCTGGTATAATTTTAGTTATTTCAACATTTTCAATTGAAAATTGACAAAACCTGGTACAATTCCAGGTGATTACAATATTTTCAATTGAAAGTTAACAAAAATCTGTAAAAATTACATTTCATGTGAAAATTTTCAATTGAAAAATAAGAAAAATCTGCTAAAATTATAATATGATTTCAAAATTTTAAATTAAATAAAAAATCTGGTGTAATTCCAGTTATTTTAACATTTTCAACTGAAGAATGACAAAATCTGGTATAATTCCACTTATTTCAACATTTTCAATTGAAAATTGACAAAATCTGGTACAATTCCATGTGATTACAACATTTTCAATTGAAAGATAACAAAAATCTGTAAAAATTCCATTTCATGTCAAAATTCTCAATAGAAAAATAAGAAAAATCTGCTAAAATTACAATATGATTTCAAAATTTACAATTGTAATAAAAAATCTGGTATAATTCCAGTTATTTTAACATTTTCAATTGAAAAATAACAAACATCTGAAAAATTCTATTTCATGTCAAAATTTACAATTAAAAAATAAGAAAAAATCTGCTAAAATTACAATATGATTTGAAAATTTTCAATTGAAATAAAAAATCTAGTATAATTCCAGTTATTTCAACATTTTCAACTGAAAAATGACAAAATCTGGTATAATTCCACTTATTTCAGCATTTTCAATTGAAAATTGACAAAATCTGGTAAATTCCATGTGATTACAACATTTTCAATTGAAAGATAACAAAAATCTGTAAAAATTCCATTTCATGTCAAAATTTTCAATTGAAAAATAACAAAAATCTGCTTTAATTCCATCTGATTTCAAAATTTTCAATTGAAAAATAACAAAAAATCAGCTATAATTATACGTGAATTCAAAAATTTTCTATTGAAATAAAAAATCTTGTTTAATTACAGTTATTTCAACATATTCAGTGGAAAAATGACAAAATCTGGTACAATTCCAAGTGATTTCAACATTTTCAATTGAAAGATAACAAAAATCTGCAAAAATTGCATTTTATTTTAAAATTTTCAATTGAAAGATAACAAAAAATCTGCTATAATTAGATGTGATTTCAAAATTTTGTATTGAAATAAAAAATCTGGTATATTTCCACTTATTTCACCATTTTCAACTGAAAAATGACAAATCTGGCATAATTTTAGTTATTTCAACATTTTCAATTGAAAGTTAACAAAAATCTGTAAAAATTCCATTTCATGTGAAAATTTTCAATTGAAAAATAAGAAAAATCTGCTAAAATTATAATATGATTTCAAAATTTTGAATTAAATAAAAAATCTGGTATAATTCCAGTTATTTTAACATTTTCAACTGAAGAATGACAAAATCTGAAATAATTCAAGTTATTTTAACATTTTCAATTGAAAATTGATAAAATCTTGTACAATTCCATGTGATTACAACATTTTCAATTGAAAGATAACAAAAATCTGGAAAATTCCATTACATGTCAAAATTTTCAATTGAAAAATAAGAAAAATCTGCTAAAATGATTTCAAAATTTTCAATTGCAATAAAAAATCTGGTATAATTTCAGTTATTTCCACATTTTCAACTGAAAAATGACAATATCTGGTATCATTCCAGTTATTTGAACATTTTAAATTGAAAATTGAATAAATCAGGTACAATTCCATGGGGTTACAATATTTTAATTGAAAGATAACAAAAATCGCTAAAAATTCCATTTCATGTCAAAATTTTCAATTGAAAAATAAGAAAAATCTGCTAAAATTTTCAATTGAAATAAAAAGTCTGGTATAATTCCAGTTATTTCACCATTTTCAAATGAAAAATGACAAATCAGGTATAATTTTAGTTATTTCAACATTTTCAATTGAAAATTGACAAAACCTGGTACAATTCCAGGTGATTACAACATTTTAGATTGAAAAATAACAAAAATCTGTAAAAATTCCATTTCATGTCAAGATTTTCCATTGAAAATAAAGAAAAATCTCCTAAAATTACATTATGATTTCAAAATTTCCAATTGCAATAAAAAATCTGGTATAATTTCAGTTATTTCCACATTTTCAACTGAAAAATGACAATATCTGGTATCATTCGAGTTATTTCAACATTTTCAATTGAAAATTGAATAAATCTGGTACAATTCCATGTGGTTACAATATTTTAATTGAAAGATAACAAAAATCGCTAAAAATTCCATTTCATGTCAAAATTTTCAATTGAAAATTAAGAAAAATCTGCTAAAATTTTCAATTCAAATAAAAAGTCTGGTATAATTCCAGTTATATCACCATTTTGAACAGAAAAATGACAAATCTGGTATAATTTTAGTTATTTCAACATTGTCAATTGAAAATTGACAAAACCTGGTACAATTCCAGGTGATTACAACATTTTCAATTGAAACTTAACAAGAATCTGTAAAAATTCCATTTCATGTCAAAATTCTCAATAGAAAAATAAGAAAAATCTGCTAAAATTACAATATGATTTCAAAATTTACAATTGTAATAAAAAATCTGGTATAATTCCAGTTATTTCAACATTTACAACTGAAAAATGACAAATCTGGTATAATTTTAGTTATTTCAACATTTTCAATTGAAAATTGACAAAACCTGGTACAATTCCAGGTGATTACAATATTTTCAATTGAAAGTTAACAAAAATCTGTAAAAATTCCATTTCATATGAAAATTTTCAATTGAAAAATAAGAAAAATCTGCTAAAATTATAATATGATTTCAAAATTTTAAATTAAATAAAAAATCTGGTGTAATTCCAGTTATTTTAACATTTTCAACTGAAGAATGACAAAATCTGGTATAATTCCACTTATTTCAACATTTTCAATTGAAAATTGACAAAATCTGGTACAATTCCATGTGATTACAACATTTTCAATTGAAAGATAACAAAAATCTGTAAAAATTCCATTTCATATCAAAATTTTCAATTGAAAAATATGAAAAATCTGCTAAAATTACAATATGATTTCAAAATTTTCTATTGAAACAAAAAATCTGGTATAATTCCAGTTATTTCAAAATTTTCAACTGAAAAATGACAAATCTGGTATAATTCCAGTTATTTTAAAATTTTCAATCGAAAATTGACAAAATCTTGTACAATTCCATGGGGTTACAAGATTTTCAATTGAAAGATAACAAAAATCTGTAAAAATTCCATTTCATGTCAAAATTCTCAATAGAAAAATAAGAAAAATCTGCTAAAATTACAATATGATTTCAAAATTTACAATTGTAATAAAAAATCTGGTATAATTCCAGTTATTTCAACATTTTCAACTGAAAAATGACAAAATCTTGTATAATTCCCTTTATTTGAACATTTTAAATTGAAAATTGACAAAATCTGGTACAATTCCATGTGATTAAAAAATTTTCAATTGAATGGTAACAAAAATCTGTAAAAATTCCATTTCATGTCAAGATTTTCCATTGAAAATAAAGAAAAATCTCCTAAAATTACATTATGATTTCAAAATTTTCAACTGCAATAAAAAATCTGGTATAATTTGAGTTATTTCCACATTTTCAACTGAAAAATGACAATATCTGGTATCATTCCAGTTATTTCAACATTTTCAATTGAAAATTGAATAAATCAGGTACAATTCCATGGGGTTACAATATTTTAATTGAAAGATAACAAAAATCTCTAAAAATTCCATTTCATGTCAAAATTTTCAATTGAAAAATAGGAAAAATCTGCTAAAATTTTCAATTGAAATAAAAAGTCTGGTATAATTCCAGTTATTTCACCATTTACAACTGAAAAATGACAAATCTGGTATAATTTTAGTTATTTCAACATTTTCAATTGAAAATTGACAAAACCTGGTACAATTCCAGGTGATTACAACATTTTCAATTGAAAGTTAACAAAAATCTGTAAAAATTCCATTTCATGTGAAAATTTTCAATTGAAAAATAAGAAAAATCTGCTAAAATTATAATATGATTCCAAAATTTTAAATTAAATAAAAAATCTGGTATAATTCCAGTTATTTTAACATTTTCAACTGAAGAATGACAAAATCTGGTATAATTCCACTTATTTCAACATTTTCAATTGAAAATTGACAAAATCTGGTACAATTCCATGTGATTACAACATTTTCAATTGAAAGATAACAAAAATCTGTAAAAATTCCATTTCATATCAAAATTTTCAATTGAAAAATATGAAAAATCTGCTAAAATTACAATATGATTTCAAAATTTTCCATTTAAACAAAAAATCTGGTATAATTCCAGTTACTTCAAAATTTTCAACTGAAAAATGACAAATCTGGTATAATTCCAGTTATTTTACAATTTTCAATCGAGAATTGACAAAATCTGGTACAATTCCATGGAGTTACAACATTTTCAATTGAAAGATAACAAAAATCTGTAAAAATTCCATTTCATGTCAAAATTCTCAATAGAAAAATAAGAAAAATCTGCTAAAATTACACTATGATTTCAAAATTTACAATTGTAATAAAAAATCTGGTATAATTCCAGTTATTTCAACATTTTCAATTGAAAAATAACAAACATCTGAAAAATTCTATTTCATGTCAAAATTTTCAATTGAAAAATAAGAAAAAATCTGCTAAAATTACAATATGATTTGAAAATTTTCAATTGAAATAAAAAATCTAGTATAATTCCAGTTATTTCAACATTTTCAACTGAAAAATGACAAAATCTGGTATAATTCCACTTATTTCAGCATTTTCAATTGAAAATTGAAAAATCTGGTAAATTCCATGTGATTACAACATTTTCAATTGAAAGATAACAAAAATCTGTAAAAATTCCATTTCATGTCAAAATTTTCAATTGAAAAATAACAAAAATCTGCTTTACTTCCATCTGATTTCAAAATTATCAATTGAAAAATAACAAAAAATCAGCTATAATTATACGTGAATTCAAAAATTTTCTATTGAAATAAGAAATCTTGTTTAATTCCAGTTATTTCAACATATTCAGTGGAAAAATGACAAAATCTGGTACAATTCCAAGTGATTTCAACATTTTCAATTGAAAGATAACAAAAATCTACAAAAATTGCATTTTATTTTAAAATTTTCAATTGAAAGATAACAAAAAATCTGCTATAATTAGATGTGATTTCAAAATTTTGTATTGAAATAAAAAATCTGGTATATTTCCACTTATTTCATCATTTTCAACTGAAAAATGACAAATCTGGCATAATTTTAGTTATTTCAACATTTTCAATTGAAAGTTAACAAAAATCTGTAAAAATTCCATTTCATGTGAAAATTTTCAATTGAAAAATAAGAAAAATCTGCTAAAATTATAATATGATTTCAAAATTTTGAATTAAATAAAAAATCTGGTATAATTCCAGTTATTTTAACATTTTCAACTTAAGAATGACAAAATCTGGTATAATTCAAGTTATTTTAACATTTTCAATTGAAAATTGATAAAATCTTGTACAATTCCATGTGATTACAACATTTTCAATTGAAAGATAACAAAAATCTGGAAAATTCCATTACATGTCAAAATTTTCAAATTGAAAGATAACAAAAATCTGTAAAAATTCCATTTCATGTCAAAATTTGCAATTGAAAAATAAAAAAAATCTGCTAAAATTACAATATGATTTCCAAATTTTAAATTGAAATAAAAAATCTGGTATAATTCCAGTTATTTCAAAATTTTCAACTGAAAAATGACAAATCTGGTATAATTCCAGTTATTTTAAAATTTTCAATTGAAAATTGACAAAATCTGGTACAATTCCATGGGAAAAAAATAAGAAAAATCTGCTAAAATTGCAATATGATTTCAAAATTTTCAATTGCAATAAAAAATCTGGTATAATTTCAGTTATTTCCACATTTTCAACTGAAAAATGACAATATCTGGTATCATTCCAGTTATTTGAACATTTTAAATTGAAAATTGAATAAATCAGGTACAATTCCATGGGGTTACAATATTTAATTGAAAGATAACAAAAATCGCTAAAAATTCCATTTCATGTCAAAATTTTCAATTGAAAAATAAGAAAAATCTGCTAAAATTTTCAATTGAAATAAAAAGTCTGGTATAATTCCAGTTATTTCACCATTTTCAACTGAAAAATGACAAATCAGGTATAATTTTAGTTATTTCAACATTTTCAATTGAAAATTGACAAAACCTGGTACAATTCCAGGTGATTACAACATTTTTGATTGAAAAATAACAAAAATCTGTAAAAATTCCATTACATGTCAAAATTTTCAAATGAAAAATAACAAAAATCTGCTAAAATTACAATATGATTTCAAAATTTTCAATTGAAATAAAAAATCTGGTATAATTCCAGTTATTTCAACATTTTCAACTGAAAAATGACAAAATCTGGTATAATTACAGTTATTTCAACATTTTCAATTGTAAATTGACAAAATCTTGTACAATTCCATGTGATTACAACATTTTCAATTGAAAGATCAAAAAATCTGTAAAAATTCCATTTCATGTCAAAATTTTCAATTGAAAAATAAGAAAAATCTGCTAAAATTACAATATGATTTCAAAATTTTCAATTGAAATAAAAGATCTGGTATAATTCCAGTTATTTTAACATTTTCAATTTAAAATTGACAAAATCTGGTATAATTCCAGTTATTTCAACATTTTCAATTGAAAATTGACAAAATCTGGTACAATTCCATATGATTACAACATTTTCAATTGAAAGATAAAAAAATCTCTAAAAATTCCATTTCATGTGAAAATTTTCTATTGAAAAATAAGAAAAATCTGCTAAAATTACAATATGATTTCAAAATTTTCAATTGAAATAAAAAATCTGGTATAATTCCAGTTATTTCAACATTTTCAACTGAAAAAGGATAAAAATCTGGTATAATTCATGTTATTAAAAAATTTTCAATTGAAAAGTAACAAAAATCTGTAAAAATTCCATTTCATGTCAAAATTTTCAATTGAAAATTAAGAAAATATCTGCTGAAATTACAATATGATTTCAAAATTATAAATTGAAACAAAAAATCTGGTATAATTCCAGTTATTTCAACATTTTCAACTGAAAAATGACAAAATCTGATATAATTCCAGTTATTTCAACATTTTCAATTGAAAATTGACAAATTCTGGTACAATTCCATGTGATTACAACATTTTCAATTAAAAGATAACAAAAATCTGTAAAAATTCCATTTCATGTGAAAATTTTCAATTGAAAAATAAGAAAACATTTTCTAAAATTAAAATATGATTTCACAATTTTCAATTGAAATAAAAAATCTGTATAATACCAGTTATTTCAACATTTTCAACTGAAAAATGACAAAATCTGGAATAATTCCAGGTATTTCAACATTTTCAATTTTAAATTGACGAAATCTGGTAAAATTCCATGATTACAACATTTTCAATTGAAAGATAACAAAAATCTGTAAAAATTCCATTTCATGCGAAAATTTTCAATTGAAAAATAAAAAAAATCTGCTAAAATTACAATATGATTTCACAATTTTCAATTAAAATAAAAAATCTGGTATAAATCCAGTTATTTCAACATTTTCAAGAGAAAAATTACAAAATCTGGTATAATTCCAGTTATTTTAACATTTTCAATTGAAAATTGACAAAATCTGGTAAAATTCCATCTGGTTACAATATCTTCAATTGCAAGATAAGAAAAATGTGGAACAATTCCATTTCATGTCAAAATTTTGAATTGAAAAATAAGAAAAATATGCTAAAATTACAATATGATATCAACATTTTCAATTGAAATAAAAGATCTGTTATAATTCCAGTTATTTCAACATTTTCAACTGAAAAATGACAAAATCTGGAAAAATTCCAGGTATTTCAACATTTTCAATTGAAAATTGACAAAATCTGGTAAAATTCCATATGATTACAACATTTTCAATTGAAAGATAACAAAAATCTCTAAAAATTCCATTTAATGTGAAAATTTTCAATTGAAAAATAAGAAAGTTCTGCTAGAATTACAATATGATTTTAAAATTTAAAATTGAAATAAAAAATCTGGTATAATTCCAGTTATTTCAACATTTTCAACTGAAAAAGGATAAAAATCTGGTATAATTCATGTTATCAAAAAAATTTTCAATTGAAAGGTAACAAAAATCTGTCAAAATTCCATTTCATGTCAAAATTTTCAATTGAAAAATAAGAAAATATCTGCTGAAATTACAATATGATTTCAGAATTTTCAATTCAGATAAAAAATCTGGTATAATTCCAGTTATTTCAACATTTTCAACTGAAAAATGACAAAATCTTGTGTAATTCCAGTTATTTCAACATTTTCAATTGAAAATCGTCAAAACCTGCTACAATTCCAGGTGATTACAACATTTTCAATTGAAAGATAACAAAAATCTGTAAAAATTCTATTACATGTCAAAATTTTCAAGTTAAAAATAAGAAAAATCTGCTAAAATTACAATATGATTTCACAATTTTCAATTAAAATAAAAAATCTGGTATAAATCCAGTTATTTCAACATTTTCAATAGAAAAATTACAAAATCTGGTATAATTCCAGTTATTTTAACATTTTCAATTGAAAATTGACAAAATCTGGTAAAATTCCATCTGGTTACAATATCTTCAATTGCAAGATAAAAAAAATCTGGAACAATTCCATTTCATGTCAAAATTTTCAATTGAAAAATAAGAAAAATCTGCTAAAATTATAATATGATTTCAAAATTTTCAATTGAAATAAAAGATCTGTTATAATTCCAGTTATTTCAACATTTTCAACTGAAAAATGACAAAATCTGGAAAAATTCCAGGTATTTCAACATTTTCAATTGAAAATTGACAAAATCTGGTAAAATTCCATATGATTACATTTTCAATTGAAAGATAACAAAAATCTCTAAAAATTCCATTTCATGTGAAAATTTTCAATTGAAAAATAAGAAAGATCTGCTAGAATTACAATATGATTTTAAAATTTTCAATTGAAATAAAAAATCTGGTATAATTCCAGTTATTTCAACATTTTCAACTGAAAAATGACAAAATCTGGTATAATTACAGTTATTTCAACATTTTCAATTGAAAATTGACAAAATCTGGCAAAATTCCATGTGATTACATTTTCAATTAAAAGATAACATAAATCTGTAAAAATTCCATTTCATGTGAAAATTTTCAATTGAAAAATAAGAAAAATCTGTTAAAATTACAATATGATTTCAAAATTTACAATTGTAATAAAAAATCTGGTATAATTCCAGTTATTTCAACATTTTCAACTGAAAAATGACAAAATCTGGTATAATTACAGTTATTTCAACATTTTCAATTTAAAATTGACAAAACCTGGTACAATTCCATGTGATTACAAAATTTGCAATTGAAAGATGACAAACATCTGGAAAATTCTATTTCATGTCAAAATTTTCAATTGAAAAATAAGAAAAAAATTTCTAAAATTACAATATGATTTCAAAATTTTCAATTGAAATAAAAAATCTGGTATAATTCCAGTTATTTCAACATTTTCAACTGAAAAATGACAAAATCTGGTATAATTCCAGTTGTTTCAAAATTTTCAATTTTTCTGGTAAAATTCCATGTGATTACATTTTCAATTAAAAGATAACAAAAATCTGGAAAAATTCCATTTCATGTCAAAATTTGCAATTGAAAAATAAGAAAAAATTTCTAAAATTAAAATATGATTTCACAATTTTCAATTGAAATAAAAAATCTGTATAATTCCAGTTATATCAACTTTTTCAACTGAAAAATGACAAAATCTGGAATAATTCCAGGTATTTCAACATTTTCTATTTAAAATTGACAAAATCTGGTAAAATTCCATATGATTACAACATTTTCAATTGAAAGATAACAAAAATCTGTAACAATTCCATTTCATGCGAAAATTTTCAATTGAAAAATAAAAAAAATCTGCTAAAATTACAATATGATTTCACAATTTTCAATTAAAATAAAAAATCTGGTATAAATCCAGTTATTTCAACATTTTCAATAGAAAAATTACAAAATCTGGTATAATTCCAGTTATTTTAACATTTTCAATTGAAAATTGACAAAATCTGGTAAAATTCCATCTGGTTACAACATTTTCAATTGAAAGATAACAAAAATCTGGAACAATTCCATTTCATGTCAAAATTTTCAATTGAAAAATAAGAAAAATCTGCTAAAATTACAATATGATTTCAAAATTTTCAATTGAAACAAAAGATCTGTTATAATTCCAGTTATTTCAACATTTTCAACTGAAAAATGACAAAATCTGGTATAATTCCAGTTATTTCAACATTTTCAATTGAAAATTGACAAAATCTGGTACAATTTCATGTGATTTCAACATTTTCAATTGAAATATAACAAAAATCTGTAAAAATTACAATATGATTTCAAAATTTTCAATTGAAATAAATTCTGGTATAATTCCAGTTATTTCAACATTTTCAACTGAAAAAATGACAAAATCTGGCATAATTCCAATTGTTTCAACATTTTCAATTGAAAATTTACAAAATCTGGTACAATTCCATGTGATTACAACATGTTAAATTGAAATATAAAAAAAATCTGTAAAAATTCCATTTCTTGTCAAAATTTTCAATTGAAAATTAAGAGAAATTTGCTAAAATTACAATAAGATTTCATAATTTTCAATTGAAATAAAAAATCTGGTATAATTCCAGTAATTTCAACATTTTCAATTTAAAAATGACAAAATGTCGTACAATTCCATGTGATTTCAACATTTACAATTGAAAGATAAAATAATCTGTAAAAATTCCATTTCATATCACAATTTTCAATAGATAAATAAGAAAAAATCTGCAAAAATGACAATATGATTTCAAAATTTTCAATTGACATAAGAAATCTGGTATAATTCAAGTTATGTGATTACAACATTTTCAATTGGAAATTGACAAAATCTGGTACAATTCCATGTGATTACAACATTTTCAATTGAAAGATAATAAAAATCTGGAAAAATTCCATTTCATGTCAAAATTTTCAATTGAAAAATAAGAAAAATCTGCTAAAATTACTATATGATTTCACAATTTTCAATTGAAATAAAAAATCTGGAATAATCCCAGTTATTTCAACATTTTCAACTGAAAAATGATAAAATCTGGTATAATTCCAGTTATTTCAACATTTTCAATTGAAAATTCACAAAATCTGGTACAATTTCATGTGATTACAACATTTTCAATTGAAAGATAACAAAAATCTGTAAAAATTACAGTATGATTTCAAAATTTGTAATTGAAAGATGACAAAAAATATGCAATAATTATAATATGATTTCACAATTTTCAATTGAAATAAAAGATTTGGTATAATTCCAGTTATTTCAACATTTTCAACTGAAAAATGATAAAATCTGGAATAATTCCAGGTATTACAACATTTTCTATTGAAAATTGACAAAATCTGATAAAATTCCATGTGATTACAACATTTTCATTTGAAAGATAACAAAAATCTGTAAAAAATACCATTTCATGTGAACATTTTCAATTTAAAAATGACAAAATCTGATACAATTCCATGTGATTTCAACATTTTCAATTGAAAAATGACAAAATCTGGCATAATTCCAGTTGTTTCAACATTTTCAATTGATAATTTACAAAATCTGGTACATTTCCATGAGATTACAACATTTTTAATTGAAATATAAAAAAATTCCATTTCATGTCAAAATTTTCAATTGAAAATTAAGAGAAATTTGCTAAAATTACAATAAGATTTCAAAATTTTCAATTGAAAAAAGAAATCTGGTATAATTCCAGTAATTTCAAGATTTTCAATTTAAAAATGTCAAAATGTGGTACAATTCCATGTGATTTCAACATTTACAATTTAAAGATAAAATAATCTGTAAAATTTCCATTTCATGTCAAAATTTTCAATTGAAAAATAAGAAAAAATCTGCAAAAATTACAATATGATTTCAAAATTTTCAATCTGGTATAATTCAAGTTATTTCAACATTTTCAACTGAAAAATGACAAATCAGATATAATTGCAGTTATTTCAAAATTTTCAATTGATATTGACAAAATCTGGTACAATTCCATGTGATTACAACATTTTCAAATGAAAGATAACAAAAATCTGTAAAAATTCCATTTCATTTCAAAATTTTCAATTGAAAAATAAGAAAAATCTTCTAAAATTACAATATGATTTCAAAATTTTGAATTGAAATAAATTCTGGTATAATTCCAGTGATTTCAACATTTTCAACTGAAAAATGACAAAATGTGGTATAATTCCAGTTATTTCAACATTTTCAATTGAAAATTGAAAAACTCTGGTAAATTCCATGTGATTGCAATATCTTCAATTGCAAGATAACAAAAATCTGGAAAAATTCCATTTCATGTCAAAATTTTCAATTGAAAAATAAGAAAAATCTGCTAAAATTACAATATGATTTCAAAATTTTCAATTGCAATAAAAAATCTGGTATAATTTCAGTTATTTCCACATTTTCAACTGAAAAATGACAATATCTGGTATCATTCCAGTTATTTGAACATTTTAAATTGAAAATTGAATAAATCAGGTACAATTCCATGGGGTTACAATATTTTAATTGAAAGATAACAAAAATCGCTAAAAATTCCATTTCATGTGAAAATTTTCAATTGAAAAATAAGAAACATCTGCTAAAATTTTCAATTGAAATAAAAAGTCTGGTATAATTCCAGTTATTTCACCATTTTCAACTGAAAAATGACAAATCAGGTATAATTTTAGTTATTTCAACATTTTCAATTGAAAATTGACAAAACCTGGTACAATTCCAGGTGATTACAACATTTTTGATTGAAAAATAACAAAAATCTGTAAAAATTCCATTACATGTCAAAATTTTCAAATGAAAAATAACAAAAATCTGCTAAAATTACAATATGATTTCAAAATTTTCAATTGAAATAAAAAATCTGGTATAATTCCAGTTATTTCAACATTTTCAACTGAAAAATGACAAAATCTGGTATAATTACAGTTATTTCAACATTTTCAATTGTAAATTGACAAAATCTTGTACAATTCCATGTGATTACAACATTTTCAATTGAAAGATCAAAAAATCTGTAAAAATTCCATTTCATGTCAAAATTTTCAATTGAAATATAAGAAAAATCTGCTAAAATTACAATATGATTTCAAAATTTTCAATTGAAATAAAAAATCTGGTATAAATCCAGTTATTTCAACATTTTCAATAGAAAAATTACAAAATCTGGTATAATTCCAGTTATTTTAACATTTTCAATTGAAAATTGTCAAAATCTGGTAAAATTCCATGTGATTGCAATATCTTCAATTGCAAGATAACAAAAATCTGGAAAAATTCCATTTCATGTCAAAATTTTCAATTGAAAAATAAGAAAAATCTGCTAAAATTACAATATGATTTCAAAATTTTCAATTGAAATAAAAGATCTGGTATAATTCCAGTTATTTTAACATTTTCAATTTAAAATTGACAAAATCTGGTAAAATTCCATATGATTACAACATTTTCAATTGAAAAATAACAAAAATCTCTAAAAATTCCATTTCATGTGAAAATTTTCTATTGAAAAATAAGAAAAATCTGCTAAAATTACAATATGATTTAAAAATTTTCAATTGAAATAAAAAATCTGGTATATACCCAGTTATTTCAACATTTTCAACTGAAAAATTACAAAATCTGGTATAATTCCAGTTATTTCAACATTTTCAATTGAAAATTCACAAAATCTGGTACAATTTCATGTGATTTCAACATTTTCAAATGAAAGATAACAAAAATCTGATAAAATGATAAAATCTGGAATAATTCCAGGTATTACAACATTTTCTATTGAAAATTGACAAAATCTGGTAAAATTCCATGTGATTACAACATTTTCATTTGAAAGATAACAAAAATCTGTAAAAAATTCCATTTCATGTGACCATTTTCAATTTAAAAATGACAAAATCTGATACAATTCCATGTGATTTCAACATTTACAATTGAAAGATAAAATAATCTCTAAAAATTCCATTTCATGTCAAAACTTTCAATTGAAAAATGAGAAAAAATCTGCGAAAATTACAATACGATTTCAAAATTTTCAATTGAAATAAAAAATCTGGTATAATCCCAGTTATTTCAACATTTTAAACTGAAAAATGACAAAATCTGGCATAATTCCAGTTGTTTCAACATTTTCAATTGACAATTTACAAAATCTGGTACATTTCTATGAGATTACAACATTTTTAATTGAAATATAAAAAAAGTCTGTAAAAATTCCATTTCATGTCAAAATTTTCAATTGAAAATTAAGAGAAATTTGCTAAAATTACAATAAGATTTCAAAATTTTCAATTGAAAAAAGAAATCTGGTATAATTCCAGTAATTTCAACATTTTCAATTTAAAAATGACAAAATGTGGTACAATTCCATGTGATTTCAACATTTACAATTGAAAGATAAAATAATCTGTAAAATTTCCATTTCATGTCAAAATTTTCAACTAAAAAATAAGAAAAAATCTGCAAAAATTACAATATGATTTCAAAATTTTCAATCTTGTATAATTCCAGTTATTTTTCAACATTTTCAATTATATTGACCAAATCTGGTACACTTCCATGTGATTACAACATTTTCAATTGAAAGATTACAAAAATCTGTAAAAATTCCATTTCATGTCAAAATTTTCAATTGAATAATAAGAAAAATCTGCTAAAATTACAGTATGAATTCGAAATTTTCAATTGAAATAAATTCTGGTATAATTCCATTTTTTTCAACATTTTCAACTGAAAAATGACAAAATCTGGTATAATTCCAGTTATTTCAACATTTTCGATTGAAAATTCACAAAATCTGGTACAATTTCATGTGATTTCAACATTTTCAATTGAAAAATGACAAAATCTGGCATAATTCCAGTTGTTTCAACATTTTCAATTGAAAATTTACAAAATCTGGTACATTTCCATGAGATTACAACATTTTTAATTGAAATATAAAAAAATTCCATTTCATGTCAAAATTTTCAATTGAAAATTAAGAGAAATTTGCTAAAATTACAATAAGATTTCAAAATTTTCAATTGAAAAAAGAAATCTGGTATAATTCCAGTAATTTCAAGATTTTCAATTTAAAAATGTCAAAATGTGGTACAATTCCATGTGATTTCAACATTTACAATTTAAAGATAAAATAATCTGTAAAATTTCCATTTCATGTCAAAATTTTCAATTGAAAAATAAGAAAAAATCTGCAAAAATTACAATATGATTTCAAAATTTTCAATCTGGTATAATTCAAGTTATTTCAACATTTTCAACTGAAAAATGACAAATCAGATATAATTGCAGTTATTTCAAAATTTTCAATTGATATTGACAAAATCTGGTACAATTCCATGTGATTACAATATTTTCAAATGAAAGATAACAAAAATCTGTAAAAATTCCATTTCATTTCAAAATTTTCAATTGAAAAATAAGAAAAATCTTCTAAAATTACAATATGATTTCAAAATTTTAAATTGAAATAAAAAATCTGGTATAATTCCAGTTATTTCAACATTTTCAACTGAAAAATGACAAAATCTGGAATAATTCCAGGTATTTCAACATTTTCAATTTTAAATTGACGAAATCTGGTAAAATTCCATGATTACAACATTTTCAATTGAAAAATAAGAAAATATCTGCTGAAATTACAATATGATTTCAGAATTTTCAATTCAGATAAAAAATCTGGTATAATTCCAGTTATTTCAACATTTTCAACTGAAGAATGACAAAATCTTGTGTAATTCCAGTTATTTCAACATTTTCAATTGAAAATTGACAAAACCTGGTATAATTCCAGGTGATTACAACATTTTCAATTGAAAGATAACAAAAATCTCTAAAAATTCCATTACATGTCAAAATTTTCAAATTAAAAAAACAAAAATCTGCTAAAATTACAATATGATTTCAAAATTTTCAATTGAAATAAAAAATCTGGTATAATTCCAGTTATTTCAACATTTTCAACTGAAAAATGACAAAATCTGGTATAATTACAGTTATTTCAACATTTTCAATTGAAAATTGACAAAATCTGGCAAAATTCCATGTGATTACATTTTCAATTAAAAGATAACATAAATCTGTAAAAATTCCATTTCATATGAAAATTTTCCATTGAAAAATAAGAAAAATCTGTTAAAATAACAATATGATTTCAAAATTTACAATTGTAATAAAAAATCTGGTATAATTCCAGTTATTTCAACATTTTCAACTGAAAAATGACAAAATCTGGTATAATTCCAGTTATTTCAACATTTTCAATTTAAAATTGACAAAACCTGGTACAATTCCATGTGATTACAAAATTTGCAATTGAAAGATGACAAAAATCTGGAAAATTCCATTTCATGTCAAAATTTTCAATTGAAAAATAAGAAAAAATTTTCTAAAATTACAATATGATTTCAAAATTTTCAATTGAAATAAAAAATCTGGTATAATTCCAGTTATTTCAACATTTTCAACTGAAAAATGACAAAATCTGGTATAATTCCAGTTGTTTCAAAATTTTCAATTGAAAATTGACAAAATCTGGTAAAATTCCATGTGATTACATTTTCAATTAAAAGATAACACAAATCTGGAAAAATTCCATTTCATGTCAAAATTTGCAATTGAAAAATAAGAAAAAATTTTCTAAAATTAAAATATGATTTCACAATTTTCAATTGAAATAAAAAATCTGTATAATTCCAGTTATTTCAACTTTTTCAACTGAAAAATGACAAAATCTGGAATAATTCCAGGTATTTCAACATTTTCTATTTAAAATTGACAAAATCTGGTAAAATTCCATATGATTACAACATTTTCAATTGAAAGATAACAAAAATCTGTAACAATTCCATTTCATGCGAAAATTTTCAATTGAAAAATAAAAAAAATCTGCTAAAATTACAATATGATTTCACAATTTTCAATTAAAATAAAAAATCTGGTATAAATCCAGTTATTTCAACATTTTCAATAGAAAAATTACAAAATCTGGTATAATTCCAGTTATTTTAACATTTTCAATTGAAAATTGACAAAATCTGGTAAAATTCCATCTGGTTACAACATTTTCAATTGAAAGATAACAAAAATCTGGAACAATTCCATTTCATGTCAAAATTTTCAATTGAAAAATAAGAAAAATCTGCTAAAATTACAATATGATTTCAAAATTTTCAATTGAAATAAAAGATCTGTTATAATTCCAGTTATTTCAACATTTTCAACTGAAAAATGACAAAATCTGGTATAATTCCAGTTATTTCAACATTTTCAATTGAAAATTCACAAAATCTGGTACAATTTCATGTGATTTCAACATTTTCAATTGAAATATAACAAAAATCTGTAAAAATTACAATATGATTTCAAAATTTTCAATTGAAATAAATTCTGGTATAATTCCAGTTATTTCAACATTTTCAACTGAAAAAATGACAAAATCTGGCATAATTCCAGTTGTTTCAACATTTTCAATTGAAAATTTACAAAATCTGGTACAATTCCATGTGATTACAACATTTTAAATTGAAATATAAAAAAAATCTGTAAAAATTCCATTTCTTGTCAAAATTTTCAATTGAAAATTAAGAGAAATTTGCTAAAATTACAATAAGATTTCATAATTTTCAATTGAAATAAAAAATCTGGTATAATTCCAGTAATTTCAACATTTTCAATTTAAAAATGACAAAATGTCATACAATTCCATGTGATTTCAACATTTACAATTGAAAGATAAAATAATCTGTAAAAATTCCATTTCATATCACAATTTTCAATAGAAAAATAAGAAAAAATCTGCAAAAATGACAATATGATTTCAAAATTTTCAATTGACATAAGAAATCTGGTATAATTCAAGTTATGTGATTACAACATTTTCAATTGGAAATTGACAAAATCTGGTACAATTCCATGTGATTACAACATTTTCAATTGAAAGATAATAAAAATCTGGAAAAATTCCATTTCATGTCAAAATTTTCAATTGAAAAATAAGAAAAATCTGCTAAAATTACTATATGATTTCAAAATTTTCAATTGAAATAAATAATCTGGTATAAATCCAGTTATTTGAACATTTTCAATAGAAAAATTACAAAATCTGGTATAATTCCAGTTATTTTAACATTTTCAATTGAAAATTGACAAAATCTGGTAAAATTCCATGTGATTGCAATATCTTCAATTGCAAGATAACAAAAATCTGGAAAAATTCCATTTCATGTCAAAATTTTCAATTGAAAAATAAGAAAAATCTGCTAAAATTACAATATGATTTAAAAATTTTCAATTGCAATAAAAAATCTGGTATAATTTCAGTTATTTCCACATTTTCAACTGAAAAATGACAATATCTGGTATCATTCCAGTTATTTGAACATTTTAAATTGAAAATTGAATAAATCAGGTACAATTCCATGGGGTTACAATATTTTAATTGAAAGATAACAAAAATCGCTAAAACTTCCATTTCATGTGAAAATTTTCAATTGAAAAATAAGAAACATCTGCTAAAATTTTCAATTGAAATAAAAAGTCTGGTATAATTCCATTTATTTCACCATTTTCAACTGAAAAATGACAAATCAGGTATAATTTTAGTTATTTCAACATTTTCAATTGAAAATTGACAAAACCTGGTACAATTCCAGGTGATTACAACATTTTTGATTGAAAAATAACAAAAATCTGTAAAAATTCCATTACATGTCAAAATTTTCAAATGAAAAATAACAAAAATCTGCTAAAATTACAATATGATTTCAAAATTTTCAATTGAAATAAAAAATCTGGTATAATTCAAGTTATTTCAACATTTTCAACTGAAAAATGACAAAATCTGGTATAATTACAGTTATTTCAACATTTTCAATTGTAAATTGACAAAATCTTGTACAATTCCATGTGATTACAACATTTTCAATTGAAAGATCAAAAAATCTGTAAAAATTCCATTTCATGTCAAAATTTTCAATTGAAATATAAGAAAAATCTGCTAAAATTGCAATATGATTTCAAAATTTTCAATTGAAATAAAAAATCTGGTATAAATCCAGTTATTTCAACATTTTCAATAGAAAAATTACAAAATCTGGTATAATTCCAGTTATTTTAACATTTTCAATTGAAAATTGACAAAATCTGGTAAAATTCCATGTGATTGCAATATCTTCAATTGCAAGATAACAAAAATCTGGAAAAATTCCATTTCATGTCAAAATTTTCAATTGAAAAATAAGAAAAATCTGCTAAAATTACAATATGATTTCAAAATTTTCAATTGAAATAAAAGATCTTGTATAATTCCAGTTATTTTAACATTTTCAATTTAAAATTGACAAAATCTGGTAAAATTCCATATGATTACAACATTTTCAATTGAAAGATAACAAAAATCTCTAAAAATTCCATTTCATGTGAAAATTTTCTATTGAAAAATAAGAAAAATCTGCTAAAATTACAATATGATTTAAAAATTTTCAATTGAAATAAAAAATCTGGTATAATTCCAGTTATTTCAACATTTTCAACTTAAAAAGGATAAAAATCTGGTATAATTCATGTTATTAAAAAATTTTCAATTGAAAGGTAACAAAAATCTGTAAAAATTCCATTTCATTTCAAAATTTTCAATTGAAAATTAAGAAAATATCTGCTGAAATTACAATATGATTTCAAAATTATAAATTGAAACAAAAAATCTGGTATAATTCCAGTTATTTCAACATTTTCAACTGAAAAATGACAAAATCTGTTACAATTCCATGTGATTACAACATTTTCAATTGAAAATTGACAAAATCTGGTAAAATTCCATGTGATTACATTTTCAATTGAAAGATAATAAAAATCTGTAAAAATTCCATTTCATGTCAAAATTTTCAATTTAAAAATAAGAAAAATCTGCTAAAATTACAATATGATTTCACAATTTTCAATTGAAATAAAAAATCTGGTATATTCCCAGTTATTTCAACATTTTCAACTGAAAAATTACAAAATCTGGTATAATTCCAGTTATTTCAACATTTTCAATTGAAAATTCACAAAATCTGGTACAATTTCATGTGATTTCAACATTTTCAAATGAAAGATAACAAAAATCTGATAAAATGATAAAATCTGGAATAATTCCAGGTATTACAACATTTTCTATTGAAAATTGACAAAATCTGGTAAAATTCCATGTGATTACAACATTTTCATTTGAAAGATAACAAAAATCTGTAAAAAATTCCATTTCATGTGACCATTTTCAATTTAAAAATGACAAAATCTGATACAATTCCATGTGATTTCAACATTTACAATTGAAAGATAAAATAATCTCTAAAAATTCCATTTCATGTCAAAACTTTCAATTGAAAAATGAGAAAAAATCTGCGAAAATTACAATACGATTTCAAAATTTTCAATTGAAATAAAAAATCTGGTATAATCCCAGTTATTTCAACATTTTAAACTGAAAAATGACAAAATCTGGCATAATTCCAGTTGTTTCAACATTTTCAATTGACAATTTACAAAATCTGGTACATTTCCATGAGATTACAACATTTTTAATTGAAATATAAAAAAAGTCTGTAAAAATTCCATTTCATGTCAAAATTTTCAATTGAAAATTAAGAGAAATTTGCTAAAATTACAATAAGATTTCAAAATTTTCAATTGAAAAAAGAAATCTGGTATAATTCCAGTAATTTCAACATTTTCAATTTAAAAATGACAAAATGTGGTACAATTCCATGTGATTTCAACATTTACAATTGAAAGATAAAATAATCTGTAAAATTTCCATTTCATGTCAAAATTTTCAACTAAAAAATAAGAAAAAATCTGCAAAAATTACAATATGATTTCAAAATTTTCAATCTTGTATAATTCCAGTTATTTTTCAACATTTTCAATTATATTGACCAAATCTGGTACACTTCCATGTGATTACAACATTTTCAATTTAAAGATTACAAAAATCTGTAAAAATTCCATTTCATGTCAAAATTTTCAATTGAAAAATAAGAAAAAATCTGCAAAAATTACAATATGATTTCAAAATTTTCAATCTGGTATAATTCAAGTTATTTCAACATTTTCAACTGAAAAATGACAAATCAGATATAATTGCAGTTATTTCAAAATTTTCAATTGATATTGACAAAATCTGGTACAATTCCATGTGATTACAACATTTTCAAATGAAAGATAACAAAAATCTGTAAAAATTCCATTTCATTTCAAAATTTTCAATTGAAAAATAAGAAAAATCTTCTAAAATTACAATATGATTTCAAAATTTTAAATTGAAATAAAAAATCTGGTAGAATTCCAGTTATTTCAACATTTTCAACTGAAAAATGACAAAATCTGGAATAATTCCAGGTATTTCAACATTTTCAATTTTAAATTGACGAAATCTGATAAAATTCCATGATTACAACATTTTCAATTGAAAAATAAAAAAATATCTGCTGAAATTACAATATGGTTTCAGAATTTTCAATTCAGATAAAAAATCTGGTATAATTCCAGTTATTTCAACATTTTCAACTGAAGAATGACAAAATCTTGTGTAATTCCAGTTATTTCAACATTTTCAATTGAAAATTGACAAAACCTGGTACAATTCCAGGTGATTACAACATTTTCAATTGAAAGATAACAAAAATCTCTAAAAATTCCATTACATGTCAAAATTTTCAAATTAAAAATAACAAAAATCTGCTAAAATTACAATATGATTTCAAAATTTTCAATTGAAATAAAAAATCTGGTATAATTCCAGTTATTTCAACATTTTCAACTGAAAAATGACAAAATCTGGTATAATTACATTTATTTCAACATTTTCAATTGAAAATTGACAAAATCTGGCAAAATTCCATGTGATTACATTTTCAATTAAAAGATAACATAAATCTGTAAAAATTCCATTTCATGTGAAAATTTTCCATTGAAAAATAAGAAAAATCTGTAAAAATTACAATATGATTTCAAAATTTACAATTGTAATAAAAAATCTGGTATAATTCCAGTTATTTCAACATTTTCAACTGAAAAATGACAAAATCTGGTATAATTCCAGTTATTTCAACATTTTCAATTTAAAATTGACAAAACCTGGTACAATTCCATGTGATTACAAAATTTGCAATTGAAAGATGACAAAAATCTGGAAAATTCCATTTCATGTCAAAATTTTCAATTGAAAAATAAGAAAAAATTTTCTAAAATTACAATATGATTTCAAAATTTTCAATTGAAATAAAAAATCTGGTATAATTCCAGTTATTTCAACATTTTCAACTGAAAAATGACAAAATCTGGTATAATTCCAGTTGTTTCAAAATTTTCAATTGAAAATTGACAAAATCTGGTAAAATTCCATGTGATTACATTTTCAATTAAAAGATAACAAAAATCTGGAAAAATTCCATTTCATGTCAAAATTTGCAATTGAAAAATAAGAAAAAATTTTCTAAAATTAAAATATGATTTCACAATTTTCAATTGAAATAAAAAATCTGTATAATTCCAGTTATTTCAACTTTTTCAACTGAAAAATGACAAAATCTGGAATAATTCCAGGTATTTCAACATTTTCTATTTAAAATTGACAAAATCTGGTAAAATTCCATATGATTACAACATTTTCAATTGAAAGATAACAAAAATCTGTAACAATTCCATTTCATGCGAAAATTTTCAATTGAAAAATAAAAAAAATCTGCTAGAATTACAATATGATTTTTACAATTTTCAATTAAAATAAAAAATCTGGTATAAATCCAGTTATTTCAACATTTTCAATAGAAAAATTACAAAATCTGGTATAATTCCAGTTATTTTAACATTTTCAATTGAAAATTGACAAAATCTGGTAAAATTCCATCTGGTTACAACATTTTCAATTGAAAGATAACAAAAATCTGGAACAATTCCATTTCATGTCAAAATTTTCAATTGAAAAATAAGAAAAATCTGCTAAAATTACAATATGATTTCAAAATTTTCAATTGAAATAAAAGATCTGTTATAATTCCAGTTATTTCAACATTTTCAACTGAAAAATGACAAAATCTGGTATAATTCCAGTTATTTCAACATTTTCAATTGAAAATTCACAAAATCTGGTACAATTTCATGTGATTTCAACATTTTCAATTGAAATATAACAAAAATCTGTAAAAATTACAATATGATTTCAAAATTTTCAATTGAAATAAATTCTGGTATAATTCCAGTTATTTCAACATTTTCAACTGAAAAAATGACAAAATCTGGCATAATTCCAGTTGTTTCAACATTTTCAATTGAAAATTTACAAAATCTGGTACAATTCCATGTGATTACAACATTTTAAATTGAAATATAAAAAAAATCTGTAAAAATTCCATTTCTTGTCAAAATTTTCAATTGAAAATTAAGAGAAATTTGCTAAAATTACAATAAGATTTCATAATTTTCAATTGAAATAAAAAATCTGGTATAATTCCAGTAATTTCAACATTTTCAATTTAAAAATGACAAAATGTCGTACAATTCCATGTGATTTCAACATTTACAATTGAAAGATAAAATAATCTGTAAAAATTCCATTTCATATCACAATTTTCAATAGAAAAATAAGAAAAAATCTGCAAAAATGACAATATGATTTCTAAATTTTCAATTGACATAAGAAATCTGGTATAATTCAAGTTATGTGATTACAACATTTTCAATTGGAAATTGACAAAATCTGGTACAATTCCATGTGATTACAACATTTTCAATTGAAAGATAATAAAAATCTGGAAAAATTCCATTTCATGTCAAAATTTTCAATTGAAAAATAAGAAAAATCTGCTAAAATTACTATATGATTTCACAATTTTCAATTGAAATAAAAAATCTGGTATAATCCCAGTTATCTCAACATTTTCAACTGAAAAATGATAAAATCTGGTATAATTCCAGTTATTTCAACATTTTCAATTGAAAATTCACAAAATCTGGTACAATTTCATGTGATTACAACATTTTCAATTGAAAGATAACAAAAATCTGTAAAAATTACAGTATGATTTCAAAATTTGTAATTGGAAGATGACAAAAAATATGCAATAATTATAATATGATTTCACAATTTTCAATTGAAATAAAAGATCTGGTATAATTCCAGTTATTTCAACATTTTCAACTGAAAAATGATAAAATCTGGAATAATTCCAGGTATTACAACATTTTCTATTGAAAATTGACAAAATCTGATAAAATTCCATGTGATTACAACATTTTCATTTGAAAGATAACAAAACTCTGTAAAAAATACCATTTCATGTGAACATTTTCAATTTAAAAATGACAAAATCTGATACAATTCCATGTGATTTCAACATTTACAATTGAAAGATAAAATATTCTGTAAAATTTCCATTTCATGTCAAAATTTTCAATTGAAAAATAAGAAAAAATCTGCAAAAATTACAATATGATTTCAAAATTTTCAATCTGGTATAATTCAAGTTATTTCAACATTTTCAACTGAAAAATGACAAATCAGATATAATTGCAGTTATTTCAAAATTTTCAATTGATATTGACAAAATCTGGTACAATTCCATGTGATTACAACATTTTCAAATGAAAGATAACAAAAATCTGTAAAAATTCCATTTCATTTCAAAATTTTGAATTGAAAAATAAGAAAAATCTTCTAAAATTACAATATGATTTCAAAATTTTGAATTGAAATAAATTCTGGTATAATTCCAGTGATTTCAACATTTTCAACTGAAAAATGACAAAATGTGGTATAATTCCAGTTATTTCAACATTTTCAATTGAAAATTGAAAAACTCTGGTAAATTCCATGTGATTACAACATTTTCAATTGAAAGATAACAAAAATCTGTAAAAATTCCATTTCATGTCAAAGTTTTCAATTGAAAAATAAGAAAAATCTGCTAAAATTACAATATGATTTCAAAATTTTAAATTGAAATAAAAAATCTGGTATAATTCCAGTTATTTCAACATTTTCAACTGAAAAAGGACAAAATCTGTTACAATTCCATGTGATTACAACATTTTCAATTGAAAATTGACAAAATCTGGTAAAATTCCATGTGATTACATTTTCAATTGAAAGATAATAAAAATCTGTAAAAATTCCATTTCATGTCAAAATTTTCAATTTAAAAATAAGAAAAATCTGCTAAAATTACAATATGATTTCACAATTTTCAATTGAAATAAAAAATCTGGTATATTCCCAGTTATTTCAACATTTTCAACTGAAAAATTACAAAATCTGGTATAATTCCAGTTATTTCAACATTTTCAATTGAAAATTCACAAAATCTGGTACAATTTCATGTGATTTCAACATTTTCAAATGAAAGATAACAAAAATCTGATAAAATGATAAAATCTGGAATAATTCCAGGTATTACAACATTTTCTATTGAAAATTGACAAAATCTGGTAAAATTCCATGTGATTACAACATTTTCATTTGAACGATAACAAAAATCTGTAAAAAATTCCATTTCATGTGACCATTTTCAATTTAAAAATGACAAAATCTGATACAATTCCATGTGATTTCAACATTTTCAATTGAAAGATAACAAAAATCTCTAAAAATTCCATTTCATGTGAAAATTTTCAATTGAAAAATAAGAAAGATCTGCTAGAATTACAATATGATTTTAAAATTTTCAATTGAAATAAAAAATCTGGTATAATTCCAGTTATTTCAACATTTTCAACTGAAAAAGGATAAAAATCTGGTATAATTCATGTTATCAAAAACATTTTCAATTTTTAACAAAAATCTGTCAAAATTCCATTTCATGTCAAAATTTTCAATTGAAAAATAAGAAAATATCTGCTGAAATTACAATATGATTTCAGAATTTTCAATTCAGATAAAAAATCTGGTATAATTCCAGTTATTTCAACATTTTCAACTGAAGAATGACAAAATCTTGTGTAATTCCAGTTATTTCAACATTTTCAATTGAAAATTGACAAAACCTGGTACAATTCCAGGTGATTACAACATTTTCAATTGAAAGATAACAAAAATCTCTAAAAATTCCATTACATGTCAAAATTTTCAAATTAAAAATAACAAAAATCTGCTAAAATTACAATATGATTTCAAAATTTTCAATTGAAATAAAAAATCTGGTATAATTCCAGTTATTTCAACATTTTCAACTGAAAAATGAAAAAATCTGGTATAATTACAGTTATTTCAACATTTTCAATTGAAAATTGACAAAATCTGGCAAAATTCCATGTGATTACATTTTCAATTAAAAGATAACATAAATCTGTAAAAATTCCATTTCATGTGAAAATTTTCCATTGAAAAATAAGAAAAATCTGTTAAAATTACAATATGATTTCAAAATTTACAATTGTAATAAAAAATCTGGTATAATTCCAGTTATTTCAACATTTTCAACTGAAAAATGACAAAATCTGGTATAATTCCAGTTATTTCAACATTTTCAATTTAAAATTGACAAAACCTGGTACAATTCCATGTGATTACAAAATTTGCAATTGAAAGATGACAAAAATCTGGAAAATTCCATTTCATGTCAAAATTTTCAATTGAAAAATAAGAAAAAATTTTCTAAAATTACAATATGATTTCAAAATTTTCAATTGAAATAAAAAATCTGGTATAATTCCAGTTATTTCAACATTTTCAACTGAAAAATGACAAAATCTGGTATAATTCCAGTTGTTTCAAAATTTTCAATTGAAAATTGACAAAATCTGGTAAAATTCCATGTGATTACATTTTCAATTAAAAGATAACAAAAATCTGGAAAAATTCCATTTCATGTCAAAATTTGCAATTGAAAAATAAGAAAAAATTTTCTAAAATTAAAATATGATTTCACAATTTTCAATTGAAATAAAAAATCTGTATAATTCCAGTTATTTCAACTTTTTCAACTGAAAAATGACAAAATCTGGAATAATTCCAGGTATTTCAACATTTTCTATTTAAAATTGACAAAATCTGGTAAAATTCCATATGATTACAACATTTTCAATTGAAAGATGACAAAAATCTGTAACAATTCCATTTCATGCGAAAATTTTCAATTGAAAAATAAAAAAAATCTGCTAAAATTACAATATGATTTCACAATTTTCAATTAAAATAAAAAATCTGGTATAAATCCAGTTATTTCAACATTTTCAATAGAAAAATTACAAAATCTGGTATAATTCCAGTTATTTTAACATTTTCAATTGAAAATTGACAAAATCTGGTAAAATTCCATCTGGTTACAACATTTTCAATTGAAAGATAACAAAAATCTGGAACAATTCCATTTCATGTCAAAATTTTCAATTGAAAAATAAGAAAAATCTGCTAAAATTACAATATGATTTCAAAATTTTCAATTGAAATAAAAGATCTGTTATAATTCCAGTTATTTCAACATTTTCAACTGAAAAATTACAAAATCTGGTATAATTCCAGTTATTTCAACATTTTCAATTGAAAATTCACAAAATCTGGTACAATTTCATGTGATTTCAACATTTTCAATTGAAATATAACAAAAATCTGTAAAAATTACAATATGATTTCAAAATTTTCAATTGAAATAAATTCTGGTATAATTCCAGTTATTTCAACATTTTCAACTGAAAAAATGACAAAATCTGGCATAATTCCAGTTGTTTCAACATTTTCAATTGAAAATTTACAAAATCTGGTACAATTCCATGTGATTACAACATTTTAAATTGAAATATAAAAAAAATCTGTAAAAATTCCATTTCTTGTCAAAATTTTCAATTGAAAATTAAGAGAAATTTGCTAAAATTACAATAAGATTTCATAATTTTCAATTGAAATAAAAAATCTGGTATAACTCCAGTAATTTCAACATTTTCAATTTAAAAATGACAAAATGTCGTACAATTCCATGTGATTTCAACATTTACAATTGAAAGATAAAATAATCTGTAAAAATTCCATTTCATATCACAATTTTCAATAGAAAAATAAGAAAAAATCTGCAAAAATGACAATATGATTTCAAAATTTTCAATTGACATAAGAAATCTGGTATAATTCAAGTTATGTGATTACAACATTTTCAATTGGAAATTGACAAAATCTGGTACAATTCCATGTGATTACATTTTCAATTGAAAGATAATAAAAATCTGGAAAAATTCCATTTCATGTCAAAATTTTCAATTGAAAAATAAGAAAAATCTGCTAAAATTACTATATGATTTCACAATTTTCAATTGAAATAAAAAATCTGGTATAATCCCAGTTATTTCAACATTTTTCAACTGAAAAATGATAAAATCTGGTATAATTCCAGTTATTTCAACATTTTCAATTGAAAATTCACAAAATCTGGTACAATTTCATGTGATTACAACATTTTCAATTGAAAGATAACAAAAATCTGTAAAAATTACAGTATGATTTCAAAATTTGTAATTGAAAGATGACAAAAAATATGCAATAATTATAATATGATTTCACAATTTTCAATTGAAATAAAAGATCTGGTATAATTCCAGTTATTTCAACATTTTCAACTGAAAAATGATAAAATCTGGAATAATTCCAGGTATTACAACATTTTCTATTGAAAATTGACAAAATCTGATAAAATTCCATGTGATTACAACATTTTCATTTGAAAGATAACAAAACTCTGTAAAAAATACCATTTCATGTGAACATTTTCAATTTAAAAATGACAAAATCTGATACAATTCCATGTGATTTCAACATTTACAATTGAAAGATAAAATAATCTGTAAAATTTCCATTTCATGTCAAAATTTTCAATTGAAAAATAAGAAAAAATCTGCAAAAATTACAATATGATTTCAAAATTTTCAATCTGGTATAATTCAAGTTATTTCAACATTTTCAACTGAAAAATGTCAAATCAGGTATAATTCCAGTTATTTCAACATTTTCAACTGGAAAATGACAAATCAGATATAATTGCAGTTATTTCAAAATTTTCAATTGATATTAACAAAATCTGGTACAATTCCATGTGATTACAACACTTTCAAATGAAAGATAACAAAAATCTGTAAAAATTCCATTTCATTTCAAAATTTTCAATTGAAAAATAAGAAAAATCTTCTAAAATTACAATATGATTTCAAAATTTTGAATTGAAATAAATTCTGGTATAATTCCAGTGATTTCAACATTTTCAACTGAAAAATTACAAAATGTGGTATAATTCCAGTTATTTCAACATTTTCAATTGAAAATTGAAAAACTCTGGTAAATTCCATGTGATTACAACATTTTCATTTGAAAGATAACAAAAATCTGTAAAAATTCCATTTCATGTCAAAATTTTCAATTTAAAAATAAGAAAAATCTGCTGAAATTACAATATGATTTCACAATTTTCAATTGAAATAAAAAATCTGGTATATTCCCAGTTATTTCAACATTTTCAACTGAAAAATTACAAAATGTGGTATAATTCCAGTTATTTCAACATTTTCAATTGAAAATTGAAAAACTCTGGTAAATTCCATGTGATTACAACATTTTCATTTGAAAGATAACAAAAATCTGTAAAAATTCCATTTCATGTCAAAATTTTCAATTTAAAAATAAGAAAAATCTGCTGAAATTACAATATGATTTCACAATTTTCAATTGAAATAAAAAATCTGGTATATTCCCAGTTATTTCAACATTTTCAACTGAAAAATTACAAAATCTGGTATAATTCCAGTTATTTCAACATTTTCAATTGACAATTTACAAAATCTGGTACATTTCCATGAGATTACAACATTTTCATTTGAAAGATAACAAAAATCTGTAAAAAATTCCATTTCATGTGACCATTTTCAATTTAAAAATGACAAAATCTGATACAATTCCATGTGATTTCAACATTTACAATTGAAAGATAAAATAATCTGTAAAAATTCCATTTCATGTCAAAACTTTCAATTGAAAAATGAGAAAAAATCTGCGAAAATTACAATACGATTTCAAAATTTTCAA
This sequence comes from Acanthosepion esculentum, assembly GCA_964036315.1. Taxonomy (NCBI): domain Eukaryota; kingdom Metazoa; phylum Mollusca; class Cephalopoda; order Sepiida; family Sepiidae; genus Acanthosepion; species Acanthosepion esculentum. Next base: position 65,970,938 of record OZ038482.1, read on the forward strand.
TTGAAATAAAAAATCTGGTATAATCCCAGTTATTTCAACATTTTAAACTGAACAATGACAAAATCTGGCATAATTCCAGTTGTTTCAACATTTTCAATTGACAATTTACAAAATCTGGTACATTTCCATGAGATTACAACATTTTTAATTGAAATATAAAAAAAGTCTGTAAAAATTCCATTTCATGTCAAAATTTTCAATTGAAAATTAAGAGAAATTTGCTAAAATTACAATAAGATTTCAAAATTTTCAATTGAAAAAAGAAATCTGGTATAATTCCAGTAATTTCAACATTTTCAATTTAAAAATGACAAAATGTGGTACAATTCCATGTGATTTCAACATTTACAATTGAAAGATAAAATAATCTGTAAAATTTCCATTTCATGTCAAAATTTTCAACTAAAAAATAAGAAAAAATCTGCAAAAATTACAATATGATTTCAAAATTTTCAATCTTGTATAATTCCAGTTATTTTTCAACATTTTCAATTATATTGACCAAATCTGGTACACTTCCATGTGATTACAACATTTTCAATTGAAAGATTACAAAAATCTGTAAAAATTCCATTTCATGTCAAAATTTTCAATTGAATAATAAGAAAAATCTGCTAAAATTACAGTATGAATTCGAAATTTTCAATTGAAATAAATTCTGGTATAATTCCATTTTTTTCAACATTTTCAACTGAAAAATGACAAAATCTGGTATAATTCCAGTTATTTCAACATTTTCGATTGAAAATTCACAAAATCTGGTACAATTTCATGTGATTTCAACATTTTCAATTGAAAAATGACAAAATCTGGCATAATTCCAGTTGTTTCAACATTTTCAATTGACAATTTACAAAATCTGGTACATTTCCATGAGATTACAACATTTTTAATTGAAATATAAAAAAAGTCTGTAAAAATTCCATTTCATGTCAAAATTTTCAATTGAAAATTAAGAGAAATTTGCTAAAATTACAATAAGATTTCAAAATTTTCAATTGAAAAAAGAAATCTGGTATAATTCCAGTAATTTCAACATTTTTAATTTAAAAATGACAAAATGTGGTACAATTCCATGTGATTTCAACATTTACAATTGAAAGATAAAATAATCTGTAAAAATTCCATTTCATGTCAAAATTTTCAATTGAAAAATAAGAAAAAATCTGCAAAAATTACAATATGATTTCAAAATTTTCAATCTTGTATAATTCCAGTTATTGAAATAAAATGAAATCCATTGAAATAAATTCTGGTATAATTCCAGTTATTTCAACATTTTCAACTGAAATATGACAAAATCTGGTATAATTCCAGTTATTTCAACATTTTCGATTGAAAATTCACAAAATCTGGTACAATTTCATGTGATTTCAACATTTTCAATTAAAAGATAACAAAAATCTGTAAAAATTCCATTTCATGTCAAAACTTTCAATTGAAAAATGAGAAAAAATCTGCGAAAATTACAATACGATTTCAAAATTTTCAATTGAAATAAAAAATCTGGTATAATCCCAGTTATTTCAACATTTTAAACTGAACAATGACAAAATCTGGCATAATTCCAGTTGTTTCAACATTTTCAATTGACAATTTACAAAATCTGGTACATTTCCATGAGATTACAACATTTTTAATTGAAATATAAAAAAAGTCTGTAAAAATTCCATTTCATGTCAAAATTTTCAATTGAAAATTAAGAGAAATTTGCTAAAATTACAATAAGATTTCAAAATTTTCAATTGAAAAAAGAAATCTGGTATAATTCCAGTAATTTCAACATTTTCAATTTAAAAATGACAAAATGTGGTACAATTCCATGTGATTTCAACATTTACAATTGAAAGATAAAATAATCTGTAAAATTTCCATTTCATGTCAAAATTTTCAACTAAAAAATAAGAAAAAATCTGCAAAAATTACAATATGATTTCAAAATTTTCAATCTTGTATAATTCCAGTTATTTTTCAACATTTTCAATTATATTGACCAAATCTGGTACACTTCCATGTGATTACAACATTTTCAATTGAAAGATTACAAAAATCTGTAAAAATTCCATTTCATGTCAAAATTTTCAATTGAATAATAAGAAAAATCTGCTAAAATTACAGTATGAATTCGAAATTTTCAATTGAAATAAATTCTGGTATAATTCCATTTTTTTCAACATTTTCAACTGAAAAATGACAAAATCTGGTATAATTCCAGTTATTTCAACATTTTCGATTGAAAATTCACAAAATCTGGTACAATTTCATGTGATTTCAACATTTTCAATTGAAAAATGACAAAATCTGGCATAATTCCAGTTGTTTCAACATTTTCAATTGACAATTTACAAAATCTGGTACATTTCCATGAGATTACAACATTTTTAATTGAAATATAAAAAAAGTCTGTAAAAATTCCATTTCATGTCAAAATTTTCAATTGAAAATTAAGAGAAATTTGCTAAAATTACAATAAGATTTCAAAATTTTCAATTGAAAAAAGAAATCTGGTATAATTCCAGTAATTTCAACATTTTTAATTTAAAAATGACAAAATGTGGTACAATTCCATGTGATTTCAACATTTACAATTGAAAGATAAAATAATCTGTAAAAATTCCATTTCATGTCAAAATTTTCAATTGAAAAATAAGAAAAAATCTGCAAAAATTACAATATGATTTCAAAATTTTCAATCTTGTATAATTCCAGTTATTGAAATAAAATGAAATCCATTGAAATAAATTCTGGTATAATTCCAGTTATTTCAACATTTTCAACTGAAATATGACAAAATCTGGTATAATTCCAGTTATTTCAACATTTTCGATTGAAAATTCACAAAATCTGGTACAATTTCATGTGATTTCAACATTTTCAATTGAAAGATAACAAAAATCTGTAAAAATTCCATTTCATGTCAAAATTTTCAGTTGAAAAATGAGAAAAAATATGCAAAAATTATAATATGATTTCACAATTTTCAATTGACATAAAAATTCTGGTACAATTCCACTTATTTCAACATTTTCAACTGAAAAATGATAAAATCTGGAATAATTCCAGGTATTACAACATTTTCTATTGAAAATTGACAAAATCTGGTAATAGTCCATGTGATTACAACATTTTCAATTGAAAGATAACAAAAATCTGGAAAAATTCCATTTCATGTCAAAATTTTCAATTGAAAAATAAAAAAAATTTGCTAGAATTACAATATGATTTCAAAATTTTCAACTGAAAAAAGAAATCTGGTATAATTCCAGTAATTTCAACATTTTCAATTTAAAAATGACAAAATGTGGTACAATTCCATGTGATTTCAACATTTACAATTGAAAGATAAAATAATCTGTAAAAATTCCATTTCATGTCAAAATTTTCCATTGAAAAATAAGAAAAAATCTGCAAAAATTACAATATGATTTCAAAATTTTCAATCTGGTATAATTCAAGTTATTTCAACATTTTCAACTGAAAAATGTCAAATCAGGTATAATTCCAGTTATTTCAACATTTTCAACTGGAAAATGACAAAAACTGGTATAGTTCCAATTGTTTCAACATTTTCATTTGAAAATTCACAAAATCTGGTAAAATTCCATGTGATTACAATATTTTCAATTGCAAGATAACAAAACTCTGTAAAAATTCCATTTCATGTCAAATTTTTCAATTGAAAAATAAGAAAAAATCTGCAAAAATTACAATATGATTTCAAAATTTTCAATTGAAATAAAAAGTCTGGTATAATTCCAGTTATTTCAACATTTTCAATTGAAAATTGACAAAATCTGGTATAATTCCATGTGATTACAACATTTTCAATTGAAAGATAAAAATCTGTAAAAATTCCATTTCATGTGAAAATTTTCAATTGAAAAATAAGAAAAATCTGCTAAAATTACAATATGATTTAAAAATTTTCAATTGAAATAAAAAATCTGGTATAATACCAGTTATTTCAACATTTTCAACTGAAAAATGACAAAACTTGGTATAATTCCAGTTATTTCAACCTTTTCAATTGAAAATTCACAAAATCTGGTACAATTTCATGTGATTACAACATTTTCAATTGAAAGATAACAAAAATCTGTAAAAATTCCATTTCATGTCAAAATTTTCCATTAAAAAATACGGAAAAATCTGCTAATATTACAATATGATTTAAATATTTTCTATTGAAATGAAAAATCTGGTATAATTCCAGTTATTTCAACATTTTCAATTGAAAAATTACAAAATCTGGTACAATTCCATGTGATTACAATATTTTCAAATTAAAGAAAACAAAATCTGTAAAAATTCAATTCAAAATAAGAAGAAATCAGCTATAATTAATTGTGATTTCACAATTTTCTTTTGAAATAAAAATCTGGTATAATTCCAGTTGTTTCAACATTTTCAATTGAGAAATGACAAAATCTGGTACAATTCAATGTGATTTCAACATTTTCAATTGAAAGATAAAAAAATCTGTAAAAATTCAATTTCATTTCAAAATTTGCAATTTAAAATAAAAAAAAATCTGCTAATATTACAATATGATTTAAATGTTTTCTATTGAAATAAAAATTCTGGTATAATTCCAGTTATTCCAACATTTTCAATTGAAAGATAACAAAAATCTGTAAAAATTCAATTTGCTATAATTACATGTGATTTCAAAATTATCTATTGAAATAAAAAATCTAGTATAATTCATGTTATTTCAACATTTTCAATTGAAAAATAACAAAATCTGGAATAATTCCATGTGATATCAACATTTCCAATTAAAAAAACATTATGCTATAATTTTATTTGATCTCAATATTTTCAATTGATAAATAACAAAAAATGCTATAATTCCATGTGATTTCAAAATTTTCAATTGAAAAATAACAATATCTGCTACAATTCCATATGATTTCAACATTTTCTATTGAAAAAGATCAAAATCTGCTATAATTCCATGTGATTCCAACATTTTCAATTGAAAAATGACAAATCTGATATTGTTACAGAGAGAGAGTCTAGGAAACACACATACACATTTTTTTTTATTGAAATTGGAGTAGATCTGAGTATAGAAGTTATATCAGAGCATTTTGTTTACTGATGGGAAATCTGGTCTAGGGCTGAAGTTGTACCCAGTGGATCTGTGTCATTATAAGACAATAGAAATGGTTGAAATAATTTTTGTCAGTTAAAACTTGAAATAGAGGTTAGTAAGCTATAAGGAACTTTGGAATTCACATGATTTAGGTTGATCAGCCAGTACCCCGTGATAATCGCGTGTGCTGCTTCTGCTACCATGAATATTACTACTACTGTTACTACTGCTGAGGAGGAATGCCACTATAAACTTTAAGCCCCGCACAGAAATGTTATCCCCCAATGAAAGTGTCATATATCGTTCTGAGACGATTTAACAAGTTAATCACAATACTCTCTCTCTCTCACTCTCTCTCTCTCTCTCTCTCTCTCTCTCTCTCTCTCTCTCTCTCTCTCTCTCTCGAATCCAGTGTATGTGTTTTTACGTCAAATACTTTTCTTTTTTGTAACCCGTTTCTTTTCTATACTATTCTTTTCTGCTATAAAAAAGACATTAACAATTCAACCATTGAATAGTTGTTTGTCCGGCTTTCTCCTGTTGTTAATTTTTTTTTTGTTTCAACATTGTCAACTGAAAAATAACAAAATCTGCTATAATTCCATTTGATGTAAACATTTTCAACAGAAAAATGTGATTTCAAAATTTTCAATTGAAAAATAACAAAAATCTGCTATAATTCAATGTGATTTCAACATTTTCAATTGAAAAAAAACTGCTATAATTCTGTTTGATTTCAATATTTTCAATTGAAATATTCATATCTGCTATATTTCCATTTGATTTCAACATTGTCTATTGAAAAATAACAAAAATGCGCTATAATTCAAGGTGATTTGAACTTTTTCAATTGAAGAGTAAAAAAATCTGCTATAATTACAAGTGATTTCAACATTTTCAATTCAAAAATAATAAAATCTGCTATAATTCCATGTCATGTCAACATTTTCTGTGGAAAAGTAACAAAATCTGCTATAATTCCATTTCATTTCAACATTTTCTATTGAAAAATAACAAACATGGGCTATAATTCCATGTGATTCCAACATTTTCAATTAAAAAATGACAAGTGCTATTTGTGATTTTCCCATTTTCAATTGAAAAATAACAAAAATCTGCTATAATTCCATGTTATTTCAATATTTTCTATTGAGAAAAAACAAAAGCTGCAATAATTCTGTTTGATTTCAATATTTTCAACTGGAATATCACAAAAATCTGCAATAATTCCATGTGATTTCACCATTGTCAATTAAAAATAACAGAAATCTACAACAATTCCATTTGATTTCAACATTTTCAATTGAAAATAAAAAATTCTGCAATAATTTTATTTTCTTTCAACATTTTAAATTGATAAATAACAAAATTCTGCTATGATTCCATTTGATTTCAACATGCTAAATTGGAAAATAATAAAAATCTGCTATGATTCATGTGATTTGAACATTTTCAATTTAAAAATAAAAAAATCTGCGATAATTCCATGTTATTTTAACATTTACAGTTGAAAAATAACAAAATCTCCTATAATTCCATTCTATTTCAAAATTTTCTATTGACAAATAACAAATATCTCCTATAATTTAAGTGATTTCAACATGAACAATTGAAAAACACAAAAATCTGCTATAATTCCATGTGTTTTCAACATTTTAAAGTGAAAAATACCAAGAATATGAAACAATTCCATTTAATTTCAAAATTTTCAATTGAAAATTAAATTCCTTGTGAATTATAAATATTCAAATCAAACATCACCAAAAACTCTGCTATAATTCCATTTGATTTCAAAATTTTCAATTGAAAAATGACAAAATCTGATCTAATTCAATGTGATTTCAAAATTTTCAATTGAAAAATAACAAAAATTTGGTATAATTCCATGTTATTTCAACATTTTCAACTGAAAAAAATAAATCTGCTATAATTCTGTTTGATTTCAATATTTTCAACTGAAAAATCACAAAAATCTGCTATAATTCCATGTGATTTCAACATTTTCAATTGAAAAAATTTAATACCTGCTCTAAATCCATGTTATTTTAACATTTTCAAATCAAAAATTCAACATTGTCAATTAAAAAATAACAAAAATAATTCTGTATGATTTCAACATTTTCAATTGAAAATAAAAATTCTGCTATAATTTCATGTGATTTCAATATTTGTAATTAAAAAATAGCCAAAATCTGCTCTAATTCCATGTGATTTCAAAATTTTCATTTAAAAAAAATAATCTTCTATAATTGTGTTTCCAATGTTTTCAATTGAAAAATTACAAAATCTGCTATAATTCCATTTCATTTCAACATTGTCTACCTTAGACAATGTTGAAATGAAATTTTTTTTTAAATATTCATGTGATATGAAATTTTTCAATTGAAAAATGACAAAAATCTGCGATAATTGATGTGGTTTCAACATTCTCAATTGTAAAATAACTAAATTTGCCATAATTCTATTTGATTTCAACATTTTCAACTGAAAAATAAAAAAATCTGTTATAATTCTGTTTGATTTCATCAATTTCAATTGAAAGATAACAAATATCTATGATAGTTCCATGTGATTTCAACATTTTGTCTTGAAAAATGACAAAACCTGCTGTAATTCCATGTGATTTCAGATTTTTCAATTGAAAAAGGACAAAATCTTTTATAATTCCATGTGATGTAACATTTTCAATTGAAAAATAAAAAATTCTATTAAAATTTTTTTATTTCAACATTTTCAATTGAAGAATAACAAAAATCTGCTATAATTCTTGTCATTTCACCATTTTAAATTTAAAAAACTACAATAATTCCATTTGATTTCAAAATTTTCAATTGAAAAATAAAAAATTCTGCTATAATTTTATTTGATTTCAACATTTCCAATTGAAAAATAACAAAAATATTCTATAATTCCATTTGATTTCTACCTTCCCTATTGAAAAATAACAAAATTCTGCTATAATTCCATGTGATTTCCAGATTTTCAATTCAAAAGTAACAAAATCTGCTATAACTCCATGTCATTTCAACATTTTCCATTTTGAAAATGACAAAACCTGGTATAATTCCATGTGATTTCAAAATTTTCAATTGAAAAATGACAAAATCTGATCTAATTCAATGTGATTTCAAAATTTTCAATTGAAAAATAACAAAAATTTGGTATAATTCCATGTTATTTCAACATTTTCAACTGAAAAAAATAAATCTGCTATAATTCTGTTTGATTTCAATATTTTCAACTGAAAAATCACAAAAATCTGCTATAATTCCATGTGATTTCAACATTTTCAATTGAAAAAATTTAATACCTGCTCTAAATCCATGTTATTTTAACATTTTCAAATCAAAAATTCAACATTGTCAATTAAAAAATAACAAAAATAATTCTGTATGATTTCAACATTTTCAATTGAAAATAAAAATTCTGCTATAATTTCATGTGATTTCAATATTTGTAATTAAAAAATAGCCAAAATCTGCTCTAATTCCATGTGATTTCAAAATTTTCATTTAAAAAAAATAATCTTCTATAATTGTGTTTCCAATGTTTTCAATTGAAAAATTACAAAATCTGCTATAATTCCATTTCATTTCAACATTGTCTACCTTAGACAATGTTGAAATGAAATTTTTTTTTAAATATTCATGTGATATGAAATTTTTCAATTGAAAAATGACAAAAATCTGCGATAATTGATGTGGTTTCAACATTCTCAATTGTAAAATAACTAAATTTGCCATAATTCTATTTGATTTCAACATTTTCAACTGAAAAATAAAAAAATCTGTTATAATTCTGTTTGATTTCATCAATTTCAATTGAAAGATAACAAATATCTATGATAGTTCCATGTGATTTCAACATTTTGTCTTGAAAAATGACAAAACCTGCTGTAATTCCATGTGATTTCAGATTTTTCAATTGAAAAAGGACAAAATCTTTTATAATTCCATGTGATGTAACATTTTCAATTGAAAAATAAAAAATTCTATTAAAATTTTTTTATTTCAACATTTTCAATTGAAGAATAACAAAAATCTGCTATAATTCTTGTCATTTCACCATTTTAAATTTAAAAAACTACAATAATTCCATTTGATTTCAAAATTTTCAATTGAAAAATAAAAAATTCTGCTATAATTTTATTTGATTTCAACATTTCCAATTGAAAAATAACAAAAATATTCTATAATTCCATTTGATTTCTACCTTCCCTATTGAAAAATAACAAAATTCTGCTATAATTCCATGTGATTTCCAGATTTTCAATTCAAAAGTAACAAAATCTGCTATAACTCCATGTCATTTCAACATTTTCCATTTTGAAAATGACAAAACCTGGTATAATTCCATGTGATTTCAAAATATTCAATTGAAAAATAACAAAACTTTGCTATAATTTCATGTGATTTCAACATTCTCTCTTTGAAAATAACAAAAATCTTCTATAATCCCATGTGATTTTAACATTTTCAATTAAAAAATAACAAAATCTAATATAATTTTATGTGATTTCAACATTTTCCAATGAAAAATAAAAACATCTGCTATAATTACATACAATTTCAACAGTTTCTATTGAAAAATTCAAAAATCTGCTCTAATTCCATGTCATTTCAAAATTTTCTATGGAAAAATAAGAAATATCCACTATAGTTCCATTTGATTTCAAAATATTCCATTGAAAAATAACAAAAATCTGCTATAATTCCAGGTGATTTAAAAAATTTCAATTGAAAAGTAACAAAAGTCTCGTATAATTCAAAGTCATTTCAACATTTTCAATTGACAAATGACAAAATCTGGTATAATTACATGTGATTTCAATGTGACGCCCGACCCCTGGCGTGATCCTGCAGTCACGGCACCAATATGTGATGCCCTGCCTCTCTCTGATGCAGTCCTGCAGTCTCAACAACACTTGTGATGGGCTAACCCTGGGACAACGGTTGAAGTCTTGTTAGGTTCTATTACCAACTTGTCGTACTCAGCTCACCTCCAACGCCTGGTCACAGAAGCAACTGCTTTGATCTCAATTCAACCTACCCACGTTGAGATTTGATCTTAGGTTGACGAGATCAATCAAACGTCGGCCGAATCCGGGTCAATGTGATACTGCACAATAAATGTAGAAAAATAAAAACACAAAAAACAACTTCAAGGCAAGCGACTGGTTAGGAATAGTGATTAATTTTATGTCGGTTTGTTGAGTTACAGGAGTGCGTCTCTCTCTTTCTCTCTCAGCACAAAAAAATGTGGATTGTAACACTTTTGCGTTCTTAGCAAGCTCTGGATATCTGGGTTGTTTTCAATAAAGTCGGCCCTGGTGGAAAATATAAGTCAGACTTCTATAATTTGTTCTTGGTTAGAAGTCTAAGTTGGAAAGCATGGATTCGTGCGGCCACCTCTGCGAGGCGCTATCTTCTAACTCTCTCCGGCTGTAGCGGTCTCGAACTGTCCGGGAACTCTGGGAACTGAACTCAAACTGTCTAAAACGTCCAAAGACGTTTGCTTATATGGACACCGATCAAAACCCGGCGTGGGGTCAGACGCGACCCAGGTTCCCCGCTGATTTCAAATCCCCAATAAGGATTTTCTTTGTTTTCAGTCAGGAATATTTATCATTTTCCATTTTTGGAAATCTACCGCTCCACCCCTTCTGTGAGGAAAGGTTGGAGGAGAGCCCTCTTCCTTCTCATACCGGCACCTTTCGAGGAGTGTCAACAAAAATCTGCCTCCTTCTCATATCCTCATCTTCTGTGAGGGAAGGTCGGAGGAGAATTATCCTCTTAAGCTTATCCTTTCTCACATTGATACCTCACACCAATCCTTCAAGTGGGTGTCAACCAGACCCCCTGTTTTATCTTATTTTCATCCCTCCCACCAACTCAAGCCAGGTAGGTGTTTAGCTTACCCTGAAGGGAAAAAGAAGGGAAAGAAAAAAAAGAAAAATTATTTTTCCTTTTTCTTTAAAAATACAATTAGACCTCCCAGAATTCTGTTGACAATCTTTTATCTTACCTTAGACATCTGGTAATTGTCAGGGCCTTTGCCACAATGCTTTAATTATTCATTTACTCGTTAATTTGGGACCGTGTCCACTTATGGACCAAAACTTGTTTTATCACAACCAGATGCCCGCCAGTTTGGCGATGAAATTCCTTCACAAAAACAATATTTGTCTCAACCCGACCTCAATCAATTCTGTCCTCATTGATAATGAATTTCGTCAAATTCTTCCTCTAGTATTTTATTTTGTTAATCAACTTTCTTCCATGCCCCGCTGACCGACATTCACTAAGTGACCTACCCGTGGTTCTATCGGAGTATTAACCAACGCTGACAGCTGCACGCCCGTCTCCCTTCTCCAAAAACCTGACTTATTTGCGAGAAAGGGAAACAATAGATCGTTAAATTCTTAATCTTATTCAGGAACATTTGGCATATCTCCGCGTCAAACCTCCGCTTTCCTGCGAGAAAGGAAAAATGATTATCTTGAATCGCATTTGAAAATAATTAAAGAAAAATCTTTTTACCCATTCTTTGTTTGGGAAAATAACAAAACAAAAACAATATCGCTCAGTATGCCCTTCGTTCTATCTATCGGTTTAAGTAATCCCCGTAATTAACTTCTGTGGTTAATTAATTGGTCAACTAACTGCTGTTGCTAAATAGTGTTACATCAACATTTTCAATTGAAAAATAACAAAATCTACTACAATTCCATGTGATATGAACATCTTCAATTGAAAAATAACAAAAATCTGCTCTAATTCCATGTGATTTGAACATTTTCAATTGAAAAATAAGAAATATCTGCTATAGTTCCAATTGATTTCAACATTTACAATTGAAAATTAAAAATATCTGCTATAATTCCATGTGATTTCAAAATATTCCATTGAAAAACAACAAAACTCTCCTATAATTCCATGTGACTTTCAACATTTTCAATTGGAAAATAACAAACTATAATTCTGTTTGATTTCATCAATTTCAATTGAAAGATAACAAATATCTATGATAATTCCATGTGATTTCAACATTTTGTCTTGAAAAATGACAAAACCTGCTGTAATTCCATGTGATTTCAGATTTTTCAATTGAAAAATGACAAAATCTTTTATAATTCCATGTATTTAACATTTTCTATTGAAAAATAAAAAATTCTACTATAATTTTTTTTGATTTCAACATTTTCACTTGAATAACAAAAATCTGCTATAATTCCATGTGATTTCACTATTTTAAATTAAAAAAATAAAAAACTTCCATAATTCCATTTGATTTCAAAATTTTCAATTGAAAAATAAGAAAAATATTCTATAATTCCATTTGATTCCAACCTTCAATAATAAAATCTGCTATAATTCCATGTCATTTCAACATTTTCCATTTAAAAATGACAAATCTGCTATAATTACATGTGATTTCAACATTTGCAATTTTAAAATAACAAAATCTACTATAATTCCATGTGATTTAAACATCTTCAATTGAAAATAAAAAAATCTGCTATAATTCCATGTGATTTAAAATTTTCAATTGTAAAATAACAAAAATCTGCTATAATTCCATGTGATTTCAACATTTTCAATTAAAAAATTAAAAAAAAGTGGTATAATTCCATGATTTCAATATTTTGAAAAATAACAAAAATCTGCTATAATTTCCTTTTGATTTCAATATTTTCAAATGAAAATTAACAACATCTGCTATAATTCCATCTGTTTTCTAAATTTTCAATTGAAAAATAACAAAACCTACTGTAATTACATGTGATTTCATTGTTTTCAATTGAAAAATGACAACCTCTGCTATAATTCCATGTCATTTGAACATTTTCAATTGAAAAATAACAAAAGTTTGCAAATTTGATTTCAACATTTTCAATTGAAAAATAAAAAATTCTGCTATAATTCCATTTGATTTCAACATTCTCAATTGAAAAATAACAAAAACTGCTACAATTCCATATTTCAACATTTTCTATTGAAAAATAGCATAATCTTCTAGAATTCCATTTGATTTCATCATTTTCTATTTAAAAATAACAAAAATCTCCTATAATTCAATGTGATTTCAAAATTTTCATTTGAAAAATAATAAAATCTGCTATAATCCCATGAGATTTTGAAATTTTAATTCACAAATTACCAAATTTGCTATAATTCTATACAATTTCAACATTTTAAATAGAAAAATAACAAAATCTTCTATAATTCCATTTGATTTGAACATTTCCAATTGAGAAATGAGAAAACCTACTGTAATTCTATGTGATTTAAACCTTTTCAATTGAAAAATGTCAAAATTTACTATAATTCCCTGTGATTTCAACATTTTCATTTAAAAAATAATGAATATCTGCAATAATTCCATGTGATTTCAAAATTTCCCATTGAAAAAGAACAAAATCTGCTATAATTCCATTTGATTTCAATATTTTCAATTGAAAAATAACAGAATCTGTTATAATTCCATGTGATTTCAGCATTTTCAATTGAAAAATAACAAAATCTGATACAATTCTACTTCATTTGAACATTTCCACTTGATAAATGAAAATCTGCTATACATCCATTGATTTGAACTTTTTCAATTGAAAAATAAGATAATCTGCTATATTTCTAATTTATTTCAATATTTTTAATTAGAAAATAACTTTAATCTGTTATTATTCCATTTAATTTTAATGTTTTCAATTGAAAAATATCCAAATTTTCTTTAATTTGACTTGATTTCATCATTATCTATTGACAAATAACAATATCTTCTATAATTCCATGTGATTTCAAATTGACAAATAACATAATCTGATATAATTCTACTTTATTTCAAAATTGCGAAATGAAAAATAATAAAAAATGATGCATTTCCAGATGATTTCAACAATTTCAATTGAAAATAACAATATCATCTATAATTCTACTGGATTTCAATATTTTCATTTGAAGATTATCAAAATGTGCTATAATTACATTTGATTTCAATATTTTTATTTAAAAAATAACAAAATCTGCTATAATTCATTGCTTTGAACATTTTCAATTGAAAAATAACAAAATCTGGTTTGCTTTCGTCATTTTCAATTGAAAAATAACAAAATCTACTGTAATTTTGTTTGATTTCAACATTAGCAATTGAAAAATAACAAAATATTCTATAATTCTACTTGACTGCAAAACTTTCAATTGAAAATTAACAAAGTTTTCATTAATTCAAATTGATTTCAACATTTTCAGTTGGAAAATGAGGAAATATGCTTTAATCCATTTGATTTCAACATTTTCTATTAAAAAATAACATAATCTGCTATAATTTTACTTTATTTCAACATTCTTAATTGAAAAATCAAAAATTCTCCTATAATTCCATTTGATTTCATCATTTTCAATTTAAAAATAACAAATATCTGCTATAATTCTACTTTATTTCAATATTTTCCATTGAAAAATATCCAAATCTGCTATAATTTCATTTGATTTCAACATTTTAAATTTTAAATAACAAACTGCTATAATTCTACTGTTCAGCATTTTCAATTGAAAAATAATGAAATCTACTATAATTCCATCTTATTTCAACATTTTCAATTGAAAAATTACAAAATCTTATATAATTCTTATCTATCTCAAAAGTTTTCTATTGAAAAATAAGAAAATCTGCCATAATTCCAGTTGATTTCAGCCTTGTCAATTGAAAAATAAGAAAATCTTCTAAAATTCTTCTTGAGTTCAACATTTTCCATTGAAAAATGACATAATCTGCTATGATTTCATTTAATTTCAACATTTTCAATTGAAAAATAACAAAATCTTCTGTAATTTTATTTGATTTCATCATTTTAAATTGAAAATAACAAAATCTGATATATTTCTACTTTATTTCAAGATTTTCAATTGAAAAATAACAAAATCTTCTATAATTCCAATTGATTTCAACATTTTCAATTGAAAAATTAAAAAATCTTCCATATTTCCATTTGATTTCATCATTGTAAATTGAAAAATATAAAATCTGCTATAATTCTGCTTTATTTCTACATTTTCAATTTAAAAATATCAAAACCTGCTATTGTGACAATATTTATCATGGTGTATGGATGAAAAGGAATAAATGGAAGACAATGGTTAAAACAAAATGATTGTAATTTTTTGTCAGAAAGAGAATTATTTTCCCAGGATATGGGAATAGATGTATTAATTTTGTTGAAAAAGTTACACAGCATGATTATGCTAGACACAGCTGGCAGGTCGGGGGTCAGAGATTAAAGTCGTCTGGTGAAAGGTGTCAATGGTAACTTTTAGCTGACAAAATTTCCCTGCAAAAAAATTATAATTGTGAGCAACTGTAAAGTCAGAAGATGATGTCTGAATGGCTGACATCATATGATGGCTCCTCCTGAAGGAGTAGCGGATCTTCCAAAATTGGGAATTGGAAAACGAAAGAAAACGACTGGTTGAATTTTGGGAGATTTGCATAAAAGCCACCTACCACTACCTCACAAGAGAGCTCACTTGAGGTAGTGGTAGTGGGGTCGGGGGTGAAAGCCTCAGTAAACACTGGAACGTCGGAGTCGTTATTGAGGGAAAAAGAGTATAGGAAACTGAGGAATCAGTGATGGATGAGAAAACCTGATATAGAGATCACCCAAGCGAATGGTGGGTCTATGAGGATAAAGGGGATGGTGAAACTTCCATTAAAAGTAGGAGGGACACGGAGCATCCAGAGGTTCTATGTAACCCCCGAACTGTGTGCAGGAATGATTTTAGGAGAAGATTGGCTGCATAAACATAGGGCTGGAATTGAATTTAATCCTACTGTATTGGTAGTGGATGGCGTAAAGATTCCCTTGGGAAATTCACCTGACAAATGTATAACAGTAGTGACAGAAGAAGACATAAAATTACCCCCCCCCCCAGAACTGCTGTATCAGGCAGAGGAAGACTGATGACGGAGAAAAAAGTGAAGAGAGGGATCATTTAATTAGTTCCTATAGAAGAGGGTATCCCTGAAGAAAACGAAGTAGTTATGTGCGAAACGGTAGTGAATGGGGCAGAAATAGTGCCCATGATGCTGGTGAACGAAGCCAGCAGGACAGTTAAAGTCAAGAATGGGGAGGAGGTAGGAAGAGCCTTACCCTTGATGACCATGCAGCGAATAAGGTTAGATAAAAAGGAAAAAGAGGATTTAAAGCGGATAGAAGGTATAACAGACGAAGAAATAATGGCTCCTGAGAGGTTTAGGGCCAAAGTGAAGGATCTGTTGAGAGCCAACCGTGATGTGGTGGCTAAGTCAGATAAAGAGTTGGGCCAAACTCACACCGTAAAAATGAGAATTGACACAGGTGACCACACTCCAATTAAGCTAAGGCCTCACAGAATACCTATTTTATAAAAGGCCCTTAGTCGAGGAAGTAGTGAAGGATATGTTGGAGACAGAATGATAGAAAGGTCAAGGTCTCCCTTGATGGTGGGAACAGTTTTTGTTTAGATTTCAAGAAACTGAATGCTGTTTCCAAACCATTAGCAGTGCCGTTGCCATTGATTGACGACATATTGGTTTCGTTGGGTAAAGATAAGTGCTTTTCCACGATAGATCTGAGGTCGGGGTATTGGCAGGTAGCCCTTGATGAGGCTGATAGAGAAATGACTGCATTTGCATGCCACATGGGCCTGTTCAAATTCAAGGTCATGCCATTTGGCCTGGCCAATGCACCTGGGATTTTTCAGCAATTGATGTCAATAGTGCTGGATGGAATTGAGAGTTTTGTTATGGCTTACCTGGACGATATTCTGGTATTCCCAGAGATACCAGAACAACATTTTGACCACCTCAGACAAGTTTTTGAACGATTGAGAAGGCACGGATTGAAGTTGAATCTGCCCAAGTGCCAATTTTTAAGAAATGAAACCAAGTACCTAGGCTTTATAGTGAGTGATGAAGGAATTAAGCCTGACATGGATAAAGTAAAGGTGATACGAGAAATGCCTGAGCCAAAGACAGTGAGACAGGTACGGGGCTTTATAGGGGCCATAGGATATTACAGACGTTTTATCCCAGCATTTTCTAGGATAGCATCTCACTTAATAGCCTTAACGAAAAAGTACGCGAGATTTAAATGGACAGGAGACTGTCAAAAGGCCTTCGATACCTTGAAAGAACAGCTAACTGCTGTTCCATTGCTGACGTACCCAGATCTCAGCAAATCAATGATACTATACACGGACGCTAGTGAGCGATGTATAGGAGCAGTCCTTACAGAGCCATATCTTGATAAGGATGGTCCAGTGAAGTACCGATATATTTCCTATCCCATAAGCTCTCAGAGACACGGCAGAGATGGCCAGTGATAGAAAGGGAGGCATACACTATCATGTATGCCCTCCAAAAACTGGATTATTATTTAAGTGGAGCTGTGTTTACCATAAAGACTGACCATAATCCTCTCCAGGATTTGCTGGAAACAGATTGGGCGAACAAGAAGATACAGCAGTGGGCGCTGAAATTAAGTGGATACAACTGTAAGATAGAGTACCTGGCAGGGAAAGATAACACCTGTGCAGATTTACTCTCTAGAATACCCAAAAAGTTAGAAGAATCTGTGAGAGTAGAACTGGGGGTAGACGACAAAGCATATCAAATAGGAGTAATCAACTCCTATAGGTTGAAGGATTGCCCTGTGTTAGAGACAGATGAGGAGGAAAGTATACAAGTAATAACTGACCCTCAATGGATAGAACAGGTTGAAAGTGAGCAAGTAGACAAAGAAGAAGCTACCATCAGAGAAAAAGTGGAGGCAGGAGAAACCTCCAAGTATACGATACATGAAGGGAAGCTGTATTATCTTTCGGGGAGAGATGAAGAAATTAGATCCAGATTGTATATACCCAAGAATCTAAGGCTGAAGATATTGGAACACTGTCATGAGAAGCTAGGCCATATGGTAATTGATAAAAACCATGAATTAATAGGAACAAATTATTACTGGCCTAGGCTGTATAATGAGATTACTAATTATGTTAATGGCTGTATAGTGTGCCAAATGCAGAGTAGAAGACAGGAATTGTCACCATTGGGATAGATGGATATTCCAAATTTTACCTTTGAGAAGGTAAGCACGGATGTGTCAGGACCGTATGAGAAAACCTCTAGAGGTAACGTCTACATAGTGGGTTTTGTAGACTGGTTGACGAATTGGGCGGAAGCATTCACAGTACCTGATAAGGAAACTAAAACTGTAGCAGACTTAATCGTGAATGAAATTTTTCCCCAGTTATGGTGCTTCTGTGTGCTAGTTGAAAGATAATGGGCCTGAGAATGTGAATTATATAATGAAGGAAGTGGTAACAAGCTTGAATATAGTGCATATAACAACGTCTCCTTACCACCCTCTGAGTAATGCTAAGGTGAAGAGATTTCATAGGACCTTGGGAGATGTATTGGCTAAATTAGCGAGAGACAATGTTGAGAATTGGGACCTGTACCTGACACAGGCTCTCGCGGCAGTGAGGTTTACAATCAATGAGACATCTAAATGCTCACCGTATTATATGTCGTTTGGCAGAGATGTGGTCTTGCCGATAGATAACCCCGTAGGAAATATATGGGAGATCATCATCAGTTGTAGAAATTAGGGTTGGGAACCCTGTGTATTACAAAATTCACCTAAGAGAAGGAAAACTGAACCAAAGATGGGAGTAATATAGCAGACGGGTCCAATGTCGTAGGTAATTTAGGATCAAATGGCAGGTCGAACAAAGAGAGTTCATGCCAATGATCTGAAGTTAGCTGAGGTGGCTAATTGGGAAATGAGTGATCCAAAAGCCAAGAAAAAAAGGACAAGGAGAGCGACCCTTGTAGAGCCAGAAGGGCTGGAAACAGATGAAGATTCACAAGAAGAGGAAGAAGATAGAGAGATAGGTCAGCAACCGATAACAATAGACCATAGAGGTCTGGGCAGGACGGTCTGTGTGTCAGAACAGGGTCCATCGGTTTTTAGCCAGCTGCGTCTACACGTTGGCTGTGTCGTTGCGGAGAGGACTCGCAATGTCACCGCTCCGTGCCGAAGACCTAATAAAAGGATAACGATGAAGACTCGTGAAGAAGTCCAAGAATCGAAGTTGAAATTTCATGAACAAGAGGTAGAATCAAGTGAATGGGAAAAGGAAGATAAGGTACCTCTATCTCAACTCCGAGAAAAATTAAAAAATTTAAAAAAGCTAAAAGTTCAGTCAATGGAGAATGAAGAAGTCCAGGGCTCGGAATCGAAACTGTCCGAAGAGAAGGAAGAAGAAATACCCCTCTCCCAAACTTCAAAACAGTTATGGAATGAAAGAAGCCAGGGGTGGAATCAGAATTAACCCTTAAGAAGAGATTGAGAGAGGCGGTGAAACCCAAATCTCAATAAGAAGGGATGGCTGTGAATAGGGGCTCATTCGAGACCCTGTCAGATGAATAAAAATGACAGTGGTTGGAGAGGATGGATGAGCGGATAGCACGTCACAGTGGAAATAAAATCACTTGTCGGTGCTGCCGGCGGTAGTATCGATGAGACTACATGACTACTAGGAAAAGGGCGCCGCGCACTTGTCTGAACCAACCATCCTACTAAAAGTTAATTAAAGGAAGAATGGGTATGAATTAGAAGCTAGAAGATACAGTGAGAGAGAAACGCAGTGAGAACGCTTCGGAATAATTAAGTAATGTGAATTTTCAATGTTTTCCAAAAGTTTGCAAAATCAAAATTTTTTAATATAACTTTCTGTCAACTATTAAACTTGTTAAAATTAAACTTGTTAAAATCAATATTTTTCGATCGATGCCTAATTGATTTTCAATAATTTTATTGGTTTACTAATGTTTTCAAATTCCAAATTATATTTTCAAACTACCGTCGAAAAAGTACTGGAAATTGGCCAAAACAACTAGTTTTTAAACGTAATTTTCAATGTTTTTCACAAGTTTTAAAATCCAACATTTTTAATATCAGTTTGTGTAAACTATTTTAACTTTTTAAAATCAATATTTTTCGATCGATACGTAATCGGTTTTCAACAATTTTATTGGTTTACTAATGTTTCCAAATACCAAATTATGTTTTCTTTTCAAACAACCGTGATTCACGCTGAAAATTTACTAGAAATTGGTCAAATGTAGTACGTAAAAACGTAATTTCCAACGTAATATTCAATGTTTTTCAAAAATACATAATCGCTTTTCAATAATTTTATTGGTTTACTAATCTTTTCAAATACCAAATTTTATTTTCAAACAAATGTGATTAACGTCGAAAAAGTAATCGAAATTTTCAAAACTTTGTAAAATCCAAAACTTTCAATATAACTTTGGGTAGATTACTTAAACTTGTTAAAATCAATATTTTTCGACTGATACCTAATCGTTTTTCAATAATTTTATTGGTTTTCTAATGTTTTCAAATACCAAATTATATTTTCAACAACCGTTGAAAAAGTAATCGAAATTGGCAAAAACAACTAGGTTTTCCACGTAATTCTTTCAGTGTTTTTCAAAAGTTTGTGTAAACTATGGACACTTGTTAAAATCAATACTTTTCGATCGATACCTAATCGATTTTCAATAATTCTATTGATTTTCTAAGGTTTTCAAATACTAAATTATATTTTGAATGACCTTGATTAACGTTCAAAATCTACTCGAAATTGGCGAAAACAATTATTTTTTCAACCTATATTTTAATGTTTTTCATACTTTGTAGAACCAAACATTTTTTATATAACTTTGTGTAAAGTATTGAAACTTGTTAAAATCAATATTCTCCGATCGATACCTAATCGATCTTCAATAATTTTATAGGTTTTCTAATGTTTTCAAATACCAAATTATATTTTCACCATCTCAAGTTCGTTTGTACTGTTTTCTATGTCGCCTATTGTCCAAGAAAGAATCTCCTTTTTATATCGGGGTTCAATGACTGGAAACACAGCAATGTTACATGAATGTGAAAATGGGGAAAAATATCAAAATTGCATGACTGCATATTTGATAAGGCATAAAGAAACTAAGCGTTGATTCTTTATTCCTTGAGCATCATTGCTCAAAGCAGGAATATTATCATAAAGTGTTGACACGTGTAGTTTTTAAATTCGCTTTCTTGCCTCCAGAGCGGAGAAAAATCAGATTATTAGATCAGCAGAAAATGGCAACTATTTAGTTATGCTAGAGCTGCTGAATGAATCTTATCATTTCTTGGAAGAATATCTCAAAATGTATGGAAATCCTGGAAAAGGGAATCAGTCCTATTTGCATATATTTTTGAGGAATTTATTGAATTAATGAGACAACAGGTTCTTTGTACTATTCTTGAAAGTGTCAAAATATTATTCAATAAGTGTAGACACCACTCCAGACACACAAATCAACTGACATTTGCTGCCCGATACATTAAAGGCTGTGAGCATGTGGAACCTTTCTTGATGTTCACCCACATCTTTTCTCAGAGCAAAGGATCTAACAGACACTGTTGTGGATATTTTTAAAGTAGAACAAAATTTGACTATCAAACTACTGTGGTCAGTCACGCCTCAAATATGCCTGGACGATATACTGGAGTGAATGCTCACTGAGTTTGCCATCTATTGTGACACTGGCAAACGTAAAGTAAGGGTTAAAACTAAAATATAGCTTGGAACAGGAAGAAAAGATTGGAACGATAGACAATCTGGGATAAAGAAACGAGATTTCTTTTCATTTCAAAAGTCTATTTGGGGGAAAACTAGAAGAAAAGTAATTTTGTTGACAAGATATTACCACGGAGGCAATGTGGCAAAGCTGGGCTGGCAGCTGATTGATGACCCTGCCTAAAAATACCAGTTATAAAAACAGTAACCGAGAGATAAAAATTAATAATTTTGGGGACAAGGCAGAATTAAAAAACTGATTTATTTTTGCCTATCAAAAAGTGGAAATTGTAAACAAGTCGCGGAAGTGGAATTTCTTTATGTAATCACCCAACCCAGGGTGCTTGGAGGTTCTTTCTAGCAGCAAGTCATATAGGATATGGCAGGATAGGGGTATGACTGACCGGAGGAAGTAGCTCGTAAATTTCTGATTTTATGAGCAAGGCCAAGCTGGGAAATTTTACTGACGAGAAATTAAAATTATAATTTTAATTAATGATCAGAAACCAGTTTGGTGAAAAGGAGAACTGACGTGACATGCGTAGGTGCAATACCAAGAAGGACGGAAGAATTGCCTACGCCCATTGGGAGGTGTTGGTTCGAGGCACAAATAAGAGAAGGAAGGAGTTATCGGGGCCGATATCCTGTGTCCGCTACTCATAGGGAAAGGGATCACTCCAAATATGGTGATATAATTAATTTTCTAGAGTCAGACAACAAAGGGGTTCGTGTTGGAAGAAGTGGAAAACATCAGATCCCCTAAACACGTCAAACCTCATGCTAGTTTTGGGTGAAAGTCAATATAAGGAGAGCACTGAAGAGACCAAGCCAGTTGTTCCAGAATCCCACGTGTCTTGCTGCCGGAGAGAACGTCCGATTTAAGCCTTGTTCCAGACTTGAGCAAAGTATCACGATAGAATTCAAAGTGGTATTAGTATGGGGTGTACCAGCTAGCCACAATTTAAGGGCTATTTCGTGTTAGGAAGAATAATACGCTTTAGCCTTCCAATAACCGGGCACCGATATTGGCATTAGTGTAGCCACTGATACACTAACACCGAATGAGGATACAGAAAGACGAAAAACGGGACCGTACCCAACAAGACATTTAATAATGCAAACAAATTATATACAGATATTAAAAAGGTTTACATGTCCCAAAAACAAGATTGTTCATATAGTCCAAAGGACCGAGGGTGTTCAACGAGAACAGAGAAATGCCATACCAACTTTAGGGCCGTTGACTGTCCATAGATGAATTAACAGGACTTACTTCTTTCTCCACGCTAAGCTGGGTACCCACAGACCAATTTCCACGTGTGTGGACTCCGGTGGTCGCAAGTAAAAAACGGAAGTGACGAAAGGGAAGAAGGGACAGGAGAGTTCTCGTCTCTAAGGGGCTGAACTTCCGTTAGCCCGACCCAAGGGAAACAACTGTAGTCTCCCTACAGTGGGGAGGGTTGATATTTCTACACCAAAAACTAATATTACTATAAAAAGAACGATATGAAACCACACAGAAAAAGACCTTCCCTGCACTGTACAGAAAAATAATTTCGGACGATTTGAAATCTGTATTCCTGAATATTGAAATTGCACTCAGAGTGTACATGCGAACAATGGTAACCTACTGTATATGAGGACATTCTTTTTCAAGACTGAAACTTATAATAAATCAGCTTCGTATCACAATGGGATAGCTTCGTTTGAACTGGCTTTCATTCATGTGCATGGAAAATGACATCCTATTCCTAAAGACCATTGACTTCAAGTCAATAATAATGCAATTCTCTGAAAAGAAATTCCGCAAATGCTTGCTATAATAAGAAGTTCGTAGTAATTCATACTGTGCCATCTAATCTACGTGGTTTACTGAGTATTATTGCGTTTTTCAAGCCTTGCGTATTGTTTATAATGTTGATTAATTGCTGCTGTACAGTAAGTTTTTAATGTTTTAATACCATTTTTGTTGAAGTGCCAATAAAATTAATCGACTATTTACTTTTTATTTACGTGAGTGCTTGTCGTAGGGGCCCCAGCATACTGGTTTGCTCAGAGGCCCTTAATGCTGTTAAGACGACCTTGTGGAATCATCCACGTTATCCTTCACCCCTACTAACAGAACAATCCATTTTACACCCACACACACCCGTTATCCAATCAGAAGACTAATTTCAACAACTCAGGTTCTCATTGGTTAACAGACTAGAATGCATGTGAAAAATCTCTTTGGCGCTCAAATTTTTTGAGCCTATTTTTTTCTAGATAAAAAGAAAAAACTCAACTGCTTAGTTAGTCAGATTCCAGCATCCAGAGAGACGCCAAAACAAATTCACGCAATTCAAAATCTTGATCTTCCCGCGCAAATAAAACTCTGACTCAACAACTATTTGGCATAATCTTTCTCTGTCAAACAAAAAACTTTACAAACTTCATTATTATACTTCAAAAGTGACATTTTCCATCACTACGAAACAAGTATTAATAACTCAAAACATTTCATACAAACACAACTAAGGGTACGCAACTTCGGTTGACTAAGAAACTAAGTACATAAACACTTGCATAAAACAACAACTGTTTATTTTTCTAACAAAATCTTATTGACACATTCAAAAAGCTTCTAACGTGCTAAAAATCAACACACCAGATACAATACATCAGCACAAAACACTTAACAGTTTTTAACACATTTGTATATATTCTAATTGTATATAAACCATTATTGTTTTGCATTCAATTTGCCTTGGTTTTCTTAAACTTTGTTTTTACATGCCTTGTTCAAAAAAATTAATGATTATTGTTGAGGATTGAATTTTATTGAACACGCCTTCACAAATATTTTTCCTTCTGATTTTTAACATACATATTCACTAATCCCCAACAACCTTATCCTCAGTCACCTCTATCTATACTTCATCTATACTGAATATTTTATTTCTTATCAGGTTGAGGTCTGATAACAAATAAACCAGTTGCCATGAAAGCACGAAGAAAAATCAATTTCATTTTTTTTTTGTCTGAGAAACCAACGTCATATATGCTTTTTGTCCGATATGCATTTTTTATATGAAAAATAAGACAAAAACTAGACCCAAGAACAAATTAAGTATTTCTCTCGAGTATAAAGTAACCATTTCGGCATATCATTACTATTCCAAAATGAGTAAAATCAAATCAAATGCATTATTCCACGATAAAGAGAGAAGCTAAAATTACATAAAATAGCAAGGGGAGATAACCTCTGAACACGAGTTGCTTCCCATGTTCTTTTGCAACATCAAATTCAAAGGGAAATATTGAAGAGATTTTTGATAAATCTGAAAGAAGCAGACAAAGCAGAAAAACACAAAATATTAAGGATTATTATGACCCCGACATAACCTTTCATTTTTGTTGATTGGCACTCATTAGTCAGAATCGAAAAATATTGGTTTTTTTTTACCATTTTAAAAGAAGGTTCTGTTCACAATAACGATATAGTGTAAAATCGATCCCTGAGTTTTTAAAATGTTTTATAAATGTCAAATTCAAAACTGTGATAACGTCATTGATATCTATGCACGAAAACAGGCCGGATATGGAAGCAACAAATTTTGCTAGTAAAGAAAGAAACTATTCATATAAAACATACGGTTACATCGAGCTAGTTCAGCAGTAAAACGGCGAGACCTATTTACCACTCTAGTAGTACGCTTAAAATAAATTCATGAATTCCTAGCACCAAGGTCATCAGAAAAACTGACATGAAAATATTTATAGAAAAGACGCAGGGAAGTCACGTCACAACGGCAGGGAAAGTGATTGATGTCGAGATGCAGTGATTACTACTATGTTTGCTACGCCTACATTTTTCTCAACTGTGATTGGTCAAATAATAAATACTAACTATCACAGGACAATTTACTGATCGCATTCACCACACTGAATTTTTCCTACTGTTAATTCACAAACATGCTTTTGTTATAAATTCACTGATTGGGTAATTTTTCATCCAATCAGATATTTTTTGTGTTCTCTCGAAATTTCTCCCGTCGTTGTCCTGGGAGCCTACCGATGGTAATATAAACCAGGATTCGTTCCAAAAATAGACAGTAGAAGCAAAACTCAGTAGAACTCAGCAACTCACACGCGTCTACACAGACTATTCATTCTACTCACTGCGCACACACGCACAGAGAACTTAAATATCATTCACCATCAGTTCTATGTAACAAGCCAAGTTGCAACAGCTCTGTTAGTTATATATAATCCACAACTGAATTACTACATGTTCTTCTGAAAACATCATCCTATCTAATACAGAACTTTGAACATTCTTATTCAGAAAACTTGTTTTATTACATTTAATCTTTCAGCTAACAGATAACGGGAAACTACTTCTTTCTTATTGTTTCACACATTACAAAAAATGTTTTGTATTTGTTGATTTTAATATATAATTTATCGTTGAAACAAAAATCGGTTTTCCATTGTTTTTCCTTAATTCAAAAATGTATAATTGTTAAATGCTATTCAACACGCAGCCACATCAATCTTTTCAACACAACCAGCATTTACAAGGTCACAAGGGGCCCGCCAACATTTTTCGTATTAAAGATGTGAAATCTGACAATGTGAAGCAAAATGGACAACAGAACGAGGATATGTATGATTAATGCTAAGTTTATTATATAAAGAAGAAAACAGAGGGGTATATTGGTCTGGCGATAGTGGTAATGGTAGTTGGACTGGTTGTGTCGAGGGTTGGATTGGTCATATCGATGGTTGGACGTTGAGATCGATGACGGGATGCTGAGGTGCGTACCTTCCGGTCGTGTCGACGGTTGGACGTTGAGGTGCAGACGTTCCGGTCGTGTCGACGGTTGGACGTTGCAGAGCAGGCAGTGCTGGTCGAGGTCGGTGTCGAAAACTTCCCGTAGTAATTACAACTAGGGAAGATCGGTTGGTCGTCGCAGTCGATCGGCTGGTCGTCGCAGATGGTCGCTGCTGGACGTCGCAGACTCTTCTTTGGATTACAAAGAAAAAAAATTACAAAGGAGGATTTTTTTTTATTTTGTAAATAATCATGCTCTTTTCAAAGATCGTGCAAACATTACAGATTAATTATTCCCGTTCCAGCATTTTTTTATTTTGTAAATATTCATGCTCTTTACAAAGTTTGCGCATTAATTATTATTTGTTTTATTTTTAATTAAAAAAGCTTTATTTTATTATTTAATTTGTTTGTTTTAATTAAAAAAAAAAAGCTTTAATATAAAAAAGGTAAATTTGCTTTTTAAACCCCACTTTAATCCATTAAAAATTTTCCCAAATCGTCATATTTCCTTGTAAATGTACATCCTGAACTCGAAAATAACAACAAAATTTTGATAAAACCTACCGTTTTGGATTATTGGCAATAAAAATTAGGACTCAGCCACGTTCATTCGTCTGCCATTGCGGGCCTTGTTTAACTACATTCACTGCGGAACACTTTGCTCACGGAAACGTAATTAACAGTCTATTTACTGCTTTTACTAATCTTACTCGTCTAAATTACAATGCACTGTTGGAAAGCAATGACAAGTGGACAAGTGTTGTTTTATTTTTTAACAGAAAAACCTCTTTTTCTGTGTAGAAAAGGGGACAATTTAAAAAAAATAATTAAATAATACAATCAACCCTTATTTCGTTTCTAGCATTTTGTTTTATTTTGTACATAATCATGCTCTTTACAAAGGGTTAGGGTTCTTTATTTTATTATTTGTTTTTTTAATTTATAACGGATATTATGGGATAAGGGTTAAGGTTGGAGTTGGAGTTGGGGTTCTATATTTCATTATTTAACTTTTTTTAATTTAAAGTTAGGGTTAGGGTTGAGATTAGGATTGCGGTTAAGCTTGTTGTGGACCCGATAGCGGTGCAGATCTGGCTTACGAAAATAAGGCCTTGTGCCAGACGCTACACACTACTACCGAATCCACAAACAGAGTAAAAAAAAAGAAAAATATAAAGACGTGCTCTTTCCACCGTACAAACGTACAAAGTGAAAAGAAGTAGACAGGCAAAATAACAAAAGGTTAAGAACAAACATAAATTTTATTAGAGTTTAACAAGTAGTATGTCTTCAGTGAAGACCTTCAGTAAATGTACTGGAAAATGTAGTTGAAGAAGAGGCCAAGTAGATTAGTAAATTGTCTTCTGTGGAGACCTTCAGTAAATGTACTGGAAATATTATAGTTAATGAAATTTAATTGTCTTGAGTGAAGACCTTCAGTAAGATACTGGAAATATGGTAGTTGACAAGATAAAATTTCGCGCCAAAATTTAAATCCAAGATGGCTATTAGCGGGAACGAGTTCTTCGAGAAGAAAGGTTCAGAAAGTCAGTTGTAATGCATAGTGAACATACGGCAAGGAAAAAATACTCACTGCGAGAGTTTATAATTGTGAGTGTATGTAATTCTTTTTAAAGTAACAGGTTCAGAAAGTACAGTTCGAAGAATGTGAAAAATGCTTGTTCATCAGGTTGGAAGTTTCTGGAAGTTGGTGACTCGATAAAGATGTTAGCCTCGGGACAAGAAATCTGTCATCGCAAGGTGACGACCGTGTCGTATGCGTTAAGATACCGAGACGAGCCATGAGGTCTAGGCAAGGTTTTGCCGAATAAAATTCTCTGCCAGTATCTATGGGTTCACCGGCGAGAGGATAAGGTGAGCCTGCCCGTGCCGATGGTCAGACGACCACGGGGGCGACTAATTTTGAAAAGCCAAATTTGCCGTGAAGTCAACGCAAAAGCGCGCGAAAAATAAATTCTTCCTCATCTTCGGCTAAGACAACGGTTTACTACTATAACCGGCCGAAAGTGAGAGGAAGGGGTGAAAATGTCGCGCGTGCGTCAAAACGAAGGTGGGGATAGTGATAATCCCACAAGCTTATGGTTAAGCTTAGGGTTAGGGTTAAGGTTCTTTATTTTATTATTTAATTTGTTTTTTAATTTAAGAAAGAAAGCTTTACTAAAAAAAAAAACAACTGTTGAAAAAAATCACACATTGCTTTTCGACACAACTTAAGTGCGCAGTAATTTAGACGAGTAAGATCAGTTAAGAGCGGTAAAAATGGCCGTTATTTAATATTCCGCGAGCAAAATGTTCCGCAGTGAATGTAGTTAAACAAAGCCAGTAATGGCAGACGGCTGAATGCGACTGAGTCCGAATTTTTATTATTGATAACTCTAAAACGGTAGATTTTATCAAAATTTCTTTGTTATTTTTTTAATTAAGCATGTAAATTTACACCTAATTACAACGATTATAGACATTTTTATTAGATACTTAGCGCTGGACTTAAAAAGCAAATTACCCCTTTACTTTTCCGGAAGTTGTATATATATATATATATATATATATATATATATATATATATATATATATATATATTATATAACTTTACTTTTACAAAAAGAAAAAAGTTCCACGATCCAACAATAAAATTATAGCAAAGGGGGATAACCTTTGAATATGAGTTCCTTCACATAGACTATTTTTTCAGCATCAAATCAAAGGAAAAATAGAAATTTTAAAGGGAATAATTTGTGATAAGTCAGTGTAAAAAATAATATTGTTAAATATTATGTTATTGACAACAAACACAATAAAACATAAACAATCACATAGAAATCATGTATAAGGATAAAAAATAGTTAAAAGTTTATACAGGGAAGATTTTCTGATGGAAACAGAATTTGAAAGGGGTGTATTCATGTACACAGATTGAACGGTGAGTGAAAAGGAAAGGCGATGAATTTGATACTGAGACAAAGGTGTAGGCTTTCTTGGTGCATAAAAAAAAATTTCTTGTAAAAATTCATTATTCATCGATTTTTTCTTCAGGCTATAATTCCTTAATATTTATAAAAGATATTTATAAAAAATTATCTAATTTGATAAGCTTTTAATTAGCTTATCAAATTAAATAATTAGATAGTTTTATTGCAGTTTTTATTTTACTATTTGGAATAGATTTCAGGGAATTATGTAAAAGTTTATTAAAAAAATGATGATTTATATTCTACAAGGAGTTCTGCTTTTAATTGAACAAAAAACTTTGGAGAACGAATTACATTGCTAGAAATGTAGCAGATGTAAAAAAAAATATAATTTTACCAAAATGTTCTACAAATAATAATTTTAAAAATTTCTAAAACCTAAAATTTGTAATATAACTTTGTGAAAACTGATGAAACTTGTCAAAATCAATATTTATCGATCGATACCATATCGATCTTCAATAATTTCATTGGTTTTATAATATTTTCAATTAGCAAAGTAAATTTTCAAACAACCATGTTAAATGTTCAAAAAGTAGCCAAATGAGCTTGATTTTGCACATAAATTTCAATATTACTCAAAAGTTTTTAAAAGTTAAAATTTGTAATATAACTTTGTAAAAACTGTTGAAACTCATCAACATAAATACTTTTCGATAGATACCATATCGATCTTCAATGATTGTATGATTTTGTATGTAAATTTCAATATTTTTCAAAACATTGTAAAACCTAAAATTTGTAACATAACTTTGTGAAAACTGTTGAAACTTGTCAAAATCAATATTTTCAATCAAGTAGAATGATAGCAGATTTTGTTAATTTTCAATTGAAATTGTTGAAATCAAGTAGAATTACCGCAGATTTTGTTATTTTTCAATTCAAAATGTTGAAATCAAATGGAATTATAGGAGATAGTTATTTTTCAATTGAAAATTTTGAAATAAAGTAGAATTATAAGAGATTTAAGTATTTTTCAATTGAAAATGTTGAAATCAAATGGAATTATAGCAGATGTTGTTATTTTTCAATTGGAAATGTTGAAATAAAGTAGAATTATATCAGACTTTATTATTTTTCAATTGAAAATGTCGAAATCAGATGGAATTATAGCAGATTTTGGTATTTTTCAATTGAAAAGGTTGAAATAAAGTAGAATTATATCAGATTTTGCTATTTTTTAATAGAAAATATTTAAATCGAGTAGAATGATATCAGATTTTCTTATTTTTCACTATAAAATGTTGAAATCAAATGGATCTAAAGCAGATTTTGTTAATTTTCAATTGAAAATGTTTAAATCAAGTAGTATTATAGTAGATTTTGTTATTTTTCAATTGCAAATGTTGAAATCAATAAGAATTATATCAGATTTTTTCATTTTTCAATTGAAAATGTTGAACTCAAGTAGAATAGTATCAGATTTTATTATTTTCCAATTGTAAATGTTGAAATAAAATGGAATTATAGCAGATTTTGTTATTTTTAAATTCAAACATGTTGAAATCAAGAAGAATTATATCAGATTTTTTATTTTTCAAATTAAAATGTTGAAATCAAATGGAATTATAGTAGATTTTGTTATTTTTCAATGAAAAAGTTGAAATAAATTAAAATTATTACAAATTTAGGTATTTTTCAATTGAAAATGTAGAAATCAAATAAAATTATAGGAGAGATTTTGTTATTTTTCAATTGAAAATGTTCAAATCAATAAGATTTATATCAGATTTCAATTTAAAATGTTGAAATGAAATGGATTTATAGCAGATTTTGTTATATTTCAATTGAAATTGTTGATATCATCATGTAGAATTTTATCAGATTTTGTTATTTTGAAGTTGAAATGTTGAAATCAAGTGGAATTATGGCATCTTTTGCTATTTTTCATTTGAAAATGTTGAAATCAATTAGCATTACAGCAGATTTTGTCATTTTTCAATTCAAAATGTTGTAATCAAGTAAAATTATAGAAGATTCCATTATTTTTCATTGAAAATTTTGAAATACAGTAGAATTATAGCAGATTTATTGTTATTTGTAATTGAAAACTTTTGAAATCAAATGAAATTATGGCAGATTTTGTTATTTTTCCATTGAAAATGTTGAAAAAAGTAGAATTATATCAGATTTTGTTATTTTTCACTTGAAAATGTTGAAATCAAAAGGAATTATAGCAGATTTTCTTATTTCTCTATTGAAAATGTTGAAATGAAGAAGAATTATAGCAGATTTCATTATTCTTCAATTAAAAATGACCAAATCAAAAGGAATTATAGCATATTTTATAATAACTACTTTATTTCAAAATATTCAATTCATAAGTAAAATGATCTGCTATAATTATACTTGATTTCAACATTTTCTGTTAAAAAATAAGAAAATCTCTTGTAAGTCAATTAGATTTCAACCTTCTCAATTCCAAAACAAAATAAAATCTTGATTTCATAATTTCAATTGCAAAATAACAAAATCTGCTATACTTCTATTTAATTTCAACATTTTCAATTAAAATATCAAAATCTGCATAATTCTATTGATTTCAACATTATCACTTGAAAAATGACAAAATCTGCTATAATTCTATTTGATTTCAAAACGTTCATTTGAGAAATAACAAAATCTACTACAATTACATTTGATTTCAACATTTCAAATTGAAAATTAACAAAATCTGCAATAATTCAACTTGATTTCAAAAATTTCAATTGAAAAATTACAAAATCTACTATAATTCCATATAATTTCAACATTTTCAATTGAAATCTGATATAAATTCTGATTTCAATATTTTCAATTGATAAATGACAAAAACTGCTATAATACCATTTGATTTCTACATTTTTAATTGAAAAATAACAAAATTAGCTATAATTCTATTTGATTTAAAAATGTGCAATTGAAAAATAGCAAGATCTGCTATAATTCTACTAGATTTGATAATTTTCAATAGAAAAATAGCAAAATCTGCTATAATTCTACTAGATTTCATAATTTTCAATAGAAAAATGACAAAATCTGCTAAAATTCCACTTGATTTCAACATTTTTAATTTAAAAATAACTAAACCTGATATAATTCTAATTTATTTCAACATTTTCAGTTGAAAAATGACAAAATCTACTATAATCCTAGTTGATTCTAACATTTTCATTTGAAAATAAAATCTACTATAACTGTTTTTGATTTCAACATTTTCAATAGAAAATAACAAAATCAGCTATATTTCTATTTGATTTTATCATTTTCTATTGAAAAACAACAAAATCTGATATAATATTACATAATTTCAACATTTTAAATTGAAAAATAACAAAATCTGATATCATTCTTCCTGATTTCAACTGAAAAATAACAAAAATCTGCTATAATTCCAATTGATTTCAACATTTTCTATGGAAAAATAACAAAATCTGTTATAATTTTACTTGATTTCAAATTTTTCTTTTGAAAAATCACAAAATCTCCTTTAATTCAAATTTATTTCAACATTTTCATTTGCAAAAATAACAAAATCTGCTATAATTCTACTTTTTTTCAATATTTTCAATTGAAAAATAACAAAATCTGCTATAATTCTACTTTTTTTCAATATTTTCAATTGAAAAATAACAAAATCTGCTATAATTCCATTTGATTTCAACTTTTTAAATTGAAAATAATTACATCTGCTGTAATTCTACTTGATTTCAGAATTTTAAATTTAAAAATAACCAAATCTTCTATAATTCCATTTGATTTCAAAATTTTCAATTGAAAAATTACAAAATCTGCTATAATTCTACTTGATTTCAACATTTCAAAATAAAAACTGACAAAATCTTCTATAATTCCATTTGATTTCAACATTTTCAATTGAAAAATGACAAAATCTGCAATAATTCCATTTGATTTCAACATTTTCAATTGACACTGAGCTGTCGACCCGTGGTCAACTCCTAGTCATGTTGCAAAACTGTAATGTTTCTCTCACCAGCATTTTCATCTTGACTCTTAGTCACTGCCACCAGTTTGTGTCACGATGGCTAAGTCGATCTTCATCTTCTTCAGAATCCTCTTCCATCTCCATTTCTTCCAGTTCAACTCTTGTTACCTTCCTTGTCTTTGTCTTCTTAGGCCTTGGCTCACTCATTTCTAGATTAGCTATTTCAGCTTTCTTCAGATCATAGGCATGGGCCCTCCTTGTCCGTCCTGCCACTTGATCCCATATTACTATCCAGTAGTATGGTTTCCATCTCTGGTCCAGCTTTTCTTCTCTCTGGTGAATTTTATAGTAGACAGGGTCTCCAACCTTCAATTCCACTATCTTTCTTCCAACATTCACCCTCTCATTTCTTCTCTCTTTATTCTTCTTCTGGCCTGTACAAATATTTTATGCTGTTGTTCCACCAATGCTGGTGATGATCTTCCCCCATATACTTTCTTCAGGGCTTCAACAAGTTATCCACAGGCAGGACCATGTCCCTGCCAAATAACATAAAGTATGGTGAAAATCTGGAGGTTTCATTAATCGTAAACCTCACGGCCACCAGTACCTGTGTCAAGTATAGATACCAATTTTCTGTATTTTTTCTAGCCAGTTTAGCTAATACATCTCTCAAGGTTCTATGAAACCTCTCCACTTTAGCATTTCCTTGGGGGTGATATGAAGATGTTTTTATGTGCTCTATATTCAAACCTGTCAGCACTTCTCTCATTATGCTGTTTATATTCTCTGTGTTATTATCAGTGACAAGTTGCACAGGGGTGCCATACCTAGGGAAGATTTCACTTATTATCAATTTGGTTATAAAATTGTCTTCTTGTCTGGTACTGCAAATGCCTCAGGTCAATTTGTTAGCCAATCGATAAAACTCACTATTTAGTTATTTCCTCATGCAGTTTCCCCATATGGTTCTGATACATCCATAATCACTTTTTTGAAGGGGAAGCTCAGCACATCCATCCCTTTCAGTGGTGCCATTACATGCCTTCTACACTGCGACTGGCACACTACACCACTCTGAACATAATTAGTGACCTCTCTGAATAATTTGGACCAATAGTACTTTCTCCCTATTAGGTCATATGTTCTATCAATTCCCATGTGCCCCATCCTCTCATGGCACTGTTCTAATATCTCTGACCTCAAACTTTTAGGTACATACAACCTGCCTTTAACTTCCTCATTTCTACCTGAGAGATAATGCAGCCTTTCATCTATTATTGCATACTTGGTGGTCTCTCCTGTCTCAACCTTTTCTCTAAGAGCAGCTATCTCACTGTCTGCCTGCTCCTCAATCCCTTCTGTCCAGTAAGGATCAGTCCTCATCTGTGTGTCCCCTTCTTCGTCTGATTCTAACATAGGTGATCCTTTAACTTATTGGAGTTAATTACTCCAATTCTGTAAGCGTTATCATCCACTCCCTGCTCTACCTTTACAGATCTTTCTTCTAGTTGTTTCGGTATTCTTGAGAGTAAATCGGCACAGGTATTTTCTGGTAGCAACTTAACTTTAGTGCCCACTGTTGAATCTTATTATTTGTCCATTCTGCCTGTCCTAGTTTAGGGTTGAATCCGGTGGTCACGGCACCAATATGTGACACTGAGCTGTCGACCCGTGGTCAACTCCCAGTCGCGGAGCGAAACTGTAATGTTTCTCCCACCGGCGTTTTGGGGTTGACTCTTAGTCGCTGCCACCAGCCTGTGTCTCGGTCAATCGGTAGTCGTTGCTATCCGGCGGAATCCCTTGGTCAGGGTACCAATATGTGACACTAGCCCGTCCAGGGTCGAATCCTGGTCGTCGCTACCCAGCGAAATCCTTTGGTCAGGGTACCAAGTGGGATGGTCGGTCGATGCTAACGGCTCACACCAGCTGCAACCGGTTCGACACCAGCTTCATCGTTCCCAGCTCACTTCCAACGTCTGGTTACTGAAGTAACTGCTTCAATATCAAGTCTAAACTACCCACGTTGTGATTTTGATCTTAGGTAGACGAGATCAATCAGGTGTCGAGCCATAGTGTAAGGTGAGTCTAGACTGGAGGTGATATCGCACAAGCATAAAGAAAAAAAGAAGCAAATAAAAACCCAAGAGGTTCAATATGTTCAAAAATAACAAATTAACTTCATCCGTCTGTTATATATTATATTCTCCCAGCCCATTTTATACGGAGTTTGACACTTCTTAAGCAAATTTTGGTATCTTAAGTGAAAGTCAACTGGTTATATTGATAAATCACTGAATTAACATGATGTGGGGGCGGACGTCCTTACGAATGGAAGAGAAAACAGGATGGGTAACAAATATTACCCTAACATTCGCCGAAAAATAACAGCTATTGATCATACTTGAAATTCGTCTAGATAAAATCTGACCCTCTGTACCAATATAGGGAAGACGCAGATAAACTGGACATTTATCAACAAAATGCGGCTTAACCCTATGGAATTTACTAATGATATCATTGATAATGGAGTCTAAAACATCCAAAGGATATCCGTTTTTTGAAAATCCTAACAAACTCAATTTCACCGCAGAGAAGGCCATCAGAACATATCTTAAGTTCCCTATGAATTAAGGCCTTAATCAACTTAACCTTTCGTTGTCTGGGACAAAAAGAGTCCCAATGCGTATAAAGTCCCGAGAAAGTAGCCTTCCTAAACACAGAAGTCTCAAACTTGTCTCTGATCCTATGAACAAGAACATCCAAAAAGGAAAGACTCCTTTTCTTCGGTAAACTTAAGAGCGGGATGGACAGAGTTTAATTTGGTGAGAAACAAGTCGGCTTCAGCCTCATTATTAAAGAGGCAGAAGGTATCATCCACATAACAATGATACATAAGAGGACGACCAATACAAGAAAATAAGGAAGCCTGACAAAAATATTCGCCAACGCTGGACCCAAAGACGAACCCATTCGATCTGCCAATACATAATATTATTAAAACTAAATTTGACAGATGCAGTGGCGAACATCATAAGATCCAAAAACACAACCTCAGGAAAATCTGGAGGAGACAAAGAGGTACGATACAGCATATTGCAACACATCTCAATAGTCTCAGACAGGGGAACACAGGTAAACAAGGAGCAGATATCAAATGAACACATGAACCCACCATCAGTAGAAGAACTACGTATAATCTCAACAAAGGAGAAGAAATCTTTAATGCAATACGTACGACAAAACTTGTAGCACTTTCGAGAGCCAACTAGCGACTTTACGCTGGGAAGACCCAATCATGGACAGAATGAGCCGTAAAGGAACACTGTCCTTATGGATTTTAGGTAACCCATACAAACGGGGACGAATGGACCCAGTGGGTCTAATTAACTCTGAAATTTCAGAGGTGAGTAACCCACTCTTGACCCACTTTAACCGTTGCTTTTGAAATTTAGATTCAATAGAGGCAATACGATCATGGGTCTCAACTGGACCTAATTTTAAGAACTTGGATGTATCACCAAGTATATTGTACATCTTAGAAACATAATGTGAATAGTCCAGTAGAACAACACCAACACCTTTATCAGGTTTAGTAATAACCAGGCTATAATTACTTTTTAAATTTTTAATTACCCGGTAGTGCTGTTCTCCCCATTTGAACTCTGATGAAGAAACAGAGGAACCAGCATAAGAATGGGTATATCTATTGAATTTAGCCTTAAGGTCACTAAAAGATTCAACAGAGTGAGGGACAAGTCTACAAACATGTGCATATAAAACTCAAACTTCGAAAAAATTTTCTCATGGTCAGGCATCGAAAATGGAACACAAAAATCCAAACCATGAGACAAGATACGAGTCCTGGGACAAAACTGGATGTTTCTTTTTGTTTCTTTATAGCTTTAAAAAAAAAGAAATGCCTTATAAATTTTGCCTTTTCCTAGCTATTATTATAATCTGATATAATTATATTTTATTTCAACATTTTCAATTAAAAATAACAAAATCTGATATAATTCTATTTGAGTTCAACATTTTCAATTGAAAAATAACAAAATCTGCTATAATTCTACTTGATTTCAATTTTCATTTGGAAAATTACAAAATTTGCTTCAATTCCATTTGATTTCAACATTTTAAATTGAAAACCAACAAAATCTGCTATAATTCTAATTGATTTCAACATCTCCAATTGAAAAATAACCAAATCTGCTATAATTCTACGTGATATTAAAATTTTCAATTGAAAAATGACAAAATCTGCTATGATCCCATTTCATTTCAACATTTTCAATTGAAAAATAACAAAATCTGCTATAATTCCATTTGATTTCCACATTTGCAAATGAAAAATAACAAAATCAGCTAAAATCCCATTTGATTTCAACATTTGCAATTGAAAAATAAAAGCAGCTATAATTCTCTTGGATTTGAACATTTTTAATTGAAAAATAACAAAATCATAATAATTCTATTTGATTTCAACATTTGCAATTGAAAAATAATCAAATCACTTGTAATTCCATTTGATTTTGAATTTTTCAATTGACAAAAAAACAAAATCAGCTATACCTCCATTTGATTTAAATATTTTGAAATGAAAAATAACAAAAATAACTTTGAATTTGCATATTCTAGTTAGAAAATTATCATGCCGGTTTTGTTTTAATTATTGAAATTCATACCTGTGAATACCGCAGTTTGAGATGAGTTATAAACTTTTTAAATACATTGTGTAGTTGTTGCTGTCTTCTTCGCTGAGGTCCCAGCTATTTAATAAGTTTCGTACCTTTTTCTTCAGTACCGGGGAGTATGTAGCTGACTTTCTCTTCGTCTTTTGCGTTCTTTAAAAACTTTTAAATGCAAGGTGACATTTTTGTTTGAATTTTTTGAAAGCATCGATAATATCGACGGCGTCCCAGTTCATAATAGTGTAGGCGAGTCATTACCATAGTAACGTCTATGTTCCTCTTCCTCTTCTCGTTTGTGCGAATTTCTTTTTTTTTTTTGTGTGTGTGTGTCTGTTTTTCCGCTATGTCCATTGCTTCTTCTTTCATCTCAGGGTCCGTGAGTTTGATCCATGTGTCTGCTATATAAGAGGGGAAATTATTACTGCAAAAATAAAAGTATCACTCAGGCAGAGAAAGGATTGGCGATATCATGCGTGTAAAGTCCATGGATACTGCTGCTGAGTGGATTGACCGTATCTGATGTGAGAAAGCAATCCCTTAAGAGAAAGGATTCAACATCCGGGCGAGAACTCGAAGACGGTATAAATGGTAATGTTAATATAACTGTTTCCTTATAAAGAAATATTCAGCATTCACTGACTGAGCAACTAATAGTGCCACCAGTTGAAAATCTCTATTGATATGGCTATATACCGTCGTGAGGTTGACATAGCACATATACAATTTACTATTAGAGCCGTATGCAATTTCCTGAAGTTGTTTGATGAAACATATGCCATCATTACATCCCTTACCAGAACGAAAACCAAATTGGGTCTTGAGGCCGTGACTTTCATAAAACGATGAGAATATAGTTCATTAGTACTTTCACTATAAGGGATCCAGTTGATATACCTCAATACCCGGTGTGAGATACTTTGTGTGAAGGTCTTGAGAAATTTTCATGGTGCATTAAAGCATGATAATCCACACTTTTTACGGAAGGCTTTCTGATTCCAGACTTCTTTCATAAACTAAAGAAGTTTTTTAATAAATTCAAGGGTAAAGTAGGCTATTTTCAAAAGTTCAGCTTCAATGTAAAGGGATGCTTTATTATTCTTTAATTTTTTATAGATTTCTTAAGTTCTTCATCAAAAGACTCATTATTTTTTGTTTGTAGACACATGGTAGGATGTATTTTGATATATGTCCTATTTCTACAGGCATATGTGATTCAAGACATTTTTGTTGTTATGATTTTTCCCCTTTTCTCCATATTTCAATACATTGTCTCTTCTGTTTGGCTTAATTTATTCAACGTTGCTGCCAAAGGAAAAACATGAAAAAAGATGAGTTTAGGAGCTAAAATATTTGCTTTTAAGAATGCCGCTCATGAACGAAGGGCAGATTCGCGGCAAACGAACTTCAACTAACTAGCAACTGGTCTCTCTCAACATCACCACTGTGATCTCAGTCAACCAACTCGACACGCGCACCAACTGCATGCCCTAACAACCTTACCCTTTCTCCTAGTCGTTTCCCTTGCTTCAAAGAGATATTCTGCTCACATACTCTGTATCGGCAAGACAAAGAATTATCTTAACATTTTTGTTATCTCTTTTCACATCGCCTCATTGAGAGTTTAGTCATTTTCGTGTGTTATCCCATCCACCAGAATCGGTACTATAACAACTGGTGTCATGCGCGCAGAAAGGAGAACTAATGAAATGTACTACACTGGCCTCAACCACACAGAAATTCTCGTAACAGTGGACAGCAATCCTGAATTTCAAAGCCGCCTCTACGCACACCGACAAACATCGGACAAAAGCGGTCATCGACAAACTTCAGTCAAACCGGGCAACGATGTCAGCCGCTTCATTATAGATTTGAACAAAGTATATATCATTCAAGTCAAACCAGAACTCACCATCGACTCAGGAATGGAGGATGAATTTGTAAAAAAAAAACAACTCCTTAACGGAGGCATATTCCAAGAGATGGAAAATTCGCAACAGGACACTTTCACCTATGACTAACTAAACGCTTACTTTACAGCTACTCACGGTAGCCAACTGACGAATTTTCAACACCTAAGCTAGACCCCCATAAAATGAAGGCCAACTTCGCAGGCCAACTCGAAACAATTCGAGAAGCCGCCGTCCATATCAAAGCGAAGTTCATGACAGACAACACTAGGGATGCAGAAATAACTGCCGATACTTCTGTCTAAATGGGTGATATGCACATGTACGGAAAAATGAAAAATGGACGTCATACCATTTACATTCACCTCATCAAGACTATGAACAGTCACGACTCGGCGAGCGGTATAACAAGTGACGCACAACTCTACATCGACCGGGACATCAGAACGACACTGCAACGACCCTTGATCACACCGTAATATAGCACATAAAACACAAAGGCCTGGTAAACTAAGCCCCAATGAGCCTACCAAGTGCTGGTCGTAAGGCAACAGCTACTTTGGATAAGTAGGCAACTCCTCAACCGGAACAATGCTATTCAACCAAATTAAAGACCAGAAACACCAGTCAATATCGCAACCCTGCTATCTGCAGAAGTTACATAAAGGGCTGTGCATGCTTCAAGGGCAGCAATTGCTCATATCTCCACGCATCTCGCGCTCAAGAACACGTCGCAACCACAAATAACAACGTTACAGAAACGAAAAACAAAACAAACAGGATCGTTTCCACGAATTCCGCTAAAACATTCTTTGCCTACCACACCACCTCAATCCTCCCCACCGAGACGATTATCGATTAATATCGCCGCTGAACAGGCATCCGACGAGATTCTATCAAAAATCCTCATGGTTATTGTTGTGGTAGGATCCACCTAATTTGCATAGTGGAGTACCGACCATATAAATATGGTTGGTACCGGGAAGAGAGGGGAGGAATCAGGAGATTCAACCAGCTGCGACTCAGTCAACACATTCTCCAGGAACGGTCTTCCCAGGAATATACAAAAGACTATATTGTGTACACTTTCTTGTTTCAATACATTTTGTTCTAGTACATTTTGTGTTGCATTATTATTCCATGCATTAGTCAAGTTTCAATAATGGCGACGAGGTAGAAAGAACCATACGAAAAAAAAAGAATTAATAATTGAGAGCCTTCAACAATTGGGACAAGTCATTGAAGAACCCAGGCTGAAGGAAAAAAATATTAATTATAAGTCAAACATTTAACGTAACGACGAAGGATTCTGAACTTCTGGATATTTAGAACTAGTTAAAGGACGACTAAGCATAAAGGAACGTTCACTCAGAAAAATTTGAAATGTCGTAAACGAATAACGGTGATTTTAAATTGAAAAAGTTATCGACAACAAGACACCCGTTAAAAATTTAAAAAAACAACAAAAAAAACAAAAACATGCATGGAATTAAAAGGCGCACAAATACACCGTGTCGACTTTGGAAGGTAACGAACTTTTAAAAAATTATTTTTTTTTGTTTGTTCAACAATATTTTATAGTGACGAATTTACCTCTGATAATAAAAATCAGAGGTTTGTCATTGAAATACGCGAACAGAAGTCGAAAACGAAAAAAAAAAAAAGTCCGACGGTCTTTGTTCACAAAAAAAAAAGAGAAAAAATACCAAAGTTGATAATCACGGGCTTGAATGTAAAAGCAAAACATAAAATAAAAAGTCGTAAGTATTTCGATTTTTCTGGTCTGGTTATATCCGTGTATACACAAATTAAAAGTATATTCTTTGTTGCATGAACACTATCAGCTAAAGATGGATGAATTATCCAAAGTCATATCTGAATTATTCAAATCCCAGCAGTTGAGTCAGCAACGTCAAAATGAACAGTTTGCCTTATTAATAAGGGAACAACAGATAGCACAGCAAAAATATCAAGAAAAGCAAGATGAAAGACAGCAAAAATATCAAGAAAAGCAAGAGGAAAGACTGGGAAAACAGGAAGAAATGCCGATCAAGGTTTTAGAAATTCAAAAGTTAACAGCAAATGCTTCGAGAACTTTGCTCCCAGGAGAAAGAAGTTAGTCACAGATAGAAAAAGGGGCTCTGAGTATCATTTTTGCCATAACAAAATTTCATAGATACATCTACGGCAGACATTTTATGCTAGAAACGGATCATAAACCTCTGATCACTATTTTTGGTTCAAAGAAAGGGTTACCCGTTTATACGGCAAATCGACTATTGAGATGGGGAACCATTCTTCTCAGTTATGATTTTCACATAAAGCACCTATCATCCAAAAATATAATTCATGCGGATAGTTTATCAAGAAGAAAGATTCGAAGAATCAATTATTGCAAATATCAGAGCAGATTATGAGGTGAAAAGCATGGTAAACAACATTTTAAGAGAGCTACCGGTTACACCAAAGGAAATAAAAAAAGAAGCTGAAAGTGATGATTTCATTTTAGAAATAAAAAGCAAAATGGTAGCAAATGACCAAAAAGTGCAGGAGATTTATTCAATATGTGACGGATTTTTATTATATAGTGAGAGAGTAGTAGTACCAAAAAAGTTGCAGAAAAAAATACTACGGGACTTTCATATGGGTCACGGGGGTTAATAGAACAAAAAGCTTAATGCAAAGCTTTGTATATTGGAAAGGAATGGATGTGGATATTGCAAACATGGTTCATCGATGTAAAGGGTGTGCGTTACACCTCCGGAGAGAAGGTGTTTTTCAAGTGCTACAAAAACAACGTTGAGTTCTGGGAGCGAGGCATAGTGGACAAGAGAATCGGTGACCTGATTTACATAATTAAAGGGCCGAAGAATACTCATAAAAGGCACCAGAACCAACTTAAAAAATGTTACGTTCTAGAGCATGAAGAGAGTATACCGGATGAGGAGGAAGATCCCATTGATGTAATGTATGATATTTTTCAAGTAGAACCTCCGCAGAATACTCCTGAACAGAGAAGATCCGGTAGGAAACGAAAGTTCACGGACCCATTGGACGTGAATCCAAAACGGAAAAGATATTAAAATTAAGCGGATGGACATATGCATATGAAGTATGCAAATGGGGTTCTACAAAGAAATAGCCATAATCATCATCCCATATAGGAAGCCAGTTTGAAATCCAAAAGGGATTCCAAGGCTTGGGAGGGGGGTGTTGAGGTATGATCCACCTAATTTGCATAGTGGAGTACCGACCATATAAATATGGTTGGTACCGGGAAGAGAGGGGAGGAATCAGGAGATTCAACCAGAGACTCTGCCCGACTGCGACTCAGTCAACATATTCTCCAGGAACGGTCTTCCCAGGAATATACAAAAGACTATATGTAAATATTGTGTACACTTTCTTGTTTCAATACATTTTGTTCTAAGTACATTTTGTGTTGCATTATTATTCCATGCATTAGTCAAGTTTCAACAGTTATCAAGGTGATTGATTCAAATGAGGCACCATCACAATTGACCCCAGTGACCACCGTGCCACCTTTCAAAATCACCTTCAACAAATTTATT
Source organism: Acanthosepion esculentum (assembly GCA_964036315.1). Taxonomy (NCBI): domain Eukaryota; kingdom Metazoa; phylum Mollusca; class Cephalopoda; order Sepiida; family Sepiidae; genus Acanthosepion; species Acanthosepion esculentum. Next base: position 66,014,610 of record OZ038482.1, read on the forward strand.
TGGAACCCGGCACTTCCATCCTGCTAATCAGGGATGGTCAAATCATGCCCAAACGGATCATGCCATACGCACTCTGTACCAGATATTCTCTATCAAGCACATGACTGCACAAACCACTCTCTGTTATAGTACACATCTTCATCTTCAGTGCACATACCAGATCTAATCCTTGGGTAAGAGTTCTCATACTGACACTTCTTTCCTTCTCATCCTCCTTGTTGTACCTCCTTCATGCTTTTTTCTCTATCTCTTATCTCTCTTCAAGATATACCTTCCTTTCTCCAATTTCCTCCATTTCCATTTTTATTTCTTTTCTACTTCTTTCCTTCCTTTTTCCTGGGTGGTAATTTCTTTTGTAATAACCTCTCTCACCATAACTCCAGTAAGTAATATTATGGCATTTGTCAAATGGAAAAATAATGAATTTTTATTGATTTAGAAGAGTTTCCTTTCAATACAGTGTTCCTGGCTTCTTACAGTGTTATTGAATGTAGCTATTATTTACAGATGTCAAGTCTGAAATTGATTATTTTTAATATTCTGAATATTTAAAACTTATTTTTTACTTTTTCTTTAATTTCTTTAAAAACTTTTTTTTTAGAAGCACATGCACAAATACTAAGGGATAATAAATATTTATATTAAATGAAAATAAAATGGAAATATACTTTTATTAATTTATAAAAAATGATTTAATTAAAATGTATATAATTGTTATTTTGAAAAACAATAGTGTTTTTGTATGCAGAACTACTAATGCCAAGATAACATTGTAAAAGTGGAGGGATCAATATTACAAACAAGACCCCTCTTTTAAAATGATTAAAAAAATCAATATTTTTTTATTCTGATAAATGACACACCCTAATGAGTACAAACCTACAAAATTATTTCAAAAATTTTTCCCTACTTTTTATGAGTGAGCAAGTTTAATTAAGTAGTACCCAAGTGTTTTTTCAATATGTGGTCATTTTTCAGATTGCTCATAAGTCTCTTTTGTGAGTTATTGGTCCCTTGTATCCATTCTTTAGGGAAAGGTTGTGTTGTTTGTAGCAGTTTATAGCTTTTCAATTTGTTTGTCATGATTACCTCTGGATCACTATACTGTTCAATACAATAACAAATGTACACCAGTGTTATGAACTGAAGGGAAGGATTATGGTAGCATTGACCAACTTAAATAAGACCATCCAGAAGAGTTGCAGGAGATTATAAATTCATCTGGTGGTTCTGGCTGAAGCCAATGGCAATTTTACTGAATAAAGTTACTCTTTAGTATTTCAAAATATTTTTGTGTAATTTTGGTAAATATATCTGTGAAAATGAGATGTCAGTGGTATTTTCATTTTTGTGTAATTTAGGCAATTTATCTCTTGCACTCTGTAGATATTGAGCTGTCTACTGATCAAATAATAACTAAGAAACACAAGCTCACACGTTTATTTTATTGTTAAAGCTTATTTACCTATCCTTTTTGATCCTAGTTGATAGAATGTTTTCTTAACCAGCTATTAATGGCTTGGGCTTTCCACTTGCCCTATTTCTTTCCACTTTTTTCTTCATAAGTACATGGCTGTTTACATACAACTATTATTATTACATCGTTAGATATTAACTGGTGAGAGATAACACTGGAGTTCTTCCCAGGCATGTGAAGTAAAAATGTCTACCTGAGTGAATGGCTACTTAGTAGAGAGTTGTCTGAATCCTGACACTTTATCTGGGACACTTATTGATTTCTCTGTGCATATTATCACAAGAGGGAAAATTGATGTTCACATTTAAGATGAGCATTTTTTTATCATTTCATGTTCTTTTTAATGGAGATTTTGGGTCTCATTACTGTGTCCGAGTCACTCCCACTATGATCCATAAGCTCATCTTCTATTGCATTCTCCTGGTCTGAAGTACTCATCCTTTCTTCTCTGTCAAGGTCTTCTTCTATCACAATGTCTTTCTTTTCAATTCTGTGTCTTAATTGGTCAGAATGGGCAATTAGGTTTTTCCTTTCTTTGATATAATGGTTGTGTTATGCCCTCTTTGAATGATGAATTTAACTCTCTCAGGACTTGCTACTTTGTCTTTCTTATAACACATCCTTTCATTTGTCAAATAAAAAATCATTAATGGAGATCTTATTTGTCTATCCATTAACGCAGATGAGCTTTGCAATCTGTCTGCACGTGGAATCATTCTATAACTAAGCAGTAACTGTCTATAGTATCTCTACTTGGGGAAAATGCCTTCAATCTCATTTTTACTGTCTGCACCATTCTTTCTGCAATCCTATTAGATTGTAGGTGATGCAGTGGTGATTTGTAAGGGAAGTAACCAATCCTGCTCAAACACATACATCTTCATCACAAAATTCTGGTGCGTTGTTTGATACCAATGTTTTAAGTATCCCATTTCTAGAAAATACCACACTTAGTATTTGTTTTATTGTAGTTTTTTTCTATCTTTAACAACTTCAGGTCATTCAAAAAAATAGTCTACTGAAATTAGAAACAGTCCCATGCCAATAATGTGTGAATGGTCCATATGAACACATGACCATGTTTCCTTTTCTTTAGGCCATGTGTTCAATCTCCTTTATTGAAAATTCTTTATTTCTGCACATTTTGGATATTTGTGTACAAATCAGCTCCAGACAATAGCCAATGCCTTTTTTACGATATTTGAATAATTTATTTCTTGAAAGGTACACTATTAGTGGGCCTTCTTGCGATAAAATTGCTGACACAGCTTGCTCACTTGTGTCCATAATAAACATAACCTCCTTCTGGGATCAAAGATTTTTACAATAGGTTTTTCTGTGAGTATTTCTTTTAAATCATTTAATGGTAAGCTTTGCATTTGAGTTCATTTGAACTCACTATTCTTTTTCCACAGTTCAGAAAATGGTTCTGTTAAGTTGCTGTATTTTGGAAGACATCTATTATAAAAAGTAACCAATGCTAAAAAGGATTCTAATTCTTTTTTTTTATTAGTAGATAAAGCTCTGAAATTTTCTTAATTAACTTTGCATCTGGTGCAATTGCCATGCTTTGAAATCTAGTACCCCAAATATGATATTGTATCACAATGAAATTCACATTTGCCTCTGATTATTATTATTCCCACATTTTTTTAACTTGTTTAACACATGTTCTGTTTTATGTCTTAATTCATCTTTAGTAGCGCTAAGGCAAATATCATCTTGATAAATAATCATATTACTGATTTCATCAGTTAACAAGTTTTGCATTGCTCTCAGAAAAATTGCACTTCCCGTTTTCAATTCAAAAATCATTTTTTGTCTATGGGGGTGTTTATTGTGGTAATTTCTTTGAATTTATCGTCAATCTCTATTTGATTGTATGTCGATTTTAAATTACTTTTTGAAAAATATTTCATGCATGATAATTTGTGGATAGAGGTTTCAATATTGGGAATTAGAAAAGAGTCTGAGCATATTTTATGATTTATGCCTTAAAATCACCTCATATTCTTAAATCCTCTTCTGCTTTTTGTAAAACTTCAAAGACAATCTGAAAGATCTTTTATAAAATCTTTGGGATACTTCAATGAAATGTTTGAAACCTGTGACCGATTTGAAATTATTGCCATTACAGTAGTGGAATGGACTATTCAGTATAGATGTACTAAAGGTGGATACATCAAAATTAATCAGTAATATAGAATCAGAAAAAGTAAAAACGGGAGTGTTAAAGGGTTTTTTTTCAATCAAGTATACAATTAAATGATAATAATATCCCCTCTTATTTTGAATCTTGTAAATTACCTCTACCTTTGGTAGTTGCTAAGTTAAAGAAAATGGTAGAGGAGAGAATTTTGGAACATGTTCCTTTGGTCCATCCAAACGACTTAAACATCATATCAGCGATGCCCTATTGTATTATGTTGCGTTGTCTGTGACAAATGATCAATCGTCAACTTTATGCTGGTCTCTTAGTTTAATATACACTTTATATATCTTCTACTTAACATATATACATGTAGGTACAAATCTATTTAGCCATACACTACAACACCAAGTAGTAGTCTCATCCTGTTCATAATCAAAATTGGATGGCTCAGACAGGATTGGTGGTAGTATATTGATGGGAACTGCAACAACTGGTTGAGGTCCTCTTGTTCCTCATTAAAACCTATTGAGGAGCTGCTGGTTTTTGATGGTGAAATATCATACTGAATGCAATAACATTCCATTTTCTTCACTTCATATGAACCAGCACAAATTGGTCTGCAAGAAAACTTTCTGATGTAATACCACTCACTCAAAGTGATGATGTAATGGCTACATGACTTGGATTTGTCTCTATCACTGTATAAATAGACATGATCAATATGTAGTGAATAATCCTTTGGTATTCTGATACCCTTCTACTTCAATAATGAGCTAGCAGAGTTATTAGATTCATGAGGAGTGTTTTTGGCTGTCAGTACTTCTAGATCAGATGCAGGTATCTGTTCATTTGTTAACTGACTTTGTTGTATCCACAATTCGCAGATGGACAAACCAGTAAAATGGATGCAGGAGTTGAGACAGGATCTGGCTATAGTTGGAGGAAGTTCAGAAACTGTACACCCACCAGGTTCTTGATGTAAAAATTCCTATTCCAGTTCTCTGATGACCTCTGCAACAGGGTTTTTGTTACTATTATTTACAAGTCCTATTTCCAGAGTTAATTAAAATCTGTGTAACACATTATCATTTCATAATGCAACAAAACCAGGAGGCACATCTACATGGATTGTGGCAGGTCAATCTATAGGGTCTAAATCCAAGATTAATGCTAGTATAGCCTCACGGACTATGTAACGTTTCTCATCTGGTATTAGACAAGCTTTATTATAAGATGTCACACACTCCAAAACAAGTACTAGCTGTTGACTGCATTTCAAAACATCAGCAGCATAAGTAGAGTTGAACACACCAGTGAACTACTTGGCTGATTGTTGTAATAGCAGATTTCAGAACTTTTTCAAAGAGGCGCAAACCTGACACAACTTACTTGTTCAATAACTTGGCTTAGATTTAAGGCATAAAAATGCTGTTTTACCACCTGTTGTAACTGGTGAGTTGGATGGTCCAATGAAATGTGTAGTGAGGTCTAGAATCCATCAAGTACAAATTGTAGCACAATAAAGCATTCAGTTGTGGAGCGCATACCACAATAAGACTGTATCTTGCAATTAATGTAATGTAGAGACAGCACTTCATGCCTGATGTGTGTCAGTTTTCTTGAGGGTTTCATGCATAGTTGTAACAAGAGACCCTCTTCTTTCAATTGTGTGTGAGTTCTTCATAGATCAGGATGATCAGACTAAATAAATAGCCAAGATGATCGAGTTATGAATGGTAGACCGATATTTTGTTTGAGGTAATAATTTATATGGGCACACAACAAAGTAGACAACACAAGCCGAGTTTAAAAACATATATAAAATTTATACACAAAAACTGAATTACACAAATTAAGTGCTTTGTGTTCCAAATGATGGCTAATAATATGTATGTAAATTATCAATGAAAATGAATCATGCTTTTTTTACAATTAATGCTGCATAAGAATGTCCTCAGAAAGTTAAGAAAATTAAAAATATTTCTCTGAATAGTTTTCAAAGAATAATTTTGTACAATTTTTGAAGCAAAGTTCAAAGTAATAGTGAAAAATAGATCAAGCACACCACCCGAAAACATTTTTTTGATGTGGGAGTGACCTTGATGTTTCTTTCAAATAGCATCTGATGGTTGTCAAAATTCTTCTGTGTTGTTTTTTCTGGATTGTGGTGACCTGGGTTCCTAGTAGCAACTATTTCATCAACTCAGAAAGTCAAATCCAAGACCCCACTTAAATAACCTACAGGTAGGTTTCAAATACACTGCTCAGAATTTGAAAGGAAACCTCTTTATTGGTTTTGGATGAAAAACAAATATTGCTGAATTACCACAAATCAAAATGTACCAAAAATGTTTTTGAAATTTAAAAATTAAGCAAGAGCCCATCACAGCATCTGAAAATCCAATGAGCACTCAAACAGCTTACATATCTTATCAGTGTCCAGCTTACTTGTATAGTGGGCATGTGGGTTTAGCCAGTTTATTCATGGAACACTTATTGGGGGATTTGCTTTTTTTCTCTTCATAAAGGCAGTACAAAGTACTTTTGAATTATGTGAGGCCTGCACTTCATCCATGAAACTCTCAAGGGATTGAGATATTTCAGGTTTGACTGATGTTAAGGTTTTAGAGCGCAATTCCGTCCCATAACGCTGTTTAACAATGGTTGGAAGATTTTTGAGAATGAGCTGTAGCCATACGAGAGATAGGTCTCTAGAAGTTGAGAAGGAACTCTCACACATACTCAAGAATCTCATAGGTGTAAGAGTTCCTCCTCAACTTCTAGGAATTCATTGTGATGACTAATAGGGACATCAGACTTCATTAAATTGTCCTCGATAAAACTCTGCATTGATATTGTTGAAGTCTAAAAGGTTATTTCCCTTCAACTGCAAGCCGAAATGTTGACAAATGGAAGTATGATTAATCGATGTGAATTTTTTCACAATGATGTCGTGACGAAAGACATGACTTACCTCGGAGTTCAAAACAAGCGCGAACATGTCTTGCCTGCAAAGTAATGATGAAAAGAAACATGGCCACTATTGATGACACAATTTATGCACACTTATCTCATCCAAAACGAGATGATATTTGCACACATGCAAATTCTGGTGGTATCAGACTGGCATATAAAGCGAGGTGCCAGCAGCACGATCCACGTAGGGAGTCATTTGGCAGACTTCGTGCAATAGAGTTGGACGTACAAATTGACAGACGGACAAAGAGGAAGTCGAAGTAGGCGCAGCTGAGTTGGTGTCTGTTTCACGACTGCCCGGTGAAACGGCTGAGAAAGGGAGTCACGCAATCCATTTCCTTGAGGCAACCGACGACGAAGGAAGAATAGCTGGTCTGCCGTTGAATGGCGCACTACACTTTCTGACCCCCCCTCTCATCACCACTTTTTTCCTTTTTGTTTAGTACAAGCTATTTCAGCAATTATGGCGAAGGTTCGTATAAGCAGCGACATTATAAAACCGTTTTCCAGCCAGGGCGATGTGGTGGTGTGGCTAAAAAAGGTCAAGCTAGTGGCAAGATTTCAGCAGGTGGACGATGTGGCTAGCCTGCTACCATTGTAGCTGAAGGGGGACGCACTAGCCCTCTACATAGAAATGGAGGCGGAAGATCAGAGAGATATTGATCAGCTCAAAGCAAGGCTGAAGCAGGCATTTATGGACAATGCGTTTTCAGCATACAGAAAGCTGACCATGGTCAGGTGGACCGGTGAACATGTGGACGTCTACACGAACAGAATCAGGCAGCTTGTTTGATTGGCTGGATTCAAGGAAGCCAAGATGGAAAGGGTCACCAAACTAGCCTTCGTCATGGGGTTCCCAGATACGATCTCCCTTGAACTCCGACAGACACCGAATGTTGAAGCTCTGACTGTAGCGGAGTTATTAGCAAGAGCGAGTGTGCTGACAACAACCGGAGATGAAAGTCAAGACGTAGTTGCAGCTGTGCGCCCACCCCGTAGTGACGGCGCGTCTCCCACCAAGAGTGGCCCACTCACCAGTGTGACATGCTTCAGGTGCAGCAGCAAAGGCCACATAGAAAAAGACTGCTGGAAGTGCAGAACATGCTGCTATCGATGCGGGGACATTGGACACTGGGCCCGAGACTGTTCGAGAAACGCTACAGGGGACAAGGCATCAACGCCAACCTTCTCCCCAACCAAGATGTAAATACAGCGCTCATGGTGGCAAACATCCTTGTTAATGGAACTCGGTGTTCAGCGCTGATTGATACTGTCTGTTCACAAACGATTGTGGATGCAGATCGGTGCCGGTCTTGGGAGAGAGTGACGGTGGACGTCATGACTATTGGAGGCATGTCCTGTCCATGTTGCGTTGTAGGAGTGGTAACTGTATCCACGGAGAAAGTTGGTTCTGCCAAGATCAACGTGTTGGTGGTGCGTGGTAAACCACTGAGATTTGACCTGCTATTGGGGATTGATGCCATAACAGCATTGGGAGGTGTTGCTGTTGGGCCAATAGGACAAGTACAGATTGACAATGGGCGAGCAGCCAAGTGTGCAGCCATTACTGTGGATGAACCCGACTTCACTGTCACCTTCGACCATCGGAGGCGATCCTGTACTGCGGCATGAAAGTGGTCAGAGAACTGCGCATCTGAAAGTGAGTACCCGCTAGCAGCAGAGATCAGGAAGGACTATGAGTAGGATCTCCGCACGTGGATGAGCAATGGCTGGCTCGTGCCATACCCAGAAGAAAGATTGGGGCCTCCCAAAGGGCTAATTCCCCTGATGGCCATACTACAGCAGAACAAGTCTAAAGTACGTCCAGTGATGGACTTCCGGGAGCTCAACCATCACGTTGACGCTTTCACTGCCGATGCAGACGTCTGTGCAGCTAAACTGCGTGAATGGCAGCAGAAGGGATCCAACATGTCCTTGTTGAATCTCAGGAGAGCGTACCTCCAAATATGTGTCCACAAGTCACTCTGGCCATACCAGGCCGTGAAAATTGACCAGCAAAAATATTGCCTGACACGTTTAGGATTCGGATTAAACGTGGCTCTCCTCGTCATGAAGGCGATCATTAGCACAGTGCTGGCTCAGGAAGAAACTGTGGGTCGCGCGGCATCTGCCTACATTGACGACATCTATATCAATGAAGATGTTGTTTCCACGACCCGCGTTAAAGAACATCTGGCCCAGTTTGGGCTGGGATGCAAGGACTCAGAACGGTTGGAGGATGGCGCATGGGTACTAGGATTGGCAGTCGCAATGGAACAAGGTAGATTGCGGTGGAGACGAGGAAGCGTGGATCCTAACGCCCCCGGTGCCGTTATGCAACAGAAGGTGTTCTTTCTGGGTGGAAGGCTTGTTGGGCACTTCCCAGTGTGTGGATGATCAGCCCGCAGTCATTTCTGGTGGACAGAATATCCCGCCACGTTAAGGATCTACGCCTGTGCCACGGTTTCAGCGCGTCCGAGGAAGATTCCAATGACACATCTAACAGCGGGGTGAAAAGTTTGCTGCTTGACGAGGAAAGTGCAGAGTGCGTCAATCCATCTGATGAGAGAGAGTAGAAGCAGAGACCTCCCTCCGACAATCCACCCGAAGGGGGAGCAAGAGCAGAGCCCCCTTGCCTTTGCGAAGAAGCACTTGTCGAAAACGACCGTCGCCGGGTTGCCACCATTGTGATCATGAGATCAGGGAGGGGTGTGACGAAAGACATGACTTACCTTGGAGTTCAAAACGAGTGCGAATGTGTCTTGCCTGCAAAGTAATGACGAAAAGAAACATGGCCACTATTGATGATACAATTTATGCACACCTATCTTGTCCAAAACGAGATGATATTTGCACGCATGCAAATTCTGGCGGTATCAGACTGGCATATAAAGCGAGGTGCCAGCAGCACGATCCACGTAGGGAGTCATTTGGCGGACTTTGTGCAATAGAGTTGGACGTACGAATTGACAGACGGACAAAGAGGAAGTCAAAGTAGGCGGAGCTGAGTTGGTGTCTGTTTGACGACTGCCCGGTGAAACGGTTGAGAAAGGGAGTCACGCAATCCATTTCCTTGAGGCGACCGACAATGAAGGAAGAATAAGCTGGTCTGCCGGTGAACGGCGCACTGCACTTTCTGACCTATCTCTCATCACCACTTTTTTCCTTTTTGTTTATTACAGATGTTCCTTGACATCACCGGACAAAAGTTTGCAATTTTTCCGAGCATCTGTTCCATGTGGCCTGGTTTTTGCACTATAGCGCATCTTATATTCTCAGCGATTATATTCGTTACTATTTAATGGCGTAAGAAGAGTTTTCTTCGACCACAAATTATCAAACAAAAATGGAGCAAAATTGGTGTCCAACGAAAATGTATACAGAATTTGTCTCCATACCTCAAATTGCAGGTTAGGGTTTAAAATGAACATTTGATTTACCCACGCAAAGAAGATTAACGAGGGATGATAATGATGAAGAAACACACAGGTAATTTTAACAAAATAAAATAAAGAATTTATTCACTAATTTACACACTTGAAGTAGTGCCAGGAACTCGTTGCAGGAAAATAAATCAAAATTCTTAACGTCCGTAGTTTTAACATATTGTCATGAAGAGGAAATTGTTCATTCAACAGATTAAATGACCTGACGCAAAATAATATTCAAAATGTTTAAAACAAAAGAGAGGTTGTTACTCACTGAAAGGATATATACTTTGCATACATTTACAAGTAGACAGAGAGATAGTTTGAAATACTTATCTTTCTTGGATTGTTGAGAGAAAATTCTTTGAAGAGCCGCATGCTTGGTTAGAGGCTGATAACATAATTAGTGAATAATTTTACACTGGCTGTTTGCTGTTTGCGAAGAACTGAAACAAAAGCTCTAACATGACTTCAGACACCCTTCTCGTTTTAATTTTTCTCATTTTATATTAAAAATAATTTTGCTTAGGCTTCCTAATTTTTTTCCTTCTTCTTGGCTGATCAGCTAATTTCTGTGAAGGTAAACAATTCCACATGGGCTTGCGAATTCCTTTCCTTCTTTTCCCCAGTCCACCAATTTTGAGTGAGTGGCAGAAGTGAGTTATTGTTATTTTGGGCACACTACAATTGTGCCCAAAATTGACTACAATTGACTGTTTAGGTGCTCGTGTCGCAGATATGACATTATTCTGGGAATACCCCTATTGTAAAAAACGGCACGGTCTATATTGTTTGCAAAGGAAGAATGTTCTTAAGCTCTAGTCTACTGGTAGATAATTCAGAAATGTTTAGTAAACGCAACACGCAGCCACAACGCCAAATATTGATCTTTCAACAAGAATAAAAACTGGTGAGACTGGGTTTAAACTTGATTCCTGGTCCAATTACAAAAGTAACAAAACGAATGAATCAACAAAATAATGTGGAGAAAAAAAAAAGGAATCGAGCGACTCTCAAGGGGAATAACTCTTGATAGTCTCGATAAGGGCCATAACTCATGTTTAACATCAGTACTGGCTTATAGCATTTTTAACCAAATCCGAATCAATTTACTTTCAGTATCACTACTTTGTAATTTCCCGTTTTCATAGAAAATTGTTTCACTCTTATATTTAATTCTTTTTAAAAAGGTCTCTCATTTAACTGCTTCAAAACTAAACACATTTTTCAAAATGCACTCACAGTTTACAATTTTAAAAATCATATAAATTTCAACAAATCTTAAAGATTTATTTTTAAAATTTTGATTTTATTTGAGATTATATTGAAAAAATATTTATATACATTTCACTCTTGAGCTGATGCTCAAAGAATCGGATTAGATCCTGATAAGAAAGATGATTGCCTCACAAGACTTCCGCCATGCGCGTCGTCCATATCACCATTCGGGCCGTGGCTAGCAGCGTCAGAAACACCATTCGTTTCACCCCGGAATACGGGGGCGACACATTGTCACACGCGTATGCACGATCAATGGACACGAGTTCTTCGGGAGCGAGACGAGCCGTCAGCTCGCCGACATGGTCCCATAAGGGGCGGAGCCGGGGGCAATGGTAGAAGGCGTGCGAAGCCGTTTCCTCTAAACCAAGGCCACACTGTTCACAGTCTGGCAAATCCGCCAAGCCCCATATGAAAGCCTTGTCGTTGAGAGGCAGCCGATTCCGAGCCAATCGCCAGGTAAGCGAAAACTCAGGGTTACTGAGATAATCCGCCGCTGGCGCCCAAGACCAGTAGGAGCGATACTCCTCCTCCGAAAAGCAGAGCGTATCACGTAGGGAATCCTTCGCGCGACCCTCCCCTAATCCTCGATAGAAGACCTTCCTAGGCCGTGAAAGGTCACTGGACCGCGGAATAGCCTTCAAGGCTGACCGACACTCGCGAAGGAAAAGCGATTGATCCCGGGGTTTACGATGGCGCTCAACCCTCGAGATGGGGGGGGGACTGATGGTAAGGCTAGGGAACGCATCCCTAACAATCCCCTCCAGAATCGGATCTCCTCTAGTCAATGCACGGCGTAGGAAAGCCAACCGAGAGGCACGGATGTGACTCTTCAAGTGTGGCATTTCCAGCCCCCCATGACACGGACGTTTAGTGCAGACTCGTCTGTTGACCCTGTTCACGCGTCCCCTCCATAAAATGGAGGATAGCGCTTGCTCGAGCGCCTTCATGCGGGTCTTACAGAGAGGAAGTACTGACAATCGATAAAGAATCAGGGGGAAAATGTAACACACACTTCCGCCCTGCCCTTTACGGACAACCTCCGTCGATTCCAAGTCTTACCGGCAGAAACGACCTTTGCTAGTAATTCAGACCAATTTTTCTCCAGCTGGAGGTCGGGTCCAAACCACACTCCAAGAATGCGGACAGGACCGTCCGTCCAACCGAAGCGGCCTGGAAGATCACGCCCCTTCCAGGCACCTAACCGCAAGCCAGACGACTTGTTGCGGTTTATCTTGGACCCTGTCACCTTCTCGTACCGATTAAGCGCCTTCTGTACCGCCTTAATGTCGCTGCGGGACGACACGAAAGCAGATACGTCATCGGCGTACGCGGAAACCCTGGCTCGAGACCCTCCAGGAACTGCGATCCTGCGTAGGGCCGGTCTGCTCGTCTCGTCCTTCAGCCGGCGCAGGAGAGGCTCCAACGCCAAAGTATAAAGGAGAGGCGACAGCGGACAACCCTGACGAACCGACCTCGACAGAACAAAAGCGCCCGACAACTTTCCGTTCACCTGTACCACAGCACTTGGGGAGCGATACAGGAGGCTAATCCAGCGGCAGAAGTCGGGTGCGAATCCGGCGGCCTGCAGGACAGTAGCAAGGTGGCGATGATCGACCCTATCAAATGCCTTGGACTGATCCAAATTGATCAGCGCGGCTTCATCGTCGTCTTTTACGCCCTCTAGGATCGTTCGGATCAAATGCAGGTTGCTCTGAATTGTTCGGCCCCTCACAGAACAAGTCTGCTCGGGTCCCAACAGAGACTCGGCAACTGACTGCAAACGCTCCTGCAGGATCTTGGCCATAATCTTTAACTCTGTGTTTAGCAGAGTTATGGGCCTATAATCGTCTAATTTCCCCCAACATCCTTGCCCTTTTTCAACAGAGTGATCACACCCCTGGAAATGCGGTTGGGGATGGACCCCGACCGAAACCAGTTGTTGAACACTGCTGTCAAAATCGGAACAAAGATGTGCGACAGACTCAAGTACAATTCATAAGGCAAACCATCCAGGCCGGGCGACTTGCCTCTGCCAACCTTCTTCAATGCCTCGTAGACTTCGCCCTCCGTGATCTCTCCCTCGCAGCTAGCTGCTTCAGTCGGCGCAAGCCGAGGAAAGTCAGCCAAATAGCTGCGAAACTCCTCCTCACGGAGACCAGGCTCCTTGGTAAAGAGGCTCTCGAAATGCTGCCGAAACGCCTCGCACATGTTGTCAGTCGACCGCAGAGTACGCCCCTCCGGGGATTCGACTTGACGAATGTAACCACCACCTCGACGGACTTCTTCCCGGCGCAGATCTGCGCCCAGGTTCACAGCTTCAGAAGACATCTTACTTAACTTATGCCTAATTACCTGACCCATGTAGCACTCGCTATTCGAACGCTGCAGGGCCTCCCTAGCTAGGGATATCTCTAGGGGATACCTCCAAACTCCGCCCGGGAAAAATTAGCCTTAAGTGTCTTCACCTTATCAGCTCTATCTAGAGCGAGCCGTTTGCTGAAATCAGTGGTGAAAGACCTAATTCTATCCTTAAGTCTGCCCGACCACTTATTCCCGATAACCGCCCCCACTATCTCCCGCTGCACTAATCTAATTAGCTGCTCCTGGAAGTCCCGCCTGTCCAGTAAAGACAGATTGAACTTCCAGTAACCAGCCATTCTAGACCTATGTTCTAACGCCACCCGGGCACAAACGAGTTTGTGGTCCGTGTAGCCTACCCAATGGAACGTGGGACAATCTAACAAGTCTATGTCGGCTCTACGAACTAACATTCTGTCAAGGTAGCTAACCACCTTGACAGACGGCCAGCTAAGAGCCCATGTCCACATTTTCCCCCCAGGATGATCGACCCGGTATCTATCGACGAGACCATAATCGCCAATCAGATCAACCAGGCTACGATCGCCCCTACTCCCGCTAGCGTCCCGCCCCCTGTCTAACTTGGGGTCCAGGATGGCATTCCAGTCCCCCATTAAAATTAGGCGCGATGAATCGACTAGGAACGGCCCCAACCGCCGAAAAAAGCAAACCCGCTCCTCCCGGTCGTTGGGCACATAAACCGCAACGACCTGAAACGAACCACTTTTCACGGCAATATCGGCCACGATTAACCTGCCCTCGACATCGGTATGCACAAGGTCCACCTTCGCATCGAGAGTACGTCTGACTAACAAAGAAACTCCTCTGGCACACCGGTCCCCATATGCTGGATAGATGACAAAGTCATCCTCCAGCACACACGCATCGGAAGTGCAAACAAAGTGGGTCTCTTCGATCGCGGCAACACCCACGCCGAAGGACAAGAGATCCCGAAGCAGGCGGGCAGCCTTCCTCCGATCTCTCAAGCCCTTCGCATTCAAGCTGGCTATCTTAATAGACATTTGCAAGGCCTGCAAAAAGAAAAGTTACGGCAAAAAACCTAATCACATACAGGGCGGAAATCTGTGGCTGACAGGACCCCGACGGATTGTCCCAGGCTTCCTGTTCGCAATTCCGTCGTCATCCGCCCGCCCGGGACAATCCCGCAGACGTCCGTGGGATAAATTAGTTTTATAGCTCTATATAAGGAAGGGTGGAGTAATACCGGGACCCTCCCAGAGCAAAATTGTCTTAATTTTTTCAAATTTTCATTCTCCAACTCGAAAATTCTCATATTGTGGGAACGCAGCCCTTGCCTCGTATAGGTGGTTCCATACTTCTAGCTGGCCCCCAGTTTCCCTTATACAAGTTATAACCCCTGGGGCCTTGGGGAAGTTTCGGGGATCCTCGATGTTTTTCCCGTCTACTAGCTCCATCTTAAAGAGTGTCCCTAACAGTATAAAAAGGGCCTTTCCAAGCAGAGAAAGGCCCTTTTTATACTCCTCCCTGTCTACTTTGCAGACCTGATCCGGGCCTAAAAACATCTTTTTTTTTCTTTTTCTTCTTCTCCCTTGATGGATGAGGAGGGGAAGAAGTGGATGAGTGAGGGGGCGTGGAAAGTGGGCTGAGGGGAGAAGTGAAGGGGGAAGGGGAAATAATGCGGGTGGGAGAGGAAGAGTGACGTCTGATTCTTAAGGGTTCCTTGGCATACCACGGTCAGAGTGCCCTTGCGAATGTTCATCATCATCCTCCTCCCTTGATCTTTTGAGGGATGTCGCCCGAGGTGGAGGCATTTGTTCCACCTCCATCTCTTGTTCCTGCTGTTGCTGCCTTTCTGGCTGTTGGAGTTTCTGCTGTTGATGTTGTTGTTTTTGATGCTGCTGTTGCTGCTTTGGAGATTTTTCTTGCCCCTTCTTTGGAGGTTGCACCTCTTTTTCTTGACTCTTCTTGGGTTGAGGAGTCTCCTGTGGGGCCCGGATATTAGGGCATTTCTTGCCCCTCACTACCACCTTCCAGGGTTCCTCCACTGACTTTGGTGTTGATCCCTCTTCTGAAATCTTCTCCACTCTTGTAGCTGTCACTGTTGCTGTTTTTGTTGTTGTTGCAGCTGTCGCTGTTGTTGTTGTTGCTGCAGATGTTGCTACTGTTGGACTAGGCGACTGTTTTTTTGTTTTTACCAGGGCACTCCTTGGCCACATGGCCCAAAGTGTCACAAGACCAACAAAAGGCTCGCCTGTTCTCGACCACGACCAACATCTTTTTCTTCCTGCACATTAAGGTATTTGGGAGGTCCTTATAGTTCTCTTGGTTCACCGTAATCTGGATTTCCATATCTCCAGTCGCGATCCCAATCTTACTTGTGAGGGCCTTCACCTCATGCACTTCGCCATATATGGCAAAGAAGGCCCCCCATTCTGTCCTCGGAAATATCCACTGGCACGCCATGAATTGTAACCTTTGTCCTGCGTGTACCCATATATTCGGTCTGCAGGCACAAGCTTTTGGTTATTAGAACACTTCCTGCCAGCACCTTCGCCTGTTGCTCCGTAGCCAGCAAGATGTCCCACAAAGCGTTTGTTCTCCTAGCGAGAACTTTTGGATTTATTTTTAAAGCTTTTAACGCCTCTTCCATGTTGTCCCTGCTGACTCCAATTAATTTCCTCGTCTTACCGTCAAAAGTCAGCAGGGATATTTCCGGGTACGTACAGCTTTAAAGGTCTCCTCAATGGTCAAAAATTCAGTCCCATTGAAAGAGTCTTCGAACTTCTTCCTCTGCTCTTTGTAGAAGTCCGGATCTTTTGCAAGCGGTCTATTTTGGACCCAGGCCGTTTTACTTGGTGACACCGGGTCAGAAATCGGTGTTTCATTTTTATTTTTATTGTTATTGTCCACCATGGTAAGTTTTTAAACGCCTACCACGGCGAACAAGGAAAAGAATATATATTCAAAAACAAATAAACTGGAAAATAGAACGGGGCAAACAAGGACAATAGATAATTCAACAAAAGACAAAAATGCGAATCAAAACAGGGGGAGGGTAGCAAAATAAAACAGAAAAGAAATAAAAGACAAACGGAAAATGTAAAAACTTACAATATACAGTAAAACAAAAATTTTGAAAAAAGGAAATTCAAAATAGTTTGAAACTGAAAAAGTAACAACTAAACTTATCGTTCAATCTTCAGTCCTGAAATCACAAATACAGATCCAAAACACGACACTACTCCATTCGGCAGGCAACCGGAGGGATCTGCAGAGAAAAACAAACTGCCTCTACAAAGGATCTGTTGATTTATTTCTGAAAAAAACACAGAAATTGTGGCACAAGGCCGAAAGAGGGGAAGGGGTAAAGGCTGGTCGTAACTAACTATCCCATACCTAGCTAATCAGATTCGCGACTAATTCATACATTACAATTGACACATTCACCACAAGAACTCGTCCGTCACCATTCAATCCTCCATACACCATAATACCACAACCTTACAAGGGGAACCTACAAAAACGCGCCCCACACCATAAAAATTGGATGATAATAACAATACATTAAAATTCTAATAATGAAAAGATGAAAGGGGAGGGAGATGAACCCATTAACAAACAAAAATTCAACAAATTTTAAACTAAACATAATTTATGTTAGTAGGGCCCGACCAAACCTCAAAACAGAGAAGCCGCTGTATTCTGCCCATAGGGAAAAATCAAGAAGCACTCTCACTAAGGGAGTGGGAAGGAGAAAAAATAACACGGGCATGGGGAAATTAAAGGCTGAGCCATTCGAGATAAAAATGGGGGGTCAAAACCAAACTGGGGAGGTTGGGAATCTCGACTGGATCATAACATAAGAGATAACCGGGAACAGGTTAGGAACACATTTACTCACATTAACTAGGTACACTTAAGCTTGTCTAACCTAACCAAGGGGAGGGTTCCACGGGAAACCACCCCGATGTAACTTAGGTTGACCTAGAAAAGAAAATCAAGGCTAGCCCCGTTCAAACGAACCAAGCTCGCCTCTTTTACCCACCTTTCGCTAAAGACTGTCGAATGCAATAGTTTTATATCAGTTCTAATCTTCATCTTGAGCTGATGCTCAAAGAATCGGATTAGATCCTGATAAGAAAGATGATTGCCTCGCAAAACTTACTCCATGCGCGTCGTCCATATCACCATTCGGGCCGTGGCTAGCAGCGTCAGAAACACCATTCGTTTCACCCCGGAATACGGGGGCGACACATTGTCACACGCGTATGCACGATCAATGGACACGAGTTCTTCGGGAGCGAGACGAGCCGTCAGCTCGCCGACATAGTCCCATAAGGGGCGGACCCGGGGGCAATGGTAGAAGGCGTGCGAAGCCGTTTCCTCTAAATCAAGGCCACACCGTTCAGTCTGGCAAATCCGCCAAGCCCCATATGAAAGTCTTGTCATTGACTCTACAAAGGATCTGTAGAGAAAACAAAACTAAAGGTGCTACTTTCAGTCGCACCTTTTAAACTCTCAAGGTCTCGTTCAACGTCATACGACGAGGCCAGAGCGTCTATAAAAATCGTCAATCCTCTGGTTTGGCCTGGGAGAAATTACTATCTTAGACGACGACGCCGCCGCCAGAGCACATACTTCCCCCTCCCGACCTACCCTCGGTGAGTACAATACCTTGTTCTTTTAGTCACCACACATTCCCAGAAAAAAAAGAAAAAAGAAAAAATTCCAACTGAGTGAAATCAAGCAGTTCTCAGCAACCATTGGAAACCGGATTTTTTTAAAACCATCGACAAACTGGTTCTACCAGCTCTTATTCTTTGAGAGTTACAAGTCGGGCAGAACCATTGTTCGTCTTCCGGGGGCGCTTCAGTTAGGCCTACGCAATCAAAGTGAAACCAGTCGTCACATCGATCGCAAGCTATCATAGGTCTGGTATCCTCAGGTCTATTGCAGGCGGGGCAAATCCAAATTACTACATTTTCCTCCTGTTGTGGACTTTGGGTTATGTCCTGAGAACTTGATTGTTCCATGTCCTCTATAAATTCACATTCAGGTTCTCCAGGTTGCTGAGGAAATTCCAGAGGATATATGCTTGATGGAGTACGTGTCTACAGCTCCATTCCCTTACCTCACCTTCACTGTGCGTATCAAACCGTCACTCCCCTGTATTAGTTCGAGAACCTCTATTAGGGACTAGAAAGGCCTGGTCTTAAGAGGACTTTTTATCAGTACTATATCCCCTGGCTTTATTTTATTCTCGAACGAACCATCAGCCAGGCTCAGGGTTCTTTCCCTGAGACTTAACAAATAACTTTTGCTCCAAGCCTTCCTAAATTTTTTTCAGGCACTCTTCCCGAGAATGCAGTGTCTGAATTAAATCAATTCGACTGAGAGGGTCGATTGTTTCCAGGTCCTGGTTGTCCAATCTCATCATTATTCTCTGGCCAACGTTCATATTTAGAAGTGAATTAGGAGTCAGGATATCTAGATCAGAGTCATCAGAGCTCCTATATGTCAGAGGGCGGCTATTCACAGCTCTTTGCACATCTGATATGATGGTTTGTAGAGCAAAAATAATCTACTTTTCCTCTTCCTATAGTCTTATATAGGCAAGATTTAATATTCTTGATGGACCTTTCTCAAGTACCACCGTACCAAGGAGAAAACAGTGGAATGGTGCAATGTTTCAAATGGTATGGGCCAAACCTCTCCTTGAATTCATCCATGATCACCCCCTTGTTGATAATCCTTGTCGCAGCACTAAACGTGCGGGCATTATCCGAATAAAGGTGTGAGGGGATGCCATTGGCATTCGTAAACTTAATAAAAGCCTGCAAAAACGATGTTACGGTCATATCAGGAACCAGTTCTAAATGTACAGCTCTAATGCGCATGCATGTAAAGAGAAGGATGTACATTTTATAATCCTTGTCTTTTCCTTGTACATAAATGTGACTGGTATAATCCACACCAGTATGCAAATAGGGCCGGACGAAATTCACTCGAGAGGCTGGTAAGTCGGTTGTGTTGGGTACCGAAAAAGAAACTGCGTTGTATCTTTTACATTTAAAGCAAGTACTAATCACATTTTTAATGGCCTGCCTGGCCTGTGGGACCCAGTAACCTGCTAACTTTACTTCATTGAGGGTTGTGGCCAAATTCAAATGTTGACTTCTCTGATGGTACTCTTGAATTATCAGATTTGTCAGATGATGCTTCTTTCCTAATAGAATAGGATTTTGGACTTCGTAAGGGTGACATTCCGACCCTCCTATCCTTCCTCTTGACCTTATGATGCCTTTAGGGTCCAAAAAGAGGTTCAGGTTCCTCACCAGTTTGGGCTTGCTTGTTCCTCCAGGGTCTATCAAAAAGTCCAACTCTACAGGAAAGTATTCCTTTTGCATAGTATTGAGCAGGTAACAATTTGCTTGCAGGTCAGGGTCCATTTCCCTCTTTTTTAGTCTGTTGACAAACTTAAAGACCAGTGAGGTCACACTGATTAATTTATTAAGACTGGATAACTTTCCCATTTGAACAACTGCAGCAGCTACAGCTCCACTTTCGGCTATATAATTCACTGAAGGGTGAACTTGTTCTCTCTGAACACAGCCATGTTCATAATTATACCAGCATGACTCCTCTTGCCTTATCCATTCAGGTCCTGCATACCAATGAGAAAGCTTCTCTTTAAATTTTTTGATGGTCAGTCCTCTGGTGATATAATCGGCCGGGTTGTCTGCAGTTGAAACATATCGAAAGCTCACTTTTAAACCAAAATCTAACTTGATCTTGTTAGTCATTTGAGTGATGTCTTGCAATCTGTTTCGTACAAATATATTCTGTGTGGACGAACTCAGCCAGTATCCAGGACAGAACAACCTGAGCATCTGTGACCATATAAATATTCTTTATTGGAATGTCCCCTAGGGATTTTTTTAAAAAAGGGAAACACTTCACGGCAAGAAACATTGACAGAGGTTCCAACGTTGGGAGGGATTTGCCTTGTAGGGGTGCCACCTTTGCTTTGGCAAATATTAAGGATGATCTTCCATCGTGTACAGCGTACACTGAAAAACCATACGCGGCTTTAGAGGCATCACAGAAGAAAAACAACTTTGTATCCTTTCCTTCGTCTAAAACTCTCCTCGGAAAAGATATGGAGTCTAAGGCTGATAGATCCTTTGCTAAAATGAGATCATGCTTTCTGGAACCACATCATCCCAACCCAGTTTTTGTTTCCACAGTTCCCTCATCAATAAGCGACTTCGCACTGTCACAGGCAGATAGAGACAAAGGATCAAATACCTTCGAGGTCTCTGACAATATTCGTCTTTTGGTTGCTGCTTTCATATCGCATGAGTGTGGGGGGACACTTAAGGAGTCTTGAACAGGGTCATAATGGTATCCTAACACCTTTTCCTAGCCAGAGTCGAATCCTGATAAGGTTCCATCTGCCTCCATTTTCTTTTGCAGCTTTGCACAGTTGGAGTTGCAAGACTGTATGTCAAAATTCTCCTTTTGCAGGCGCTTTCTCACAGATGTATACAGAGCAGATATGGCTTTATTTCCCGTTTTCACAAAGTTATCTACATAAAAGTTAGATTTTAATGCTTTTGAAAATTCATCCGAGGGGAATCTGTCTGCATGAAACTTTAGCACGTAATTCAGAATAAAGGGGCTTGCATTGAAGCCAAAAATAATGGTCTTATATCGGTAACAATGCAAGTTATCACCTTTTTTCAGGAAAAAACAAAACCGATTTCAATCCTTTTCAGACGCTAGGCGAATCATCAGAAATGCCTTTCTAATGTCTACCAACAGAACATATAACAATTGAATCATCAGTTCTAACATGTCCGCCATAAGATTTACTCCGGGATATGCAGCTTCGTTTAATGAAACTCAGTTTTTTTGTTTATAGGAACAATTAAACACCGGTCTCACTTTAGTTGCAGTTTGATCTGCTAGCTTTAGTACCTGCCTATGGGGAATCCAGATGTAATCTCCAAATCTTTCAGGGGGCACAATTATTTCTTCAATAATACCTTCGTCCTCTTGTTGTTCAAAAACGTTCAGGTAGTAGTCATACAAGTTTTTCTTGTTCAAATCCTTATTCACCTTTTCCGGGATCCTGAGAGCAGCATTGTGGTTAGAGGGTACTGATTTTATTTTGTCCTCATACTATTGAAGTTGCACATGATAGAGGCCATCCTTGAATGTGATAGAATCTCTGAACTGCTTTACTTTCTCTTCATCCAAGGTGGAGAATTCTTCAGTAGTAGGTAATCCAAGAGATTCAAGGTTGAACATATTCTCCACTCCTCTCTGGACATTACTTTCCTCAAACCAATTTTTAAGGGGTCCGGGTAGCATTTCTCTGGGTGGATCACGTTGTTGATTCTAGAAAGTGGAAGTCGAGGCGTTTTGGCTAACACAGAAGCATAATTAATTTGTGACCCTTTGTTCTTTTTTATCTGGTTTTTATATAAAAAGCAGCAAATATTACCAAAGGGGATTAATCCTTTTTGTGTTTTAAAAGCCACTCCGTACATGCAAGGGACCACCTTTAAAGGTTCCAACTGTTGAATCACGTTGATTCCCAGAAACCCGTCGATAGTAATTAAGTCGCCCTTGGTACTAAATTCCACAGCCACCAGCTTGCGTTTCTTTAAATTTTTAAGAATCTGAGTCCTTCGAGGTTATAAGACAGGTTCAGTTTAGTTGAAAGAATCTGGATAGTATAAGCTTTGTCAGAAAAAAGATTGTTTCAAAGGAATTTCTTTAAAGGTTTTGGTATTCGTAGCTAAAAAGGTTTTCACTTCCATAAACATGTCTTTTGCTAAGGAAAGGCAATTCAACTTTTTTAGAACTAAAGTGTCTAAATAAGGTCTCTGACTGCCGGTGTCCAACAAGCAGTTCACCTTTACTGCCTTATCTTCTCCTCCCACTATTATGCTAATTATGGGAGAGAGGAAAGCACAAATATATTCGTTTGTATGTAAACAAATATCAACCTGTACACTACTTGCGATGGTTGAGCACATAGCCGTTAGGTGTCCTTTGGAGTTGCAGCTATGACAGTCAATTTTTCTTGATATGTTCAACGGGCACCTATTTCCCATGTGAGACTTTTTCAAGCACCGATAGCAAAGACGCAGTTCTCTACATCTAGTTATCCTGGCTTCATGGGAGGTGTAGCTGCGACAGTCCTCAGAGAAATGTCCATCCGCGTTGCAAAATTCACATTTCTTTGTCTCCGGTCTCACCTCTGTGCTGAAGGTTTTAAGAGAGGCGGAGTCACTCGTAATCCCTGCTTTAAACTTAGGTTGAGGCCAAGTTTTGGTCGCAGGTATCTTTGCTGGTTTCCTGGCTATCAAGAGTCGTTTCGCTATTCCTGGGGTTTCCTTTAATATTGTTGATAATGTTGGGTAGGTACTCCCAGAAATCCGCATCAGTTCTCCCTTCATTTCCGCAGGGAATTTGGCGAACAATACCTGCGAAATTATTATGGAACCGGCTGACTCATCCTCATATAAGTCACAATTATATGAGGCTCTGAGTTCCCAAACGTCTGCCTGAGTTTTTATAATAAAGTTCTTCAATCCCTCCAGGTCCCTGGGATTGTCCAACTGAAAATCCAATATTTCTTGGATAATCTCTCCTCTTATTTCCCCCTCGTCCAAATATTGGTCCTTCAAAAGTTTCAGGGCCATTGGGTAACTATCTTCAGAGGGAGAAAGATGATCTATCAGTTGAAGGGCTCTACCTTCCAAGGAACATCTCAAGAAATATAGTTTTTCGGTGTCCGGTTTCATCGACGCCGCACAATTTTCGAACTTTGTCAAGAAATCTTTGAAACTCCTTTTACTGGTTTCAAAGTTTTTTCCATCAAAGTGTGGACCCTTCAACTTTATTTTGAAAGGCTCCACTGAAAAGGATGAGATCGCTGTTGGTTTGGAGGGAGGCGGTCCACCAGTGTCTGGAGTGACGGGGTTTTCTCGTTTTGGAGGGGGGTCGATATTTCTTTCTACTGCGGGGACCATCGGGACTTCACTTGGGTTGGCCTTCTGTAGAAGATCTAGACGTCGTCGCACGTCATACTTGAAGCGGAAAGAACCTCGACTCAATCTCGCCAAGGATTCCGGGTCTTTCTCTGAAGCCAGCTGCTCTTCCATGCCAAAAGAAACACCTTCAAGTTCCTCCAACCAGCGTTCTATTTCTCGCTTGAAAGAAGAGAACACTTCTGTAGAAACACTTTCTTCATTCTCTAGTCCGTCAAGAGAAATAGTAATGTTTCTTTGAAGTATGTTTTGCCTTCGTTTGAGGTCTTCCAGTGAGATTGAGTCCTCCATGCCATTGGGATAGGAAAAAAAACAACTCTTCAGTTAATTCTGGGTTGAACAACGACGATTTTCGTTGCAATGTGTCGGGATTATCTCACCGACGAGTAAGGGAGTGGGGAAAGGAAAGATGATTTCAAGGCTTGTAACGAAATGTCTGACGTTGCTTACAAGCGAAGTCTTCCTTGTAACGGTAACAAAAGTCAAATGACTAGTAACACTCGGTGTTCTCCTCTTCGCAAAGGGAGCTCTACAAAGGATCTGTAGAGAAAAACAAACTAAAGGTGCGACTGAAAGTAGCACCTTCTAAACCCTCAAGGTCTCGTTCAACGTGATTCTAGGTCTCGTTCAACGTCATACGACGAGCAAAAAAGCAAAGGCTCGAAAACCAAGGTAGTTAACTCACTCCCTATATGAGAATCCAGTTACGCCCCTTTGATCAGAACTTTTTAGAATGCTGTGGCAGGAAAAGATAGAAATTTAAGATGGCGGTCAAATATCCCAAGCATACCAGTTACGTGTTAGAGGCTATCAAGGGTGTTCTATTTGACCACATGGTGAGCTTACTTAGTCAATGACGTGGAGGAGGGAACTGTGCCACAGAATATGAGAGACTGCAACATAGTTAATCTCTATAAGTGGGACTGAAGCGATTGGAAGTTACAGAGGAATCTTCCTGCTGAACATCATCCATGTGGACTAAAGAAGCTAGCTGAAAGGGTATATTCCAAATCTCAATGTGGTTTCAGGTCGGAGCATTCTTCTCCTTTCAAAAACTACAGGAGAAATGCTGAGAATAGAGACAACCACTGTACATTGCTTTCATCAACTGCACAAAAGCATTCAATCTTGTGAGCAGGAACATCTTACACAAGATACTCACCAGGATCAGTTGTCCCTCAAGATTGTCCAATCATATCATGCAGATATGAAGGATGCTGTACAATTTGGCAACTCTGATTCAGAGCCTTTCAATATCTGCAGCAGTGTGACACAGGTTTGTGTCCTTGCATGTACCTTATTTGGCATCTTTGTGGTCATGCTGAAACATGTGTTAGGGGCTTCAGTTGAATCTAATGGTGTCTACCTGCATAAAAGAACAGATGTAAGGCTGTTCAGTTTGACTTGGGTTTTGCAAGCAAAATCCAATGTCCATGAGGTGGACATTAGAGACATGTTGTTCACACATGATGTAGCACTGATAGCACACTCTGAAAAGCAACTCCAGCAACTAATGGGCAATTTTTCAAAAGCCTGCCAAGAGTTCAGTCTGACCATCAGTCTGAAAAAGTCCAATGTGATGGGCCAAGTCGTTGAACAGCCTCTTGTCATTAAAATCTACAACCTGGAGGTGGCTCATGAATTCAGATACTTTGTCTTCACTTTTTCACCCTTTCCCTAGACACTGAGTTCAACAGAGAGATTTGACAAACTTCCACCACATTTACCAGACTGGCATCAAGAGTCTGAAGAACACTTACTACGAAAACAAAAATTGCAGTCTATAGGGCATGCATCGTCAGACTCTGCTCCAGACTGGAGAGACACCTCAGCATTTTCACCATTACTGTCTGAGACACATTCTGGGCATCAATTGGTTCAACAGGGTCACCATATTTCTCACCCCATGCCCAGTTACCCAGCCTATACACACTTCTCCACTGGCTTTGACATATACAACGTATGCCAGATTGGGGGATCCTGAAAGTCCTTCTATAAAGGCCACCAGCAAGAGGACACAAGAGCAACCTTATCTTCACTTCAAGGACGTCTGCAAAAGGAACATGGGGGAATTAAAATAAATATTATAATTGTCTAGGTCTCTGTTACACAAACTTTTAAGAGAAGTGTATCTTAAAGACAACCAGAAAAAATTGTTACATTTGTTTGTAAAAATTTCTATTTTTAGGATTAGGGGTTAAGAATGGCTAAAATTATTTCTTCTGTGTGAATTATTGCTGATTCATTTGCTGAATTTGAAAAAAATATATTATTTTATTTACTGATCAATCAGAGATGTGGTCTCATGTCCTCATAAATTTTGAATCTGTCTCTGGAGACTTCTGATTTCTTTTATATAGCAACTGTCCAGCAGATAAAAGAAATCAGATTTCAAAGCAGAAGGAAGTTTCAAAGCAGAAGGGAGTTATAAATCACTTGATGGGGAAGGAACCAACAAGACGAGCGACACTAAAATTGCAACCAGAAGGCAGATTAAGAACCCAGGTGGAAAGTTCATTTTGACTGTTTCCCTGGGAAGAATTTTTGAAGGAACCGAAACCTTAAACTGAACTTTTCTATAAAAGAAAAAATATAATAATTCCCAAGACATCAGTCTTCCCAAATTTACTTAAGCTCCCTTCATGCTGAGACATTCCTTTTTGTCTCACAATTAGGTGGGTGCACCTTTTGTATTTTCCGTCTCATAAAAGTTTTGCTTTGCCTTCTCGCATTTTTGAAAATTGTAATCTTTCTTTAGATCTTGTATATTGTTTGAATTGTTATCCAGTCTTAGTTATATGAATAAGGCACACAAAAGGAAATATTTGTGCAAGCTCTTGTTTGTAAAATATTGTATTTGTTTGTTTTTTTTAAATACATACTGTAATAAATGTTTGATTTTTTTAAATTTCACGGAGTGGTTTGAGTCTTATTTGTTTGTGCCTTGTTTAACATTTGGGATAAAAATAGTGACATGCTCTCTTTTTCCATTCTATTCCTAAGTAAATTTTATATTTTGAACAATTTTTATACTCATGAAAATTTAAATTTTTATAATTTAACTATTTTACATCCACATTAAATAATTAACTCGTTAAGCATTTCACAGGGTCATCTTTCAGATGAAACAATATGGCTTTCAATTCTCTAGGTTAATGGCTATTGATGATTATTGCTGTAAGAGTCTATCAATCTTTAGATAATGGTGAAGCTCGGACTGTTGCTTTGGATATCTCAAAGACATTTAACAAGGTTTGTCATTACTTACACTATTTACATTGTTTGCTGCCATATACAAAATGTTTCAGCTATTCTTCAGGTGATTGGAATTTCAAACTGAACCCTTTATTTCATCCACCAAGGTGGATTGTTCTAGTTCCACATACTAAACCTCTTCTGGATGTCTCAGTATTAGTTATCTCCCTTTTAACTCAACTACCAGATATTGAACTCACAAGTCAAGCCACTGAATTACAACCAATGCTTCTATCCACTGGGCCAGGTGTCCTTGAGGACATCAGTGAATGAATTTTTGGGACTTAAAAACCTAATGTCCCAGTAACAATTTTTATCAGAATTCAGATTACAATTTTGTTATTATTGTTTTTCTCTCATACTCCATATTAGTGGTTCTCTTATTGTATTCATTTCTATGCTTGACTGGCTTAGATTTTTGTGGCCTCGCATCTGCACTGATTTCTTAAGTTTTCATATTTTCCAGTGATGTTCTCTATTATTTAAACCTCATCTACAAGGGAAAGTGATCTCTCCTTTCTCTCCATCTGGTGAGATATGTCTGATTTTTCTATTTCCCCTCGTGTTACACTCTTACGCTTATCCTGTAGCCTGTTTCTCCTTTATATTTCTTACCACAGCTGCATGGGATAGCATACACACAGTCCTTAATCATGTTCTTCTTTATAGGAGGCCTTACTTGGAAGAGGTGTTTGCAAAGTGTTGAATCACTTTTGAAGGTTATCTTGATGTTATATTTTGTATTTTTTCCAATAATCAGTTCGCATAGGGTAGGCAGACTGAGGCTGTTTTCTAAGTGTTGTTATCCACTTGCACCCTACTATCCCAGTTTGTCAGAGCTGCCGTCATGTACCCAGAGTAGTTGTTACATTGTAGATTACTGCTTATACTATTTCTTGATCATATGTCGCTGGGTTGCCACGGTAGGATTTTTGGTCAATGTTGTAAGCAGCGGACAATCCCTTTCTTTACACTGTATGGGTGGTGGGAGTTGAAGTTGAGATATTAGTTTGAGTGTTAGTTTGCGGCATACAGATGTCTTGAACTCATGCTTTCTTTGAGATGTTAGTACTTCCAGGAATGCTAATTTGTTGCTTTCTCTCTCATTTGTGAACTGTATCAATCATCTTATTGAGTTCACCTAGTCCAGTAGTAGCTGAACCTTTTCTTGCTGTGGCCAGAGTATAAAGCTGTCATCTATATATTTCAGACATAGGGTTGGCTTACTGATGTGAATTCTAATGACATTTCTTCAAAGTATTCCATGTATATGTTAGTCATTGCTGGTGATAATGGTGAGCCCATTGCTAACCCTTCATCCTGCAAATATATGTCTGCTCTCATTCTGAAGTGTGTTGTTTGTGTACAGAGAGTCAGCATCTCCATCAGGTTATCCATTAGAATATCAATATGTTCTCCTAGGGATGAGTCCAAGGCCACTCTGTCCTTGACTACCAATAGTGCCTCCTCTTGTATATTTGAATTTTTTGTCTTTTATCTCAATTGTTCATATGCACATATGTGCATTTAGCAAATTCAACTAACATATCAAATTGGCAAGTGTCTAATATTTTAAAGTTTCTCATCTGTATTTCTTTAACATATCTAATTTGAAGGTAAGTTTTGAACTTTGTTTCTTGATCTGTCTATAATTGAATAAGCAAATATTTTTTTTCTTGTTCAATCCACCCCCTCCAAACACAGATCTGCCCAGGCTAGAAAATGCTTAGCTATAAAATACGTAAAATAATTCTTCTTTTACATGACACCAATTTACCAAAAGACAATTTGACCAAATAGAAAGATCTCTGGTGCATGTGTATGCGTGTTCTGGGTTTCTTTATTTTTCTTTTTTAAACAATCTTGAATTGGTTTGTTGGGAACTCCACTCCTCTCCCAAGTGTTTAATAAATAAATAAATTGCTGGTAATAAGGATAATTTTCCACTAATTTTTTAGGAGATAACACAATGTAGTATAAATCAAAACTTAACAGTTAATTATGTACCAGCTCTTCCCTAACTAACCCTACCTAAATATATGTACTCAAATCCTACATGTTCTTATTTTAATTCTATACTTCAAACCCCTTTGCATTCACTCAGATGTTATTTAGTATTTCTTGGTTATCTCTTTTTTTCATTTACTTATTTATTTTTTTAAAGGAGGTAGGTTCACCTATCGCCAGTTCACACTCATTCCTTCTTTTGAACAGGAACAGAGGTTTATTCTTTGTTTGCTGTTTGGGAGGCCTTAATAAGAGCAGTTATCTTGACTTTTTAGTAATATGACTAGTTTCATTTTGAGAGTACTGGGTTGGCAATTTTCCAATAGAAAGGAACCCAAACTCTCTGGGCAACAGTCACATAATATTCTTCTAGTTCTACGTTGTGCATGGATGGGTAGCCTTGTAAGCACTTCTAGTAGACAACCCTAAAGCCATGCTATACTGTAGTCTTGTATTGCCTTAGACGATGAGCAGTGACTTGACCTTTTTTCACCCAAAATATTTCCTATGGTTACAACTATTAATAAAAATAGAAGTAAATCAGTTTGCAAAAAGCAATTAAACTCCTCAAACCTTTCTTTCTCCAACATTCATGATAGTCATACCAACTGCTCTTGAAACACTATTCAAACATACTAGCACCCTGTGAAACTAACTTCAACTTTTCAATCTACCACAGAATTCTCTGTTACAGGTTTTTTATTGAAAGGATTCTAGAGTGCACATGCATGGACTATGTTTGAGAAAATCTCCCAATGGCAAGGGGATTGTCTCTTGTCTCCAGATTGTTCTTATAAGTGCTTTGAGTTTCACTATTAAATTCTATTGTCTCTTCCTTTATCATTTCACTTCTTCTCAGGACTGCAGTTTGTTAGATACGATATTTGACAGTATAGAAATGGCTCTCTCTATATTCATCTGCACATACCTTTGTGTTTGGTGACTTCAGTACTCACCTTGTCAAGTGGCTTCATCAATCTCTCAGTCAAATTTTGCTACTTGATTCTGTAGCAGTACTGAGGGACATATTTCTTTAATTGATCTCTTCCTTACCTCCTCTCTAGGCTCTTGTTGTGGTTTGAAATTCTGTCCTCTTGGCAACTCAGAGATCATTCTGTAATGTCTGTAGATTTCTTTCCACTCATCTATTAGGCAAAAAATACGAGACACCATATAGCATCTCACAAGGTTGGTTCTCATGATTACTGGCAACTCTGTAAGATTTGTTAAGCAAAGGTAAATCCTCAATACCCTCTCTCTTCAATCAGTTTGAAGAGTTATCATCTACTGCTCATCATCTGCTATCATCTCCAAACTAGATCCCCACAAGGCATATGGACTTGATGGTATCCTTGCAATTATCCTAAAGAAATGTGCTTTTGAACTGTCTCCTGTTCACTCTAAGCACTACAACAATTGCCTAGCTGCTTCTTGCTTTGCACTTGACTAGAAATCCTATTCTGTAATTCCTGTTTTTAAGAATGGTGAATTTTCTGATCCCTCAAATTATCATCCTATTAATCTTTTACCACTTTCAGCAAAGTATTACAGGCTCTAATCAATGGCATGTGTTAACAGTTATTACTGAAAGTCTGTCAAGCTTTAAATAAGAACAGTGAAATTTGGGTTGTGGCCTTAGATATCTCAAAGGCATAAGCAGAAGAACTAGTGTCTTCAGCCAATTTTTTTATTTGATTCAGTCTTCCTTTCATGTTATGAAACTCATCTTTTAGATCTTTTCCCATTAATGCAGATGTCCTCCAGGTGTCTATCCTTGGACCTACTTTGTTTCTTATCTTCTTTAATGACCTTTCCAGTTTCCAACTTGGCATTCTGATGACACAACTATTTACTCTAGTTCAAATAAAGTAAAACTAGTAGCTGATCTTGAAAATGATCTTCAATCAGCATCATTTTAATGCCTCCAAAACAAAACTGCTATCTTTTAGTCATCTTAGAGAACTATTTTTGTCTTCCATTATCATGGCTAATGCTACCTCCAGGAGAGCAACTCATTGTGCTCTCTCAATTTCACATTTTTTACTGACATGTGGAATGATTATATTGAATCAATAGCTAGGTCTACTGCTAGAAAAGTTGTTTCACTGTGTAATGACAATTTTTCTCACAAGAATCCATCTTGCACATTTATAAATCTACCATTCATCCGTGCATTGAATATTGTTAGCATATCTGGTATGGTGATCTTACTATATATCTTGAGATTCTCAACAAAATCCAAAGAAGGGTACATAAAATTATCAGTTATGACATGCCATCTTAACTTCAGTCAGTTTCCCACAACCATAATGTGGCTTACCTCTGTCTTATCTATAAATATTTTAATGATAATTGTTCTAATGAGCTTTCTTACATGGTACCTCAACCGCATGAATTTTAACATGGTATGAGATTAGCAACTAGTTCTCAGCATTTTTATGTTGAAATAGCTAATTGTAGCCTAAGTTTGATTCGAATAGTTCCTTTTTTGTATTTATCACATGTGGAATTCTTGATTCCCTGCCACCAATGATCTTCAAAAATTTAAATGCAACATCAATCGCCATCTTCTGTTTCCATGAAACCTGTTTTTTTCTTGTCTTTTCTCCACACTAACATTTTCTCACTTTCTTTCACTCTCAGTAATCCCTTGCATCTTAGTGGCATTACCACCTTGTGTAGTGATTTGTAAATTAGGTACTGTATGAAAGGCAGTATCATCATACTTACTGGGTAGTTATCTTCTCTTGGCAAGACTACATAACAATATGGTGTCGCTGATCAGTTACTTAACCACAATGGAGGATACTGAATATGTGGAAACCTGGCTTAGGTGTTTTGCATAGTTAAAAAGATACCAAAGCTAGTGGAAGAGGAAATGAAGTTATGGATTTGTTTTGGCCTCAGCGGAGTGTGAGGCCATAAAAAAAAAATCTCCATCATGGTCTATCCCAAAGTGTTGAAAGATTTAGCAGATGAAGAAGTTGCTGTCAACATAAAAAGCTAATTTATGACCAAAAAAATTAGTCATAGCAGAAAGAACTAAAAAAAGTAAACAGTAGACAGAGAATGGACAAAACTATTATGCAATATATACAGTGATTGAAAGATATGCCAACATATTGTGAGTTTGAATGAATAGGTTCGGAACAAATGTCTACCAAAGACAAAGATACTTTTTTACAAATACTTTCACGGTAATTGCTCCGAGGAGCTGCTTTCGCTGGTTCCTAGGCCTCATGAATTTAAACGTCCCACGAGGCTGACATCCCGTTCCCACCCCTTCACTGTTGAAACTGTTAGATGTAGACGTCTCTTCTACTCCAATAGCTTCATGTCTTGCACATCTTGCCTGTGGAACTCCCTTCCTTATTCCTGTTTCCCTGACAAATACAAGCTCCAACTATTTAAGTGTAACGTCAATCGACATCTCCAGCTGCCTTGATCTATCCACTTCCCTTCTTCACATCCTTTCATCTTTCATTCTTATCTGCTCTCGCTCCAAATCTTCTGTAACCCCCTTGCCTTGATCGAGCCACTATCTTTCTCCACATCCTCTCCTTTACCACTCCTATCTGCTCTTCCTCCAAACCTTCTGTAACCCCTTGCGTGCTAGTGGCTTCCAGCCTTGCTTGGGGTGATAAGCTTAAAAAAAAAAGTAAAATGGAAATTAATAAGAAAAGCTAGAATATGTAGGTCATTAAATGACACATGTCCTTTGTGCATACATGAGAAACTATATATTACTAAGTTTATAAAAAATTAAAATTGACTGAATCAAAGAAATGAAATAGCTATTCTTTGCTGACATTGTCAAAAATTTTCCTTAAATAATATTTAAAAAAAAAAAAATGGGAGCTGGTAATATACATACTTATATTTGATATGTAATAATAATTTTTAAATAATTTAAGTAATTCTATTACAGTTATTTGATTTAAAAAGAAATATAGTCTATTAGTAATTAAGAGTAAAAATAATATTTTATAATTGTAGTTCAATATAATGTATTCTAACCCAAACAACCTTTTTAGAAAGTATCTTTAAGTATACAAGTACAAATTTAACAGAAAAAAAAATGCTGAAAAACTTTTTGTCGCTGATAAAAAAAACAGACAACATGCGTTTAACGGATGTCAAAATTCGTTGAAAAAATGCACCCCTACCATCTCTCGACTTAACCTTTTTTTTTAATGTAACTCATAATTGATACAATAATAGTTAATAAAAATGAACATGCTACTGTCCCTGTCTAAATGATTGGATTTCTCTGTATCCTTGGAAACAAGAAATTATGAATTGTATGTGTGTTTAAAACTCAGTAAATTTAAAAATAAGTTATTCCAAAATTTGCTTGAAGATGAAACAGAACTAATGCTTTTAATTTAATTATATAATTAAATTTGAAGTTTTTACCTTCGGTTTTTGAAACATGGTAATTCATGTGTAGTGAAGAAACCATATTTTAAATCAGTTAATTTATAATATTTATGCTCTGTAAATTTACATTGAGCACTGTTTTGTAAAAATAAAAAATAAAAATATCAATAAGAACACCGGATTATATAACTTACTGTTCTTTCTTTTTATTATTATTATATATATATATATATGTATGTGCATCCTTATACTTTTACTACTTAAATATTTAATTATAAAATTTTTAAATAACTTTTTAAAAAAGACCCAATTTGTCCTACTTGAGGTGTTCAAAACAATTTAAAAATGAAAAATCATTGCTGAGTTAATTCTTTTGTACCTATACAAAATGTGGAAAATTTAATTTTATGAAATGGCCTACCAAAATTGATAATGCCATGTAACTTTATTCTCAGATGTTGCAGAAAAGATTAACAAGAATTATATAAGTAAATTTTAGAAATGGCAAATACCTGATGCAGGAAACACTAAAATTGATACTGTTACATTTTTTTCTCTTAGAAATATGTTTTTATGAAAATCTTTTGTTTCTGAGATAAAGTCTTTCAAATATCTCTTCTTCTGGAAATATCATTTTAATACATATAGAAATAATTTTTGCATAAGAATCATCAAAATCAATTTATAATTTGCAAAAAATATTTTTAATGCTATTTTTTCATTGAAATCCAATATTCATAGAACATATTGCAACATAAATTTTTTAAACAAGTACTTGTGAACATTTCTACTGATTTTTGCAATGAATGTATTTTCCATATCTCATTGTATTATAAAAATAAAAAAAAATTATTAGTATCAATACTCACTATTTTTATTGAGGTTAATTTTTACTTAAAAATAAGGAGATTACTATGAGAGTAGTGGAAAAGAGAAAAGTTCTTCTTTAAAAATATATTTTACTCAAAACAGTGTAAAAAAGATCCCAAAAAGCAATCACAAGTATAATTTTTATTATGGAGCAAAGCTAAAATCCAACAGTAGTTGACTGTATTCTTCTTTTGCATAAATTATCAAGACCAGTTATAATTTTGTACTGAAATGATAAAACCATCTATTTCATTCTTAGTACCAGCGACAACCATTAATCTGCCATAAATTTAGGTGTTTTTTGATTTTACTGATGTCTTCTATACTGCATATCACATACTTCAATTTTGTGATGTCTTCATATTGCGTAAAGATATCAAGAGATTATAATTCACATATGTACAATGATTCCTTGATATGAATGGGATGTAAAATGCTCTGTAAATTCTATGTGACCTGAAAGAAAAATATTTTTATATGAATTAAATATATAAAATAATATATGAAGGTAAATTGCTCTTACTAATTTACCCTCATATATGAGAGAATATGATATAATTTTTCATATATCAGAAAAATGTTAGGTAATTGAATGACAAAGTGGAAAAAATTCTCTGTAAAGCATTTCATTATCTAAATGGACTTATATATAGGGGAGGATATATAAACATCAGTTATTATTATGAACTGAGGTGAAACACCCTTTAAATTTTAAAATTATATCTTCAAAGTAATTTACTAAGGTGAAAATGTATAGAAAATGCAATCTTCCACAGTAAATTTGCACCCAGGTCCTTACAACATTTCACCATAACAAATTTTCTAATGTCACAATGCTGGATATTTAAAAGTAACAAAAACAAAAGTTTTGTGGAAAAAAAATGAGACTGGCTGAAATGTGTGTCTAGACACATCAGACACCAGAAATTAAAAAATTTAGTATTTGTGTCTTCACCATCTGTCCTATGTGTAAAATCACACCCAAAGTTTGTTTATATTTCTTCTCCATACATATATATAGTTCCATTAGAAGAACATTACATTAGTCTGAAGTAACGATTTTATATCTGTATTAAAGCTAGGCCTATGATAAGATAAAAAAAAACAATTGGTTTACTTATTTAATTTTTTTTCACTAACAGTTCACAGACATGAAAAATCAAAATCAAAGAACTGACGCCAATGTCTGGACTTCTTACAGGTGTGTGAAAAAACTGTGGATTCACTAAATTCACTTAATCCAACCCCATATCAAACCCTTTAAAAATATTCAATTTTTTTTCACACCTTTTGCTCATGTCTTGTAAGTAGGGGTTTATCCCCACCAACTGACAGCATGTTTTGGAGACAATTTATTTTCATTGCTGGCTGGCTCAAAGCCAGCCATATCAAAGACAAATTGGCTTCAATAAAGCATTTCAAAGGGATCCATATGGTTTTCAGACAAAGAAACATGCAATAAATCTCAATGTCAGAGGTTTGTGGAGTTTTTATTTAAATCAACCAATACCCAGAGAGAAGAAAAACATATACAATTAATCCCTATTTTTCTAGTTGCTGATCTGAGGTCTCTCCAGTTACTGCTAGAATAATTTTCCTGCTGAAAGATCATCAACAAAGCTACATAGAAAGTTTAATAATTCTTTACTCTCTATATAGTTTTAAACTCTTCAATTTGCTATTAATCCCATTGTTAGCTATCAAGTTTGTTGGTTTGTGGCTTGAAATTAGTTTTCATTTTCAACAAAGAAGTTATCACTTGCTGCAGGGATCTCACATGTGAAAACTCTGCAGAAATGATCACTGGGCAAAACCTTTGTAGGATCTGGTTAGTTCCCAGCTTGCTGATGTCAACATACAATGTCTGTGAAGATAAAAAAAATAACACTGCCAAGTAATGTCACCAAGAATATTATGCTGTTGGTAGTTAGGATAGCTTGATTTTGAAACTGTAATCAGTATCACCCCAAGAAAGTTGCAAATTAATGTAAAGAATTACCACACAAAATATTTTCTTCAAAACATAGCTGTTTTTTAAGGAAATGTATTTGAATAAAATCATGAGTTCTGTAATTATATCGGTGTTATCATGAGATCACTAAAAAGAATATAGCATGACGAAAAAGATGCCAAACTTGACGAAAACAAAACTTCATCATCTAAATGTTTATGTTATTATTAAGAGGACAGATCAAAGTATTTTTGGCATATTTTTTTTACTTTTTTTAATCGTTCCTGGCACATCCAAAATTTTCGGTAAAAATCTTGTTTTTTTGAGTCAGCAAAATTGACAGGTAATCAATCATGTCAGCAATTTATGAAAAAAATGAAAATCTCCGTTTGAAATTCTTTTAAAAATCAATTATAATTTTTTCAAAACTTATTTTAAGAAAATCAGAAATTATAATGTTTATTTAAAATATTCTGAACCAAGCTTAACTTAGGTTCTGTGCCGAAAAGACGTAGTTTGAAAATAAAACAAAGCAGATCATAACCTTTCATGTCATTTGACAAGGTGACAAAAAACATTTATGACGTTTTGATAGCTTACATGAGGATAATTCCTTCTACAGAAGGAGATAAGTGATTTAGATTTAAGTGAACAAATTATTTACCTCATTATTTTTAAGGAAAACTTTCAGCGCTCTAATTTTTTAATTTTTTTGTACTTAGCTTTCACCTTTACGTTTATGATGCTTTATGGAAAATATATTATAAAGAAATTAAAATAAGACTGTTGAGAGTGAGATTAAATTACATAAGAAAGGTATCTAATTAATTTATAGGTACCTTTCTTGAAAAGAAATTTTATCAGAAGTGTACATAAAATACAAATTTAAATTTCATAAGATGATACTGATACTTGTAGTTACCCTTCTCAGTTGAAATTGAAAAATCAAATTAACTTCTCCACACATGTTTTGCAAAAAAAAAACTGAATGTAGCTTTTAACTAATTTTATAATATTTTAACAACTTAAATGTAAAAATCTATTATAATTAAAGAAATAACAAATAATTGTATTAAAAATTCAGTATTTAAGTTAAATACTAGACAGAAACTCAATCCACGTGACGTTTTTTGTTATTGCATGCATGATACTTCCGGTCTTCTGTAGATTTGATTTACAGTGTTATTATTGACACAAATTATATTTTTTTATATACTGTTATTTGTTAGTTTGTAAGAAGCTTTGGAAATTATAATCTGTAAATATATATCTACTTAATAACAACATTCATTAAAATTCTACAAACTTTCCCCTAATTTTAGAAGAATTAACAACATAATGTAAAAATAATAAAATATTTCAGAAATAACAAATAATTGTATTAAAAATTCATTTTTCATCAAAATATCTTTTTGCTTTCAGACAATATTGTCCATGTTCATTAAAATAAGTAAAAGCAATTAAAAGCTTTTGAAATTAAATAATATTTTTGTTTTATTGAGTTTTGTATGTTATAATTCAGAGATGATTTTCAGGTAGAGGTGGTCCAATTAAAAAAACAAAAACATGATTTGGTTTCTTCAAAGCCTTGTGCTTTTAACTAATATAATCACTAATCTTCACAAAATTGAAATTATAGAGTTTTTGTACAATTAGTTGGGGGGGGGGGTAATACATACGAAAAAAATTTTTTTTGCCATGACTTTAAAAAAGAAAAACATATTTATAATAAGTTCCATCATTTGTGAATAGTTTCTGAAAGTTTCATTAAAATCCGGCAATTATTTTTATTTTTGCAAGATTTTCAAAATTAATGTTTGTCATACAGAAAAAAATGCGGTAAATTTTTGTTTCTTTACTAGTTCCGGTGACACAAAGAGAAACAAGGTTTTTTTAATTAAAATTTAGAATGTTCTAACAAGAAGGAAAAATTTTAAAAAATAATTAAAAAATACTTTAATCTTTCCTCTCAATAATAACATAAACATTTAGACGCTAAAATTTTGTTTTCGTCAAGTTTGGCGTCTTTTTCATCATGCTATGCTCTGTTTTTAGCGATCTCATGAATGTACCTGTTACCAGAAGTAAATGTAGGTCAAATTAAAACTGGGTCTTAAAGAAAACAAAAGCAAATACTTTTAATGATGGTATTTTTAATTGTAATATCCATACTGTTCTTGAAAAATTGAATAAAAGTTAATAAAAAAATAAAACAGTAAAATATTCAATTTAAAATGCAAATAACTACTCACGAATGCAGTCTTATTTATATTCGGTTATTTCTGTGTTCATGTGTTGGAATTATCTCCCTTTATATTTTTGTTTTTGTGATTTGTTTTTCTCATACACTTCATTTAATACAAAAATAATTACATCTATTGTATTTTATATTAAAATAGACTTAACTATTTAAAAAAAAAAGACTTTAATAATCATTGTAATTTAGTTTTATTTTCCAAGTTATTGTTTTTCATTAACAAGGCTGTTACATGCTAATCTAGCAATATTTATTCTGTAAGTAAGTACATTTATTACCATATATTTTTCTAATTTCATTTTCAATTTGGATTTGGAAATATTCATTTGTGTAATTTCTTATAATATCATACTATATATTTTCTTTTCAGATATTTTAATAAAAACAGTAGGAAGGTACACTGCAATTTCTACCCACAGTAATGATGCCAGAAAATGTTCAGGTCCACCTTCAGAGTTAGATAAAACAGTGTCCCTAATTTTTCGACAATTATTCAATAGTTATTTCCTAATAAACACTTCTCCACACTTAATAGGTTTTGTTATTTCTCAATTAATAGCAAAGGATTTGATTGGTTAATCCTCGTTTACCTCTGTTAAGCAAAAAGTCTATTGTGAATAAGGTGAATGTTATATGCTTACAGAAGGCAAAGCAAATAAGATGAAAAAATGAGTATTTGGTACCAGTTAGTCATCCCAAAGGATCCTACAACCTTGTAAAAATTCCTCAGTATGCTATTGAGTTAATCACAGGTGATGTTTCTTCTAATCTTGGAGCCAGCCTCACTAACACCTTGCTCTTGTATTTACAGTCTATGGGCCTTCTCAACCCTAGTACTGATGTAAAAAAATACCATAATTGACAAATGCAAAATAGAACAAAGGCAAAAGTGAAAAGAAATGCCCATGAAAATCATGATGAAAAGGTGGAAAACATTGTTTGTATTAGAATTAATGGAAGAAATAACAAAGAAACTTTACAAAGAAATTGTCAAAGCAAATGGAGAGAAAACACTGAAAAAAAGCAAAGGGACCAGAACGCCACCTGACTTTCACAAAGGAGATGGGATATGAAAGTGAATATCTCACTCATAAGGTTCTACCCCATATACTGGTGCAACTGGTGCTCTACTTGCAGAGGAAGTTGCTGCTGTTTTGGAAGAATTTAACAGTGTGGGTACACTTAAGGATATTCTTGTTGAAAACACTAATGCAAATACAGGTTGTGAAACTGGATTTGTTACACTCCTAGAGAAAAATATGGTACAACAAAAAGCCCTACATCATTCAATGTTCCACTAGCTATATTGTATGGAAATAATTATCATGATTTACCCCAAGTAACATTTACAGCATTTGGTAGTCCTCTGGATGCTACTTGTTTGACTATTGACAATAAAGATGATCTAAGTTGCGACCAAAGACTTCTCCTTGAATATACAGTAGGTATTTTTAGGGGAAAGGCTGACCCTAGATTTGCATCATGGAAAACGGGTCCAATAAATCAGGCAAGTTGGTTAACATTGGCCATCAAGCTAATGTGTTTATGGACTCAAGGTACAAAAACTTTCTAGCAAACTTCACAGCTTGATTAAATTTATCATTGAAGTATATGCTATTAGATAGTTTGAAATAAAAAAAAAGGATCAGTTCCATAAATAACTATATTTTCAATATGATCCATAGGATTAGGTGACAACCAAGTGAAATCCAAAAGATAAAATTGAAAAACACACCATAATGCTTTTGCCTTACTGATGGCACAAAGCTGGAATTGCCAGATTTGCCCTCAGACTCTCAAATTGTTGAACAAGCAGTCAAGTTAACCACAGAATCTTCCCAATCGGTAAATGGCTTAAGCATATAATTGCAAAAGTTTTGTGCTATAAAATGAGGCTTTCCTTTTCTTCTAAAGGCCCTTACATGGAGCAATTTGACACTATATGTTAAGCAATAGTGACCATTATTTGTAACAGTTAAAGTTAGTAGTTTTAGGTTATTTGTGTTTTTACATTTTTTATGTTTCTAACTATTAATGTACAAAATTTAAATTTTCAAGACTGACAATTATTAAAGAAAGATTTTTTTGTTTAGTTTTCATTTTTAAATCTCTCTAATAGTTTTTGTCAAGAGATGTTCAAATTAAAATTGTGGCTTTTAAATAAAAGGATCCCCTAATTTATGTTTAGCAACATCCATTGTTTTCTTTATTCATAACAGAAAAAAAATCATGTTTTTTTTCTCACTCTTTTGAAATGTATTCAGTTACTGTTGAATTAATGTGGTAAAAACAGCATAGTGAAGGTGCCAATGGTGAGTTGGGTTGACATTTTAAATTTGAATCCTAGTTATATTTTCTTCACTTCATTTTGATAGAATAAAATGACAACATTATTTGGTTTAAATACTGAAATTGTTAAATTTTCTGATCAATTTTTTTGCCAAATGTTGCAAAAACAAAGATTTTTCAGTGCATTTTCGCATACAATCTTTAATGCTATTTCCTCAAATAATGTTGCAAGTGAGAGATCTAGTTTTTGGTATCAGTTCTTTTTGTGATGTCAACAAACACTCATTGCCACTTTTGTAATGTCAATGAATACTTGTCACTTATGTAATGCTCATTGTAGTAGAGGCTTTGTAATCGCAGATACAACTACAGTAACACTGTTGAACAATACTGGTGTCAGTCGCCTTCGAATAACACTCACACTAATAAAACTTGCTTGATAATACTTGCACAAAAAGTAACCACTGAATAATGCTTTTTAGTCAATTCATTTTTTTTCTCAGCAAAACCAACTCCAAACATCTATTTTTAACGTTTTAAGCAAACAAAATTTAATTCTCAGTTTTAAAAATCTTGCAAAAATAAAATATATATTTCTGAAATATTATTTGTGGAAAATTAGTAAATTTAATTTGAGTTAATCTGTTTTGAAACAAATATTACTTATTTATAGCATAAAATTTTCTATACCAGCATTTCTAGACCACAGGGTCTTGTTATTCTCATATCTCCATCAATATATTGTAATTGTAATTTTTAAAAATTAACAAAATATTTTAAGCAATTATCTAATATTTTATTGAATTTTTGTAAATACTTACGACTGAAGATGCTTTCTGAAAATATCAAATTTAAAATACTGCAAAAATTTCTTAAATTAATAACATTTCATAAATTATTGAGTTAACTCTAATTTTTACCTTTCTACCATGTCCAAAATTTTGGTTAATTTTTTTTTTGTGTCAACGGTGTACACATTTTAAATTTTTTTGTTTCAAATCAGATTAATTTAAATTTTCTAATTTTCCTCAAATAACATTTCAGAAAAATATATTGTATTTTACAAACTTTTTAAAAATGAGAATTAGCTTTTCTTTACAAAAAAATGTCATTCTAATCAATATATAATTTGTTTGAAATACACAAGAGTATTTTGCTTACTAGAAATAGCAAATAAAAATTATTTTTTAATCATTTAGCTTTCAATTAAAGCTAAAATGAAAACTTTTGTATTTTTGTTCTTTAAATTCATTTTTAAAACGTAGATATTGAGAATTAGTGGAGGTACCTACCACAATTAAAAATAAAATAAGAAAAGAAAACTAATTTCAAATGTAAATGAAATAAAGTATAAAAATAATTAAACTAGACATTAGGTTTAAAATAAAATAAACATTTTCAAATGATTTTTATCAAAATATAACTCACAAAAAAGAATGAAGAAATTTTTTAAAAAATTAAATAAAAACAAATTATTTTTCTTCACTAAGTAAAACTAAAAGGGTTATGAGCGTAAGGGGGACAACCCTTGAAAATCGTGACCGTTTAACAATCATGTTACATATGAAACACCATACTTTAAAGAACATTTAGACGCAAAAAAATATTTTTAATTATTGTAAAAATGTTTGGTGGGATGATTTGTATTAAGCTTTTCAATTTTTGCTTAGTAAATACAGTCTTCACTTAATAACTTAATAACCTATCTTTGATAATGTTTGCAAGAATTTTAAAACATTTCTGAAATTTTATAATTAAAAAATGAAAAATGCAAACAATTCTTGTTTGAAGAAACTTTTTTCCTTCAGACTATGTCCTTAATGTATATTATTTATAAAAGCAATTAAAAGCTTTAAATAATTAGATAGTTTTATTGCAGTTTTTATTTTATGATTTTGAGCAGATTTTAGGGAACTTGGTATTAGTTTGAAAATAAAATTGATGATTTTTACTAATAAAAAACATTTCTCTGACGATTTTAAATTTTATGAAATTAAGTAAGGTGGGTGTTAATAGATGTAAAAACAAAATAACTAAATTTTCTAAAAATAATAACATAAAAAATAAATTCATTCATTTGTGAATAACTCCTGAAAGTGTCATTAAAATCCAACAATTATTTGATTCTTGCAAGAATTTCCAAATTAATGTGTTATTTTACCAGAAATGGCAGTGTGACAATGTCTATTACCAGCACTGTTACACCGTCAACGCACACACACACAAAAAATTTAACCCAAATTTTGAATGTGCTAGAAAGGAGTAAAAATTTTAAAAAAATAATCAAAAAATACTTTGGTCTTTTCTCTTAAAAATAACAAAGATTTTGATGATAAATATTTGATTTTAAGTTTGGGACAATTTTCATCATGGTATACTCTTTTATCAGTTAATTAGTGGAGGTACCTATACTAATGTAAATCTATGAAAGTTAAGTGAAATAAGCAGACTTTTAAAAAGTGGGAATAAATCTATTATGCAAGTGGAGTAGGCAAAGCTTGGATAGGATAAATTTTTATGCATAA
The DNA here is from genome assembly GCA_964036315.1 of Acanthosepion esculentum. Classification (NCBI taxonomy): domain Eukaryota; kingdom Metazoa; phylum Mollusca; class Cephalopoda; order Sepiida; family Sepiidae; genus Acanthosepion; species Acanthosepion esculentum. The sequence continues at coordinate 66,057,862 of OZ038482.1, forward strand.
TTTTGGCATCTGTTAAAACTTTATGCACACCTAAATGGCAGATACAAATTAGAAACTTTGCAGATATACATAACATGAAACTGTAAATGTCATAGACTACAGAAAAATCAGGATTTCTCCCTTTCATAAACATACCAGTTTTGCATTATACTTACGCTGTAAAACCATATTAATGTTATAATTAATAGCAGATTTTTTTTATAAAACTATAATTAATACTGGGTTGTCAGATTTTTGTCTACAAAAAACAGGATAATACCATTATGTAGAAATTATATTATCATATATTTTTCAATGCATTTAAAAAACAAATGGAGTCTGGTTTTCAATTCTATATTTTTCATCTGATCCTCTTAAAACATAATAATTAAGTATAATAAGGCAGTATACTGGCTGCCCAGGTATATGCATTTTCACACAGCAACTGATATACTAGCCACTTGGTTTCAAAGAGTTAAAAAAATTTTAATTAACAATAATTTACTGAATATACTTTAGTATTCTTGATAAATTCCTTGGTCTCTATTTAATCAATATTAAAATATTAGGGGTGCAAAGAGTCAATTCCATGTGGAATAAAAGGTGGTAATTTGAATAGAGATAATGTAAGATGATCATTTTGCAAAATGGCATTATTGAATTGTACTGATTTGATTAAATTTACTTACTTTGAAGAATGGAGGAATTTAGAAGATGATAAAATTTTCCATTCATTGATTATTTCAGAATATCTTGGCTCAAATTCTGTCTCAGTTGGAATATCCAAATCAATCAAATAGTGGCACTTGCTAACATTGAACTAAAAGGTAAAAAAAAGTAATTTTGGTGTTAAAATACATGGACAAATTACCTCAAAATCTAATGCCATATTTTTCACATAAGAAATATACATTTTGTAACAAATGTTTTTCCAAATTACTCTTGCTTTTAATTTTATTGAAATTAGTAGACACTCATTAGCATTAAATAAGCTGCATATCACAAATTAGGATAAATATGAAAGCAAAACAAATGTGATTTTCAACAAAGAATAATCCTACAAAAAAAAACAACAAACAAATTGCACTACTGCATTTATGTTAATAACATCATAAATTCAGTAGGGTGATTTGTTCGTAGCTTATGCCAATGCCAAGCATTGGTTTTGTTACTTGACTTTAAGAAAAGATGTACTCATACATCAAATTAACTTTGCTAGAGTATTAAATATTGCAGAGTGATAGAAAAGAAAGTTAAACTAATCATTAAATCAAGCTTTTTCAATAGAAATATTGAAAATAATAGCTTACATATCGTGTTGGTTCTTCTTTATTCATGTTATTCATATGAGATGGAATTGTTGAAGTAGAATCTGGTCCAGGATAATATGGCTTTGGCAACTGTCCTTTAAACTCTGAGCGGAGGAATCTTAAATGCCAACTAAAATAATAAAGAAAACAATACAGGTAAATATTTTAAAATAATTTTTAAAAAATATTTCAAATTTTCAGAAGGATTAAATGATGTTTAAAAATGGAATATGCTGTGAAAAAGATTATTCCATCAAGAATCTACTATTGAAGTAGTGTTATCGATAACTAAAAGTTTAAATAGATTGTTAATTGTGACTTTATTTTTGGAAGTAGTTTGTTACCACTTTTTTCTATAATGGCTGATTCAACCAATCAAATGACAAGGATGTAATTATTAACATATCTAGTGTGGAAAACATTAATGAATACAAACTATGATTCTCCCACATTAATCATTGTGAACACTAAAAAAATGTAAACTAAATCAAATACATTGGACAAATACATTATTAATTTGAAGGATATTTAACCAGAACTCACACTGAATTTCAATAATACTTACTTTTTATCAGGTAGAAAAAAGCTGTTAGGGAATCTATACCATTCTTTGCCAACACATACATTAACAGATTTGTCTGGAGACAAAGTGTGGATATCAGGATTTCCAGCAATCTGATTCAACTCCAGATACACATCTATTGGGGCATGGTAACCTAGATAAAATGAATGTTCTTTGCTGGAAATATATCTTTGGTGTTTGTTAAATATAAATATATATAAATCAAAGATGAGAAATGGCAACTTGTTTAATCACCGGGAAAGAAATAAGTGATCAAAGTAATTTATATTTCTAAGTTTTGTAGGTCATATAACAAGTTCATTACTTTTTGTATATATGCAAGATAATTTCTGTTAGAAGATAATTTCCTTTCTCTATAAAGTACGATAACTCAATAAACAACCGAGTTACTTCCCTTGTCTGAAAAATGAGCACGACACTTCTGAATAAAGCATGGGACAAGATGACACACATGTGGAATTCATGGTTTCAATCCAAACAAATCCTTGCTGTTCTCAGACAGTAAAAGAATAAATGTTGTTTTATTACATGTTAAAATACACTTGTCTTTTATTTATTTGTTTTTGTCCATAACCAACAACCTGGACGAGGACCTAAACTTCAAAATAAACATGGCAATTTCACTCGAGATGCTTAAGATTTTATGCCAACAGCAGGAACAGTTTCAGAAGTCACAACAACAGTTATTGACAGCAATGACTGCACAGTTCCAGAATAAACCCAAAATTTTCTGTGCCAGAACAGACCAAAAAACCAATTAAGCAGATATGTTAGCAAACAACATAACAGAATTCCATGGTGACCCAGCAGGCAGGAAAACATTTACTTTGTGATTTAAACATTGGATGGATATCTTTCATGATGACTTTAAATTAAATTTCCTCATGCTGATGTTTGTACACAACTTCTTTCAAAACTGGAACAGGGCAAAGACTACATTAAAAACCCACACCACTGAATGCAATAATTTATTAATCATCAAAAGAGATACTACACTGGTCAAAAAAAAAAAATGAGGATTTATCACTAACCAGCAACAGAGACGTTATGCACATTTTTGAGTGTTCAAAACATATAAGTGCAATATTTCTAACTGGAACAGACATAAAGAAATATTTTGCAATCAAAATTCATATAAAAATTCAACCTGACAAAAATAAAACAGGAGATAAACAGTGTTTGTGACATTCAAAGTGGATTATGAATCCCACAGATAATCTATTGTTGTTTCTGTAAACAATCCAGTTTGTTTCACATTTGATACAGCATTGGACATAACATTAATATCATATTCGGCTGAGGAACAAATTTTTTTTTTTTTTTAAGCATATCACCCCAAGCAAGGCTGGAGGCCACTATCACGCAAGCGGTTGGAGGAAGAGCAGATAGGAGTGGTAGAGGAGAGGATGTGGAGAAAGAGAAAGACAGTGGGTCGATCAAGGCAAGGGGGTTACAGAAGATTTGGAGCGAGAGCAGATAGGAATGAAAGGTGAAAGGATGTGGAGAAGGGAAGTGGATAGATCAAGGCAACTGGAGATGTCGTTTGATGCTACACTTAAACCGTTGGAGATTGTATTTGTCAGGGAAACAGTAATAGGGAAGGGAGTTCCACAGGCGAGATGTGCGAGACATGAAGCTATTGGAGTAGAAGAGACGTCTACATCTAACAGTTTCAACGGTGAAGAGGTGGGAACGGGATGCCAGCCTCGTAGGGCGTTTAAATTCATGAGGCAAGTGAAAGAAGCTCCTCGGAGCAATTACCGTGAAAGTATTTGTAAAAAAGACAGAAAATTGAAAAGCCATGTGTGTCTAAAACAAATCATATAGCAATAAGCACGTTTGGAAGTACAATTTGTTTCACTGGTGAGTTAACTTGCAATGTTTCCTTTCAAAATAGAACATTTTCTGGTGTGTTATGTCACAGATAATTCGAAATTGAATTTAATTGGTCTTGACAGAATAAAACAACTCAACCTTTTTGAATTTCCTCTCAAGTCTGTGTTCAGTACATTTAACCTCATTTGGTTTCTGATATTGAAAATCATTTCAGACAAACTTAAAAATTAGTGACATTTTTCAAGATGAACTTGGGTGCTATACAAAAATTAAAGCTACTCTGAAATTAAAACCAGATTCTAAGCCAATTTTTGACAAAGAAGGCTAGTACCCTATGCTGCTCTGAATATGGTTGAAAAAGAACTGCAATGTTTTCAGTAAGGTCTAGTAGTAATTGTTATTTGGGCTGCCCCTATTGTAGTTGTTAAAAAGTGTTATGATGTTGATTTGGGGTTTGTAGAGACAAACGACAATAACACGTAACAATAAAAAGGGTTTTAATAGGTTGGTAAAAAAGGTACAGAAATCGCCTGAGTAGTCAATAACTAGCTCAGCCAAGAACTTCTCTGTCTTCCTGTCTCCCTCATGTCAACTGACATGCCACTATTTAAAGTCTTTGTTCACAGACGCAGACAAGTTCATCTTCAAGAGGGGTGGTAGGTTTCCGACACAACACCTACCCCTTGAGATTAATTCCGGAGGAATAAATATCTTTTTCTTTTGGGATCTGGACTTAAACGTTCCACCCTAGTTCTTTTTCTTTTGCTTGTCCTTCTTTGGACAACTGTTTCAGGCAATGGTGGAGTTGGTATATCGAATAAATCATATAATACCTCCATTGGTTCTTCATTTTCTTTACTTATTTCTTCAATGATGCTTTTCCTTAATTGGTTCAAATGTCTTTTGTGCGTCCATTTTTTACTTCTTATCATGTATAACATTTTACCAATTCTTTGAGTTACAACTCCATCTTGCCAAAATTCCTTCCCATTTTTGTAATTTAAAAAAGAAAAACGTTATCTCCCGGCCTGAGATATTTCATATTTTCCTGATGCGTTTTGTTCTGGTAACACTTTTTTCTTTCCGGCAGCAGCCTATTGAATACAGATCTAATTTTTCTAGCAAACATCAGTTCAGCTGGAGGCATCCCTGATATTGCGTTTGGATTTGGTGTTATTCTGTATATACTTAAAAACTGCTGTATATTACCATCATCTGTATTAGTACCATTTGTTTTTTTAAGGGCTCTCTTGAACGTATCAACAAACCGTTCAGCCTGTCCATTTGACCTAGGATGGTATGGTGAAGTCGTGATGTGGTCAATTCCCAGAGTCTTACAAAACGTCTTAAATTCACTTCCTGTGAATTGAGTTCCATTGTCGGTGACAATTTTTTCTGGTACTCCAAAACGTGCAAAAAAGAAAAATCTTTTGTTACAGAAGCAGTTGGTCTTTTGCACTTAAAAATTTCAGGCCACTTGGAATAGCTATCCACAACTATCAAGTAGAAATTACCATTCATGGGTCCAGCATAATCTATGTGGAGTCTGGTCCATGGAACATCTGTTTTTGGCCATGGTGTGTATTTTACTGGCGGTGCTTTCGCTGCCATTTGACACCCTCTACAAGTTTTAACTACCTGTTCAATGTCTTTGTCCATATTTGACCAATAAATGTAACTACTCATCAGAGCTTTCATACGTCCAATACCAGGATGCTCCTGATGAAATTCCTTCAAAATCCGTTTTTGTAGCACAACCTGTATCACGACTCTTCCAGCATATAACAGCACTTCATCACATATTGAATATGCTGGTGAAGAAGTTTTATACTTTTCTGAAGTTACAACTTCTTCTTTCATTTTTCTAATAAAAGTGTCGTTTTCTGCTTTTAATTTTATTTCATCTAATGTCACCGGTAATTCTTTTACTGTGTTATACATTACTTCAGCCACTTCATTTTCTGCTTGTAATGACGCTATCATCGTATCTTCTAGCGGTTCCAAAGACGTTGGGATCAGTCTAGATAAACCATCAGCATGGCTTAATTTTTTAGATGATAAAAATTCCATTTTGAAATTGTAATTCAACAAAATGGTTCCCCATCGTTGCAAACGGTTTGCCGTATGAGTAGGTATACCCTTCTTCGAACCATAGATTGAAAGCAGCGGGCGATGGTCGGTCTGCAATATAAACCTTCTTCCATGTATGTACTTATGGAATTTTTTACAAGCATAGATGATAGCTAAGCTTTCTTTCTCAATTTGAGAGTACTTCTTTTCTGCGGGTAATAATGTCCTTGACGCATGTGCCACTGGCTTCGTATTGCCGTCTTTGAATTTATGCAGAATTACTGCACCTATTCCGTACTCGCTTGCGTCTGATGCCACTATAATTTCCTGTTTAGGGTCATAATGTGTTAGTGATAATTCCGACGTCAAAATATTCTTTATTTTGTCAAACGCCTTCTGACACACTTCTGACCATTCCCACTTTGCTCCTTTTTTAAGCATTTTATTTAATGGAGCCGTAAGGCTGCACATATTAGGAATATATATACCATAATAGTTAGCAAGTCCTAAGAACGCTTGTAGCGTTACTACATTTTTGGGAGTTGGCATGCTTTTGATCGCTTCTGCCCTCGCCGGATCTGGCCTTCTTCCATCAGAGTCTATTATCTGCCCCAAAAACTTAATTTCACTCATAAAAAATTCACATTTTTCAGCTCCAAGTTTGAATCCATATTCTTCAATTTTTTCAAAAACCTGATTAATATGTTCCAAATGTTCATTTCGATCTTTACTTTTTATCAAAATATCATCCAGATATGCAATGGCGAAGTCCAACCCTGCCAGCATAGTGTCCATAATTTGCTAAAAAATACTAGGGGATACTTATTAAACCAAAAGGCAGACGGTTTAATTTGTATAAACCCTTGTGTGTATTGATAGTCAACAATTTAGAACATTCTTCGTCCACTTTCACTTGGAGATAGGCATCCGATAAATCCAATTTAGAGAATATTTTTCCTCCATTTAAACTTGCAAAAATGTCTTCTGGTGAAGACAAAGGATATCTTTTAAGCAATCATTTAAACCCGTAGCGAAATCAGCACACATCCGAATTTTATTATTCTTTTTCTTAACATATACAACAGGGCAGGCCCACTCTGAAAATTCAATGCGTGAAACTCCTAAATTTTCAAGCCGTTCCAATTCTTTGTTAATCTGTTCCAAAACACCAAATGGCACATTTCTTTTTCGCTTGAAAATAGGTTTTACATTTTCCTTCACTTCAAATTTTGCCTCCGTCTTTTTGCAACATCCAAGACCTTCTGAAAATACTTGTGAAAATTTTATTTTCAGATCTTTCACCAAATTTTCTATAACCCGATTTTTACATGGAGAAGAAACATTAATTCTATTGCAAAAAGAATTTATAGGGAGTTCCCATAAATTAAAAAGTACAATCCAATCTGTTCCAAATAAATTTGAAGCATTTTGTAGCACATACACTTTAGACTTTAGTGTCTTACCAACAAATGAAATATTACAAGAAAATTCACCTTTTAAATGCAATTTTCTTCCAGAAATCCCGTGAGCCACTTTTTCAGTCTTTTTAAGCAAAGGTCTGCCAATTTTAATCCATGTTGCTGTATTAATAATGGAAATATCACTTCCAGTATCTAGCTGTAGTTTAACATTTTTTCCATTAATTTTTACCTGTACGAATTTTCTTTTCTGCCTCTCCTCAATCTCCTGATGTGACAACACAATATTCACATTATCTTTTTTCGACTTAAATTTTTTTCTTTTGCTTTTACAATGAGTACTTATATGGCCTTTATTGCCACACGAATAGCAATTTTTGTCGCAAAAAAAACGTTCTCTTTTAAAATGACCACCACCGCATCCAAAGCACGTTGGTTTTTTAACGTTTTTATTAACTATTCCCGTTTTTGGTCGAATAGCATGGACACGGGATATGTCTTTTTCTTCAATTTGCGTATTGTCATGTTTTAAGTTTTCAATTCTTTGACACTCTTCCGTAACCTTCTGCAAAGTGATCTCGGAATTTTGTTCGAGTTTTGCCAATATTCGGGACCTTATGTCCTTATCTTTGCTAGAAGTCAAGCCTTGAACAAATATCAAACATTTAAATCGATCAATTGAAAGATCATGTAACATAAAACGTTCACACACTCTGTTAACATTTCCAGCATACGTAACAACATCCTCATCGTCATGCTTTACCATATTCAAACACGAGAAACGAGTATGAAACAAACTAACTCGCTCGCCAAAAATACTAGATAAAGTATTAACGGTTTCTTCGAAAGAAATGTCACTAGTTTTTCTTGGAAGGACAAAATTCATATACTTATTATTTTCATCTGTACCCAACTTTTGTAAAAGTAAACTCACTTTTTGTTCATCAGTCCAACCTTCACATTTTTTTCAAATATTGTTTAAAATCTTCTGAAATACGCAGGAAATGTTATGCCCTCCTCTGGGTTAAATTTGAACTCAGTAATAGAATTAGCAATACCTTCGGACGTGAATGACGAATTTACTGGATTCTTAAGTAAAATCGCTTCATATAAAGCCTTTGTGTCATTTCGCTGCTGAACTTGTAAATCCAATAGTTGTTCCTGAAACAATTTTTGTTGCTCTTGTTGCTGAATTTGACTTTGCACTAGAGTTTTCGTTAATGCAATCAAATCTTCCATTATGCGTAATAGATTACACAAAACACTTTTCGAAAACAGTCAAAAAGGTAAAAACACGTATATATCCACAATAAGCACAAGTCTTACTTCTTTTTGGCACGTTGAAATCCCATTTCTTTGTGAAGAACAAAGTTCGACGTATTTTGTTTTTTGTTTTTTTTCAGAGCCAGAAAAAAAAATTGATATAGTCCACCTAGAGTTGAAAAATTCTCCACTCAGCGTGATGAACGAATCTCTCATCGCCACTGTTATGATGTTGATTTGGGGTTTGTAGAGACAAACGACAATAACACGTAACAATAAAAAGGGTTTTAATAGGTTGGTAAAAAAGGTACAGAAATCGCCTGAGTAGTCAATAACTAGCTCAGCCAAGAACTTCTCTGTCTTCCTGTCTCCCTCATGTCAACTGACATGCCACTATTTAAAGTCTTTGTTCACAGACGCAGACAAGTTCATCTTCAAGAGGGGTGGTAGGTTTCTGACACAACAAAAAGTCAAATGGAAAAGTCCAGATATGTGCTGATCACTCGGCCAATTTGAATAATTCTTTAAACGCACATCAGTATCCACTTCCAGTACCAGAGGATCTTTTCACAAAACTGAATGGTGGAATTTGCTTTTCTTTAACTGAAAGTTGAGAGGTCAAAAGAGCTCCTTACTATCAACACCCACAAGGGGTTATTCAAATTTAACCGTCTTAGCTTCAGGTCAAATCAGCACCAGCAATATTAAAAGACAATTGACACCATGTTGATTGGACTGACATGAGTTGCAACATTCATTGATGACAACATCATTGCGGCTGCAACTCAAGATGAACTTTTGTGACATTTATTTTCTGTTTTCAGCCAAATTCAACAATACAGATTCCATGTTAAATCTGAAAAGTGTGAATTTTTCCAAGAACAAATCAAAATCTTGGGTTTGTTTTCAACAAAGACCTGGAAAATATTTTAGTAATAAAAATATGCCAGCACCAATAAATGTGACAAAATTACTTTGTGTTGACGGAAGTGGTGGTGTCGCCTGTAGCCATTTTTATTCGCTGGTTCTGGAGGCTCATTGGCTGAGCGATGGCTGGGTCAGGTGCATAAAAGCACAGTACGCTCATTCAAGGGGAGTCTCGCTTCTGACGTGGAGTGGTGTATTTGAGATTGATTGAGAAGCAGAGAGAACCTGTGGAATTTGCCTAGTGGACTTGCATATAGTTTTTTCTTTTTTTTTTGTCATGTGCTTCCAAAAAATCTTCTCACAAGCTATTTCAGCAATTGTCTTTTTCTTCCTTTCCAGGCAAGGTCTTTGATATCCGGCTGATTCCAGAGTTCAGTGATGCTGCAACAGACCTGCAAATCATAGAATGGATTGAAAATGTTGAATTAGTCTGCAGGCTCTGTGCCATGGATAAATTTGAGCGTGTCTTGCCGTTACGACTGCGAGGCAGTGGTCTCGCCGCATATCGGCAACTGAGTAAGGAGCAAAGGGCAGATTCAGAACAGATCAAACAGGCCCTTTTGTCTGGATACACAACAGATGCGTTTGACCAATTCATGGTGCAACAACTTCGACATAATGAAACAGTGGATGAATTTTTGGCCAAGTTGCATCGCCTGGCTCAGCTGGTAGGAGGATTGCTGCCTGAACGCTGGGTGGCATGCGCATTTGTATCCAGTTTGCCACATCACGTTAGACAGCATCTCTGGGCATCGTCTAGGATGGATACTATGACTGTGGAGCAGTTGCTAACCCGGGCTCGGGCTATCATGAGTGATGACAAGGAGCAAGAGGAATCGGTCACTGTGTCTGCTCAACAAATGCATACAAACAAGGAAGTTCTTCTCACTAATTCATGCAGAAGGGCTGTCATTTGCTATAGGTGCTTTGGTCCTAACCATATTGCCAGAGACGGATAATCGAGTGTGAAGAACCCACCAGGAGATGCAGTGTTTTAAATGCAACAATATTGGGCACGTATCATCAGAGTGCACATATCAGGGAAACACCTGAGGGAAGAGGAACAATTACAGAAATGAGAACTGCCTGCAGTAGAGGTATTTGTCAATGGACAGAAGTGTGCCACTCTGGTGGACTCTAGCTGCTCATAGACACTGGTGAGCAGAGCTGTATGTCATCTTTGGAGGCAGAAGAAAGTGGAAGTATTAACAGTTGATGGGAGAACCTTGAAATGCCATGGGTACAGCAAAATCAAGTTGAGCATTGGGGAGGCTCATCCTGTGACTATTGCGACCCTGATTGTTGACAGACAATTGTTGAGATATGATCTTATTTTCAGGATTGACACAATCAAGGAGCTCAGATGGATGCACTTAACCCAATTGGGTGAAGTGCGCTTTTACTAAATTTTGTGCCACTATTTCTATCAACAAGCCCGACTTTAGCATGACATTCGACAAAAATAATAAGGTGTGGATTGCCTCATGGAAATGGACAAGTGGTCACACACCCAGTGAATTAAAAAATAAGGTGCTAGAATACACAGTGCCCGACCATGCTCGGGATGTGTATGAGAAAGAACTCTTATTGTGGCATTGTAATAGATGGTTGTTGCCATATCCTGAGAAAGAGCTTGGCCTGCCCAAGGGTTTGATTCCTCTGATGGTGATTGTACAAGAGCACAAGCAAAAGGTCCAGCTGGTGCTCACCTACTGCAAATTGAATGAATTTGTGGAGGCATTCAACACTAATGCAGATGTGTGTGCACAGAAGCTTAGAGAATGGTGATGACAAGGAGCCGATGTATTGCTCTTGACCTAAAAAAGGCCTACTTACAAATCCATGTTGATAAGACATTATGGCCCTTTCAGACTGTGGATTTTAAGGGTAAATGATTTTGCCTTACATGATTGGGTTTCAGATTAAATGTGGTGCTGCTCATCATGAAAGCTGTCATTGATGCAGTGATGAATCAAGACCAGCCGATTAAGAGTGCCACATTGACATATATCAATGACATATTCATCAATGAAAAACTGGTTTCTGCAGTGCATGTACGTCAGCACTTATCCGATTATGGTCTTGTCTGTAAAGATCCAGAATGATTGGAAGACTGAGCCAAAGTCCTGGGCCTGCAGGTCTTGGGGAAGGACAGCATCTTTTGATGGAAGCGGGGAGGTGAAGTCTTGAACATTCCACAGATCATCACCGGCCAGATCATTTTTTTCCCTCTGCCAGAAACTTGTGGGTGATTTCCCTGTGTGTGGATGGCTCAGAGTAGCAACTGCATTCATAAAGCGGCAAGCGACCACAGTGACCAATGGATGGGATGATGAAGTCAAGGATGTCTCTCTTCATTGCATGCTAACGGAAATAGTGGCCAAAGTACATGAGATGGATTGTGTAAGAGGAGACTGGTGTGTGCATGGTAGTGAGATGAAGGTTTGGGCAGATGCAAGTTCTGTGGCCACAAGAGTGGCACTAGAAGTGAATGGGAACATCGTGGAGGATGCTTGTTGGTTGCCTCCAACTGAAGATGCCAAGCATATCAATTTAGCTGAGCTTGATGCAGCAATCAAAGCATAAGTCTGGCCCTTCAATGGTGGGTGTCAGTGTTGCATTTGGTTACGGATTCGATATGCATGCATCAATGAATATCTGACACCTTGACTGGGAAGGCAAGGGTGAACACAAAGGCGGCTGGTAAGATGGCGTTTAGAGACATTGTGAGCATTGGCGGAGGAATATGCCTTGACAATAGATGTGACACTGGTGAAATCCTGTCTAAACCATGCAGAATGCCTTACCCGAGTGCCATGGAGGTGGTTGGATTTACATAGGCAAAGAGAAGAACCAGTGCCGAAAGCCTGCGCCACTGTGGGGAGTAGATTGAATGTGAATCAGGTGATCAATATCCACCACCAAAGTGTAAGGAGGACCTTATATTTTGCCAGGTTTTCTGATCCATTAGTGTCTAGAAAGTTTGTCAAATCTATGGTCAAAGCTGATCCAGCGCTGGTGCGTTGGAAGAAAGGAATACTGAGTGTCAAGTTAACTTAGAGAAGGTTAGTGATGGACATTACCCACTACGGAGGTGGTCATTTTCTAACGTTCATTGATTGTGGTCCCTCTCAGTTCACAATATGGCAGATGCTGTGTTGCTAGTGTCATTCATCAGCTGGAATCAGTTTTCTGTGAGTGGGGGCCACCAACTGAAATATTGACTGATAATGACACTGCATTCACTTGTAAGCACTTTAAGAACTTTTTAAATAGCTGGGAATGGGATCATCAAATGCAGAAGTATCAAGACCATCGCAGCCAGAAAGCAATGTTCAGTGCCAGAGGTAGTTCACTGGCACAATGTCACTCCCAAGGACAGTCTTTCATCTTCCACAGCACAGGTCGACATGCTGCATAGGTACTACATCTGGGTACAAAACATCGATGCCACACTCTCACTTGAACTGCAAAATATTCAAGGGGCATACAAAGAAGAGGACATCATCTAGGTAAAGACTCCACATGGTAGATACACAACCAAATTCAAAACAGGCTGCATGACACAAGTGATCAGTCCACAGTCGGTGCAGATTGATGGAACACTGTGGCACATGAAGAATTTACACCCTTTTCTGGGATCATATCCATCATCAGACTCCAATAGTGACACTGAAGAGAGTGAACGATTTGTATACTTAGAATCAAGTTTGCCAGGTGATTCCTGATAACAGCAGTTCAGAGACCGAAGCACCTGATGACCTGCCAGGCAGTAGTTCACCGGAGAACGAGACACACATCATTTCACTTCAAAGGAGTACCTGACAGAAGAGACCTGCCATGGGGTGCATCAGCTGTGATCAGGGGGGAGTGTAGCAGAGACTTACCTCAGTGACCCAAAAGAGCCAGAGTTGTGTGTATGTTTTGCAATGGAGTATGGAGATGGCAAATTTGCAAGCTTCAGACTGAAGGTGAATCGGGCAGCACTTCGCGATGATGGAAGTGGTGGTGTCACTTGTAGCCATTTTTATTAGCTGGTTCTGGGCGTTCATTGGCTGAGTGATGGCTGAGTCTAGTACATAAAAGCATGGTACACTCATTCAACGGGAGTCTCACTTCTTACATAGGGTGGCATATTTGAGATTGAAAATCAGAGAGAATTGTGGATTTGTTTTGCCGATTGGACCTTGCATATAGTTTTTTCCTTTTTTTGTGTGCGTGCTCCGACCAATCTTCACACACTTTTGCTGACACACTACAACCCATCTATGGATATTGTTGTAGTCTCTGATGCTTCCAATTATGGTATTGGAGCTGTCATTTCTCGCATTTTTCCTGATGGCAGCCAAAAGGCAATAGCTCATGCATCTAGATCACTGACACCTGCAGTGTAATTATACCCAAATTGAAAAAGAAGCATTAGCAATAGTCTTTGCTATTAAAAAGTTCTACAAAATGCTATATGATAATCATTTCACTCTGATCACAGATCACAGGCCTCTTGTTAGTATTTTTTAATCTAAAAAGGCATCCCAGTGTGTACAGCAAAGATGGGCTACTATGTTGTTAAATTACAATTTTCTATAAAATACAATTCACTCAATACAATTGGTTATGCCAATGCATTACCTAGGCTCATGACTACACAAAATAAATTACCAGAAGACTTAGTCATCGCAGCATTATCTATTGAGCCAGAAGTCATTTCAGTGCTTGCATCCACTGTAAGAGCATTACCAGTCACTTCTACAATGATCCTTGAAGCCACAGCTTCCGATCCAGTGTTACAAAAAGTGATATGCTTCCATCATACAAAATAGCCAAAAGTATGCACTGACAAAAGAATTCAGTCATTCTTTCAGTGTTGAGCTTCATTGTCAGATGTCAACGGATGTTTTCTTTTTGCAGAATCTTCATTGTCCCATCTTCATTACATGAAAGAGTGATCAAGCAATTCTATTATGGCCATTATTAGTATTAGCGTATGAAATCCCTAGTATGCAGCTATGTTTGTTGGTCAAACATAGACGAGAAATTGGTATGCACATGTTCCAATTGCCAACTGGCAGCAAAATCTCCCAGGAAAACTACACCGATTTACTGTCCTATCCCAGAATCACCCTGGTCATGCCTTCACATTGATTTCACTGGACCCATTAAGAGACAGTGTTATTTTATCCTCATTGATGCTTACAGAAAATGCCCAGAAATTTTTCAGATGAATTGCATCACCTTGAATGAAACAATTCTTAGGTTAACACAAACTTTCAGTCGATTTGGAGTCCCACAGATACTAATTTCTGATAATGGCACTGCTTTCACTTTTGCTACATTTTGAACTTTCTGTGCACAGAACGGTATTCAACACATTAGGACACTATCAAATGGACAAGTGGAGTGTTTTGTAGACACCTTTAAGAGGGCACTCATCAAACTCAAAGGGGAGAGAACCACACAAGAAATATTAGAAATATTCCTCAGTAACCAAATTTAAATGCACCTAATGGAAATTCAACAGCAGAAGCACTGATAAAGTTTGTTTGCATATAGATGTCATCTATCCAACTACAAACCATTCCCTGAAAAGGAACATGGTGATGGAAGAACAATTTAATCGTCATCATGGATCAGTAAAATGACCAGGACAACCTGTACTTACAAAAGATTACTGCAATGGTAAAGAAAAATGGATCTAAGGATACATTACACAGATATGTTATATATGATGTGGATATTCAGTCTGAGTTTGACATGTGAACCAATTACAACCATCCAACCATCAAGAAAACAAATTAAACATCACTTTACTGACGGATATTCTATAGGACACCTTTGAACTGTCTCAACACAGTTCCCAAGTAATGCAAAGGGACAAAACATAGGACTCCTGCAAAAAGTGCACCAAGGAAATCACATCAACTATGAAGTAAGTTTATACCCATTGCAATTAAATCCCTGACAAAAGTAATACGAGCACAAGGCTTAAAAAGGGAGGTGTTAGAGGAAAATAATTCCCTTCTTCTATAAAGGTTGATAACTCAAAATACCACTGAGTTACTTCCCTTATCTGGAAGCTGAGCACAACACTTGTGAATTAAGCATGTAGAATTCATGGTTTCGATCCAAATAAATCCTTGCTGTTCTCAGATGGTAAATGAATAAAAGTTGTTTTATTATGTGTTAAATTATATTTGTCTTATTTTCATTTGTTTTTGTTCATCCCAACAACCTGGGATATAAACTCATTTAAAATGAGTATTCAGATAAAAATAATACTATAGGGCATCTGCAGTTTCAACAAAGTAAAGATTAATACATTTACTATCAATACTGATACTCATCATTAAATAAAGTTGAAATAGAATATTAACTAAATTTAATAGATAATTTACACTACAAAATTATTTCTAATTATATGTTTCAGTGGATTACTTTATTGTTTTCCAAAATTATAGTGGAAATATAAAAAAGATAAATAAAGTCTTAAAAGCATTATTGTGTGCTTAAAAGCACTCAATAATGCTTGACAAAAGAAACCAGAACAAAAAAATAATACATCATAAAATGAAATAGAAAAAGCAAAGTATATACCTTCATATAGTTGAAAAATCCTTGACAAAGATAATAATGTAAACACAGTAGTAAAAACAACTGTTACAGTACGGTAATGACAGTTAAATGACAGGTTGCATGTAGCTTTCTTAGATGAAAAATATGTACAAAATGTACTCTGAAAAAGATTATAGAAATAGAGCCATAAAAAACATAGTGAGTTTTTTATATGATAGATTGTAAGATATTTTTTTATAAATCAATTTTTAAATAAAAATAAATTAACTAAATTCTCTTTGAAATTAACATTATACATTTTAAAGTATTGTGTATAAAAGTATTGTTTTTATGCAGTAATTTTTTATAGTGAAAAATGTAAGATATATGGTGGGGTACTGAAAAATTCTTGGTGAGGCCTACTTCCAAAAATCTGACCAAATAACCAACCATTAGCTTTTTTGGAACTTTTCAGCACACTCCATGTACATTAATTACAATAATGGAAAAAGTCTCATGATTTAATTATATAAGTTGAGACAAATTTTAAATATTTTCAATTGTTTGAGATTTAGAAACAGCCAAAATGATTATTTTTTGTACATTATTGCTCTCCTAATGGAATACATTTTATTGACATCTTTTAATAACAAACAGATGAAACCATACAAAAATAATTATCAATTCTAACTGAATATGCTACATAAAGCTAGATAACCAGAAATTGGCAGCTGATCTTTCCTCTGATCTAGCTCTCAGTGGGGGAAAAACTGGCTGGTTACATTCAGTGCCTCAAAAACCAAACTAGTTATATTACATCATTGCCAATTAGATCCTGAACTACCACCAGTCACGATGAATAAATGTTCTCTAAGGGAGGCCCATGTCTTGAATGATTACTGGGTCTCAAACTCAATCCAGACCTCAAGTGGAACTCCTACATACGATCCATTGCTAAAGATGCAGGAAAAATGGTTGATTCCCTGAACCACACCAGTAAGTACCTGACTCCTTGTGCTATCTTCTACATTGACATGAGCCAGAACAGACCTTAAATGGTGTACTGCTGTCATATTTGGGCAGGAATTGGCTAGTCTTCACTTTCCAGTATTGATAAAGTCCAAAAGCATCTCCGCATCTTTGTGGGTGACAAATTATTTTCCACAATACAACCATTCTCTCACAGATGAGATGTTGCAAGCCTCTCACTGCACTTTTGTTACTTCCATGGAAAGTGCTATGGTGAACTACATTCTTTAGTCCCACCAGTTCTATCTAACCTTCACAACTAGGACCTGCCATGTTATGCACATTGTAATGAACCACTCTGATTCCTTCCATATTCCACTGGTGAGAAGTAAGTTCCAATCAAGTAGCTTCTTCCTACAAAACACTGCTCTACGAAACTGACTCCCAAGATGATGTTTTCCCGATCAATACAATCTTAACCTGTTCAAGTCTAGTGTTAGCTGTTATCTTCCCCACATATCTGCATAAACTGTGCCTCTTACTCTGTAACCCTCTACTGTGAACCACACTGTGAAAAAAAAAAAAACAGTACTTACCTCAATATATATGACAGCCACAGCCCCTCCCAAGGCAAAAAAAGGATAAATTGGGTAAAGGAAACGCTCTTCCTAGAAACAAAGTTATCATCAATTAAACTCCTTTAAAGATTTTCTAAATGGTTTTTGCAACCATTCAAATTAATAGTAGCTTCAATGGCCGGTTGATGAAAGGTGGCTCTCAATTTTAACAAATGTATGTATGCATACACTGGTCTTTAAAAATTTTCTATAATATAATTCTTTTAAAATCATACAACATACAAACTGCCAGTACCAAAATATCAATGTAATGCAAACTAATTATAGAATTAATGGATATAGAATTAAAAGAAATTAACTAAGCACAAACCCTTATTTAACTAAACATATCACAAAAACACTATTTACATTATTTGGACTATTGTTCTCATCTTTGTCGCCATATTTATTACGTTTCGGCCGTTGTACACTCCAGCCTTCTTCAGCTGTTTGAAATGTTGAACTGAACACTTTATTTCGCTCACTGAGGTAGACTGTTCTAGTTCTTAGTGTCATGTTTAATGGATGTCAGTTTTCAGTTATCTCCTGTTAATTCCTCTCTCCAAGTTCTCCACTGCCTTAACTGGGTATTGAACTCACACTCTTTGGGTCCTGTCACTGGATCTAACTAACACCTTTATCCATTGTGCCATGTCCTCGAGGACAAGGCAGTGGAGAACTTGGAAAACTTGGAAAGGGGAATTAACAGGAGATAACTGACAACTGTCATCCATTAAACATGGCACGTGGAACTAGAACAGTCTACCCCAGTGAGCGAAATAAAGGATTCAGTTCGACATTCCAAACACCTGAAGAAGGCCGGAGCATACAATGGCTGAAACGTTGTAATAAATATGGCGACAAAGATGAGGACAATAGTCCGAATAATGTAAATAGTGTACATAATACCTCATCTCAGAAATATAGACAGATATCAAAAAAGTTTAAGAATATTGAAAATTAAGAATTTTAATATAAGTATTTATTTTAACCATTAAATTATTAAAACAGAGTGGTAACAACTGGAGAAACAGTAGCGTGTTCAGAGAGATTGCAACAAGTGGAAGGAATTATGAGTATACAGTGTGCTTGGCTTGCAGGAAGGTGGGCAAGACTCCACATGATCTGAAGATCTACTAAGCCAATAGAAAATGCATGTAGACGGTACAAGCGTCACAGTGCACAGGAACTATTCCTGGTGAGATGCAGCCCAGAATCATCTTAGAGTACCCAGAATCTTCAGATGGCACAAACCACAGATACACACAGAGTAAGAAAACATCCTCAGCTTAAATGACCCAAACATTAGAGTAAGAGAGTAGCACAATGCAATCTCAGCAAAGTGGGATGCAGTGGAGAGTGAGGTTTCATAAACCAGTCCCTCTGCAGGGTCTGTAGCACATTGAGCATCAGAGGCGCTAGTAAGCAAAGGACCAAAGTTGACAATTCAACCTGCTTCAAGATAACTGTTGGATTAGGAGAAGAAAGCACTCCCTGGATGCAAGGCTTGATCAACCACAGTTGTATCAGCTAGGTGAAAGTGTTCATTGAAATATCTAAAACACAAAGTGATGCTTGAAAAGATCAATGATGCATCCATACTCTTCCATTTTTTCTTTGAAGCCTGGTTATTAGTAGTCAATAACAATAAACAGACTTACTCTAATTAATGTTGGCATCATAATTTAATCATATAACTAAAAGAGCTATTGACTCAGTAAACCAATTACAAAAAAACTATAAAAAAAAATCTGTGCCTCCTCATTTCTGCTAAGGACTGAATAAGTTGAGTAATTCTGGATCATCTTAAAATATTTATAAACATCTGATATGCTTATTTTTTCATTTTTAACATATGTAGGCCAAGAATAGTATAATGAGAATTACTCAGAGACTAAATGGCACTGCTGGAAATGGAAAGTAGTGTGTGAAAGATGAAACGAAGAAAATAAACACAAATTTCAAAAAGGATAAATTACATAATTAACACTTTTTAGTGCTCACAGATAGTGAAAATATTTATGCCTTTTACTACTGAACACATTAAGGTACCATCTATGAAACATCGGCTTCTGGAACATAGGATACACATTAAGTCTCATTGATTTTTATTCCTACTTTACACAACTTACTTTAATGCTCATAGTTATTTGATATAGAATGTTGTGAAAAGGAATAACAAAAAGAAGCTGAATAATAGAGTAGCCAAAAATGAATAGTGAAAGTGAGTGTATGTATTCATATCCAACTGATTCTGGATTGGAGAAATTAACACTTTTCAAATGGATATTAAAATTAACTTTACTGAAATTTTTGTATAACATCTTGAAAGCTTTCAACAGGGTTTTGCATACAGGTCTTCTTCACAAATTTTTGAACTGACCCAGTCATGAAATGAGAGTTATACTGAACAGTCACTCTTCTCGATCCTTTCATGCTAACACAGGTGTCTCCCTGAGCTCTATCATTGAACCTACTTTGTTTTTAATTTTCATTAATGACCTTCGCAATGGCATCAGCTTGGTATTTATGCTGATGACACAATCATTTACTCCTGTTTTAATAGTAAGTCTGATCAGTTTGTTAAAGTCAAATTGGTTGTTGATGTCCAAAACAACCTTCAGTCTGTTGTTAAATGAGGTAAAAGATAGCTTGTTAATTTCAATGCCTCCAAAACTAAAATGACCTCTATTAATAATCTGAGAGACCTCTTTCTGCCTGCTATCAAGCATGGGACATGCTAACCTCCAAGAGTAACTCGCTACGACTTCTCAGGCAAATGTTCTCAGTTAACATAAAGTGAAAAGACTATATTGAATCCATTTCTAGGTCAGATGCTAAGAAAGTTGATTCACTGTGTTGTGTTATACAATTTTTCGCTCCAGAATCTATCTTACATATCTATAGGTTTACCAGTCACCCATGCTAAGAATATTGCTGCCACATAAGGTCCAGTACTCCTGCTATTTATCTAGAGCTCCTGGATAAAAACAAAGAATCAGCAATATTATTGGTTTTGATCTGTATCTTGGCTTCAGTCACTTTCCTACCACTGTAAAGTTGGCTCTATGTGTATTTTCTGTAAATACATTCATGGTAATTGTTTGAATGAGCTCTTTGCTATGGTACCTAGACTTTTTGAATTTAATCACAGTACTAGACTAGCGACAAGGTCTCATCAATTTACAATTGAGTTGACTAGATTTAACTGTAAGCTCTGTGCTAATAGTTTCTTTTCTTACACTTCTCACTTGTCGAATTCCCTTCCAGTTCCATACTTTCTAGCCAACTTTAATCTTTAAAAATTTAAATGCAATGTCAGTCACTATCTACTGTCCTCCGAACTGCACTTCTTTAGTTCTTTCTCCTTAGTAATGGTTCTGTTTTCTAACTCTTTCACACCCAGTGTCTTAGTGGCTTTACTGCCTTGCTTGGAGTGAACATGATTAAAAAAAAAAAGAAAACTGCAAACTTCTATAAAAAAAATAACATCTTCTGTATTAACTTTAATTTAAGCCAGTATGAAAACATTTTAAAAATATATATAGCTTGTTTTATACTATATTTAAAGACAAAACTTTAATTTTAATAGTTAAAATTGTTTTTTACAGAAAGCATAGATTTTTGACAATTTCATATCTATAAGTAGAATTAGCAATCAAACCTGACATACAACAGAGTCAGTTGTTTAAATGTAGTAGGATAATTAGATCATATTCATTATGTCTCAATAGTTGATCATAGATCAAATCAAATTTGTTTATTTCTTGGTCATTTTTTTCTGTATGTTCATAATTCAACTCATACACATGCATGTGCTTACACATACAAACTGCAAGATAATACTTTGAAAATGTTGACATACAAAAAATAAAAACAATTAAAAAGATATATTGTATAGAGATATAAAGATTTGAGTAATATATAAACTAGCTTAAAAATGTCATTACAATTAATGATCATGGTAATGAGTAAAGTAAATATTTGGTAATTGTTTTTACATGTTTATTTTCAGTAATTTATAAATCAATGATAATGCATCGGAAAATAAATCTATTTTGCAGAATGCATAACAAACCTTATGGGGCCTTGTAAAAAAGATGAAAATCCAAATGAACATTGGTGACATTGACAGCCATAGAGATAAACCTAAAAAGATATAAAAAGCATCTTGAAAAAATAATTTCATCAATAAGAGGTAAAAACTTTAGACTTACTAAATTCACTGTAAATATATATAAAAGCACATATACACTGTACATGTATATTTATTAAGCTTAGCTTAGTTTAAGACAAGGTAAAGAAAGATATGGGTAAAGAAAGATTGTGTTGAGGTAATGTACCCAGTGAGGAGGAAATACCTTGAAAATCTTATTTCATATCCTGATTTTTATTGGGAATTTCCCCCTTAACTAAGAGGATCATTACTACTGTACTGATTGGCCATATGCCCTTATATCAGGCAAAGCTAAGTCTTTGTAAATAGTGATATCCTGGTTTTTAGTGGAATTCAAATACAACCCAGTGATAGCATGGGAAATTTGCAACTACTAAGCAGATCATATTTTATACTTATATATTTAGTAACTGTTAAACAAAATCTATTTAAAAAGGATTTTATCTATAAAATCATACAAACCAAATTTAGATTAGATGTACACAATATGGTTTTGAAAAATAATAAAAAAAAAATATTAATATGTCAATTTTCATTTTCAATAGTTCATTCATAAATGAATTTTCCTGGTAGGCTGAGAGAAAAAGTACACTAAATATATTTTTCAATGTCTATTTAAGTCAACACTTCCTGCTCTATTTTGAATTCATTTTTACTTCTGTAACACTATAGTACTTGTGTACATATGGCTTTAAGATGGTTAATCACTCCTGTAATTGCTTATATAAAAGAACACAAATAAATTTATAGAGCATGTGTTTTCATATATGTAACCACATGTAAAATATACGGCAGATTCTGATACATCAATGGTGTAAAAATACTTATACCTTGATTAATTTTCTGTCACATTTTCCTTTTAATATATTTCCATTCAAGTATTCTTGCAATATGTTTTGACTAGATAACTTATTTCCTTTTTCTGTAACAGTTTTATTGGAAACAGTTTTCTCATACTGTAGAAAACATTAAATATTTCTTCAGTGATTCTATAACAACTTGTTCAGTATATTTCAAATATTCACAACTGAATTATGTATATATGCTAACAATGGCAATTGTGAATAATTAAATGCAATAATGAATAAGTGTTCAAAATACAAAATATACATTTAATAACTAAATCTCAAAGTAATGTCCGAAAGTAGATCCTTAGCCGACCACAAATATTAACTGAATTTTGATTTGAAATGTTCACTGTATAATGTTCAAAGTATGTGATTGCAAGAAACAATAGTCACATATATATGGCTTAATATATTATTTACATGGATAATATATGTATAGCATTGATCAGTTGTGTTGGCTTCTGCTACTACTATTAGAAATCTTATGAATCTGAGATTCTAATTAAACATAGAAAGTGTCATTGGAAATACATCTTCCCTCCATTTAAGGGAGATTGTTGTATACTGGTTAGGGTTTAGTAAATGACAAGGAAAATAAGGCCTAAATAAGAAATGATCAAACGACTTGATGGTCTAAATCCAACTGCTTTATTTTCAATGTAAAAGCTAGCATCATATTTTTAGGGGGTTAGTTTTGTATGTTAGTAATGTTAGTAGAAGCTATATTTACATAGGTTAGTTTCATATGTTGATGTATATGTTAATATCTTACAATTCCCCCTGATAATCAAAACAAACTTTATTATTTAGGGAGGTTTTGTGGTGATACATCATTTAATAATTGTTTATATGTTTTATAAGTCTAGTCTTTTAGGGATTTTTTTTTGCATCAGTTCCTTTGGGACCTGCTTTGTCTCAAACTACTGCCTCCACTACTTGCTTGACTAATAAGGTGGCAACTCTAGTCTGTTGTTGACTGATTGTCAAGTGATGGTTGTCATGCTGCTTCAGTTGTTTCTGTTAGCTTCAACCCAATTGTTTTTGGGTGAAAGGTCCAGTTCCACTTGCCTACAGCCAGAGGTCTCCTAAATCTGGTTTATGTGGCGCTTCTCCACAATATTCTCAACCACCTTAATAAAGTGGTTCAATGGATCCAGTTGCTTGAATACTATGCCCTCTTTTCATTTAAACTTCCTGCTATAGTCTCTCACGAAGACACAACTGTCCAACTGATAAGTCACATCACTTGCCTCTATTATCCACCATGAGGAATAGAGTTTGTCCACAACACTGTGTTCAATATTTGGTTTCATTACATCGATCATGCACTGTAGTGTTCTCTTCATGAATATCAGTGCTGGGCTCTCTCCTGTGGTTGTATTAGGTGTATTTCTGTACATCAGTAGAAAGTTTGCCAACTTTTTCTCTGGCAGTACATCCCAAATAACCCAGCAAAATCTACATGGACACATTGCTATGGTGAACTTGGCCATTTACAAGTATGTAAACAGGCATGCTGAGGCATATTTAAATTTGTTTAGCACCATTCACATTCCTTGGTTATGAGGTCAATATCTTGGTCGATTGAGGGCCTTGAAGCTGTTTTAAAGTTTGTACAAACCACTCAGCCAACAGATGTATCTGATTCTGTTCTCCTGCATGAACGCTGCAAATTCTTCCAATGTAAACTAGTGGCTGTTGTCCTAGACCATTGCATTGCTATTCCATTGTGAGCAAATATTTCTCTATCATCAGTTGTATCATGTGTGTGGCCATAGTGCTCTTTATAATAAATACCTCAGAATGAGCACCTACCATGATGAAAAATAGGAGTCCTTGAAATGACCCAGCAAAATCTACATGGATGCATTGCTATGGTGAACTTGGCCATTTACAAGGATGTAAACAGGCATGCTGAGGCATATTTAAATTTGTTTAGCACCCTTCACATTCCTTGGTTATGAGGCCAATATCTTGGTCGATTGAGGGCCACTACACATAGCATCAAGCTAGTGCCTTCATTTTCACTATTCCCAACTGTTCCGCATGCAGCATTTTCAGCATCCATTCTTGTAGGGTTCAGGAGATTATTTCCATCATTCTCCAGTACTCCTTGTGAGGTTGACAGCTCATACCTTTTTGTGATGTAAGGTTGACATTCTTTATCCTCATCACTCCACCCTTTTTGCACTTTCTCCAGGACTAGTGAAAGGGTTGGGTCACGTCTTATTGCTGTCCTGATCTCACCGCCTGTAACAAGTAGCTGCTCCAGTTGAGAAATGTGAAACAAGCTGGTAGTTGCAAAAGTTGTAATTTCTCTAGAATCAGGATGGAACTTAACAAGGTCTACCATTGTAAAGGTCAATTTTTGAGAAGTATTTCTCTTCAACAATTTCTTGTATTGTTTCCTCAATAGTAGGTAAATCGGTACCTCAACAAGATCACTAAAAAATCAGCATACCATGAGGAAAACATGCTCCAAACATAATGAAAACAGAGTTTTATCATCAAAATTGTTATGCTATTATAAAGAGGAAGGATCAAAGTAGTTTTTGATTATTTAACCTTTACTATTTCTATCTAGAATTGTTTCCTCTGCCACTGCATTGTTTTTAAGGGTGCAAAAACCACGAACACCTACTGTTTTAAAATTATTATAACTTTCTTTGTATAGATTTTATTTTTTGTGTATTTAGGCAGCACTTTTAGGCATATCTATTTAAATAAATTATAAACATTATGTCTGCTTATTTTTAACATAATCCTTTCATATTCATGGATATTTTTCTGTGTATTACAATCAAATGGTGCAAGAAATTCACTGTAACAGTAAAAATCACTTTTATTTCACAAGTACTTTCTATCTCTTTCTGAGATCATCAGGGTAACTGGTAAGGTAAAAACTGTGTAGCTATCTATTTCTGAATTTTTTTATTTTTGCATAAATATGAAAAGATTATGCTAAAAATAAGTAGACATAATGTTTGTAATTTATTTTATTTTTTGTATACTAATAAAATGGAAGAATAATATTGATGTAATGCATTACATTTTGCATGTATATTTTGATGTTGAAAACCACAAAAAATTGAACACAAAATAAAAAACAAATACATTAACAATTTGACATTAACTTTTATTGCTACTTGTGGAGTTCTGTGGTGCAATGAGAAGCAAAATGGCTAAGAAGGTTTTCATTTTGGACAAAAAGTGATGTGCTTTCTCATGTTTACACACTGGCATTTGTTTGGTCTTTCTTTCACCTGACTAGCATATTTGTCTCAAGGACAAATAAAGTTATTATTTCATCGTTTATGAATAGACAAAATAATTCACTTTTAGAAAGGCTATCAGGTATATCGATGGTTGCCAGTAGCTTCCATAAAATTAGTCAGCCATAGATGATAATAGCTGCTAGTGGTCATCAACGTTTTCTTCTATGGAGTGATGAGTGTTTATTATCATCGACTACTTCACCATCAACATCGACTTGAGTAAAGCCTTCAAAATCATCATTGGAGTCCGAATCAAAGAAAAACTCCTGAATAAAGGCTTCATTGGATGTTGATGTGGCCATTTTTCTTTACAAAAAAATTAATGTGGGTTTAATTGATGTTACACCTGGTGTACAGTATAGAAGAATTCATAATGGTGTTGGAAAACGGAAGTTTAGCCTTGTTCCAAAGCAGTAAAACATGATTTCCAGCTTAAAATATTGGAAATAGTTGACAAGTGTTTATTTATAGAAACTATCTCAAGGTGACATAATGCACCTACACCAACAAAGGGATAGAATTCTACAGTGACAATTTTCGCCTCCAGCATGGTAATGTTTAATTCAATTATTTTTACTCCTTTTTAGAAAATTCAAAATTTTTATTAAAAAACTTGTACTAACTTTTAGTGTAGCAAATTTTTGCCTCTTTTTTTGAGGTGACAGACACATTAATTTGGAAATTCTTGCAAAAATCAAATAATTGTTGGATTTTAATGAAATTTTCAGGACTTACAAACGAATAAAATTATTTCTTAAATTTTTTTTTTATTAGAAAATCTTGGTAAAAATATTTTTTATTTTACATGTGTTTCTCCCCCTTACTTAATTTTATGAAAGCTTGAGAAATTCAAGATAATTTTTAGTAAGTATCTTAGTTAAAAGCAGAATTTTTTGAAGAAATTAAAAATTTCAATTTTTTTTTTGCAAAATCAGGCCTGGTCATATCAAAATTGAAAAATAAAAAATGCAATAAAACTAAGACATTATTTAATTAGAGAAGCTTTTAATTGCTTTTATGAATATATATTAAAGACAATACTGTCAAAAGAATAATTACAAGATTTGTTTTCATTTTTTACGATTTTTTACAATTCAAAATTGAATAATTTATAAAGATTTTGAATTTTTTAAAGTTCAATTTCAATGAGATAATTCTTATGGAATATTGTCATTAAGTAAAACTATATTTATTAATCATATATTTCAGATCCATTCACACACCAGTTGCCCCAGGCAAAATCTTCCTGTTGCACTCTGTCCATGGTTTCCTTTACCATCTGCTTGAGGGGGATGTTATCAACTTAGTCATCCCATCATTTGCCTGCCGCTTCATGAATCTGGTCACCACATGCAGCCATCCACACATGGGGAGATATTCCACCAGCTTCCCACAGCCATGACATAAGGGACAGTTGGGATTGCACTTCCTTGCATGCAGGGTGTTATACTCCTGCCAGACTTCCAGTCTGAGAATGCAAGCCCAATACTTTAAACATTCTGGGTCTTTGCACATCAGTCTATACTTGGCCAGTTTTGCCCTCACATGCTCTGCAGACATGATGCTCTCATTGACATAAACATCATCAATGTATGCCAACATCACTCTCCCTACTTACTCCTCTTGTGACCACACAGCGTCAATAATGGTCGTCGTGACTAGAGGTGCCACGTTGAGGCAACTCCAAACACATTAGGCAAAACCACTTCTTGATCATCATGGTTTGATATGGCTATAGTGAAATTGAAGATATGCTTTTTGTAAGTTATGTATGGCCACATTAACCCCTTGTTGGCACCACTTAGGGCATCTTTTGCATCTTATGTGTATTCACCACACAGTGTGATGCCCCCAGTGTGACAACTTTAAACATCTTCATGTTTGCTTATGAAAATTAAACATACAAAACAGTTACTTATCTGTTTTCTTGTTATGCTGAAACTTTATTTTTTTGGTTGTTCCTATGTGCATGTTTTTTTGTTGCCATTGCTTACTTGTTACATGGTTTGTTTTGACTGAAATATTGTTTGTTTTCTTCACATACTTCTGTTTTTGTTTCTCAAGATTTCATCCTCATTGCTTGTTGTAACAAACAACTGCTGTGTATATATAGTTTAACAATTTATTTACATGGACAATATATATAGTGTCAATCACCTATTCTAGCTTCTACTACTAAAAATCTTGTGAACATGAGATTATAAGTAACTGCAAGATTTATTGGCAGTACAGTGATCTATGGAGAAGAATTTAGTTGAGTACCCAGACATATGTTGTTCATTGAAAAGTAAAATGGTCAATAATAGAGGCAAAAATATTGACAGAATGGTTCAGTGTATTTTGGGGGAGGAGACTAAATAAACAAAGAAACAACAAACAGTAAATTTCAAAGACAACAAAGTAGCATGAACCGAGGAGAAATGTAGTTGTTATTATATACATATAGATGAAGCAGACACCTGTAATGGTCAAGTAAAAACAAAAACAAAAAAAATGAAAAAATGTCCAAAGTATCTTTACACAAAAAGCATTTGTTCCACTTTTATGTATGTGGGGGAAAGTGACAATGGCTTCTCCAAAACATCCTGTTGGTAGGTTTTATTGATACATGTAGAAAACTAAATTCCTATGGGAAAGCAGCATTCCAACATTGCCATTTTACAGCTGACTCACAGCTTAACAAAACACTCTGAACCAAGGCTGCTGTTTATATAGATTCTCAGTAACCTCATGCATTTTTCCCCACCTAACTTCTTAACCACAACCAGTCAGATTAAATATTTTTTTTCTTTTACCTAGATGCTAATTTCTGAACCTCAGGTTAAGTGAGGAATCAGTACATATGCATTGACAAGGAAGGACATGATCTTGAAAAATAAATATTTGTTCCATAAAATTTATTTTTTGCTTTAATAGGTTAGGTTATAGACATATATTGACAAACATATATATAGTACATAATCACCAGCTTTGAAAAAGAAATATTTACCTGAGTTTTGTGCTTGATTTTGGCTAACCTTTAGTAAAAGCTACAAAAAAGATATAATTAAAAATTGGAAATAATTTTATCTTACATAGTTTCAAAAATATAATTCAATGTATTTATTAATTTAAATTGTCAAGTAATTTTTTCTTTTAATATAACCAAATATTTGGCAAAAAAAATTTTTCATTTCTTTGCATTAAACATTTTACTGTTAGAAATATGACAAATTCAACCACATTTGAATTTAAACATTGAAATTATTTATTCAAATTAACATTAAGAATTTTGTCTTTTAACTAGATCTTAGTCTTACAGAAATCAAACAAATTCTTCAACAGATATTGAAAAGTGTAAACAAGGCCTGGCACAGAGGATCATAACCTCTGAAAAAACTGGTATTTTATGAAGATGTATTAGTAGGTAAGTTGTATTTAAATAATTTTAATTACTAAAACAATGAATTGTACTTCTGAGATATCATTATTTAAAACTAAACTCCACTAAAATGAAAAAAGAGTAAACAATACAAAAGAAGGCACTTACAGATATTGGAAGACAAAGGAAAGCAAATAGAAAAGCAACATTGAAATTCAAGAAGCCATTTAGAAAATAAAATGAAAAGGGTTCTACACCTGTAAAAAAAAAAGAAGCAAAATTTCAACAAAATTTATTGGTAAGATTGAAATAATTATTTCAACTAATGCAAATATTCAAGAATGTTTTAATTCAAATCAAATCCAAACTGTTATCTAGAAGGGTCAGTCTGAGACTATAAAATGAGGGATGTGAGACATTCTATTTACTTTAATAGCACAATTATATCAAGTATTACCTTAAAAGTAAACTAAAATATATTATTTCCTAATTTTAGAAAATTACTGAATCTTTTCAGAAAGGAGACTTCTATAATAAACAACATTTCTGTCTGAAAAGAGACTGATAATTTTTTTAACCTTATGTTAATGATTCTAGGAAATGCTAAACTTGGATATCCTAGATTTTTCCTCTCTAGAATTCATAGTATCACCTCTCTGTTACAAGTTTATTATATTTACTTTCTAACACATGAGTAACTCTCTACTCATTGCTAATGCTGCTATTGTCCAGAATTTTTATCAGAACAATAGTACAGATACAATAAATAAACTCCATGGACATTATAGGTATCCAGAAATGACTCAGTAAAAGACATGGAGACTTATTTTATCAAAACATGAATCAATGAATTATGTTTTTTCCCAATTTCTGTTGCATTCTAGGCATTTCTATCTTATTTTATTTGTCAGTTTCTTTTTTATTTCCTTTATTTAATAAATTCATTTCATAGACTTTTACTTCATTTCAATTTTATCTTGTTCCCACACGACATTGCTAACTACATGGTAGTCTTCAGTCATAATTTTCAAGTTTCTCCTTATAAGCTGAAGACTACACACATTTTTCTTTATGAGAAAATATTGCCACATTTTTTGAACAGAGATAATTGTTTTTTTTCCTTTCCCCTTTTGCTTTTTTCTGTTTATTAAAGTAGTATCACAGTTCATTAATCTAAAAATAAGATTCTTCTTTCAATAGAATAATAACCACCCTGTGCTTTAGGACTGAAATATCAGAGATTCTCAAATTATGCGTACATATGCATCATGTAATAAAAGTAGCATCAACAATGGCTATGTAAATATAAGGTATTCAGAGTTTTTTTTAGTATAAACCCAAGAAGTGATTTGAAGAATTACATACAGTATATTATTATTTACACTATTTATATTCGGACTATTGTCCTCATCTTTGTTGTTGTCACAATGTTTTGGCTGTTGTACCCTTTGGTCTTCATCAGCCTAGTTAGGGATGGCAGCTATAGTAAGGTAAAAACAGATTCAACCCCAAAAACTGAGAGGAAGCTGTCACAAATCCTAAATAGGAACAAGGCACTGTTCTTTGCACTGAATAAGTTTAGACAGCTGACTCAATGTTACACCAAGCTGCCATATATGTATGGTCTTCTAAAGATTCACAAAGTTGGTATTGTGACCTATAGTCAGCTGCAGGGGCTCAGCATGCCGCCCACTGAGCAGATTCTGAGCTTGCTAAGCATCACATGTTAGAAACTCAGAACACTTTGTGGAATTGATCTGAGGACTCCCATCCATAGCAATTGAATTGTAAGCTTGGATGTGGTGAGCCTGTTCACTAGAGTTCCTACAGATGAGGCCCTAACAACCATTCAAAACCAATTGGAATCAGACACCTCCCTAGGAGAATGTATGAACATTCCAATAGATAATCTGTGTACAGACAACATTCTTCCAGCTGGAGTCTGACATATACCAACATGAGGAATGCTTGGCTATGGGTTCACTATTCTCACCAGTGATGGTGAATATATACATGGAACACTTCAAGGAAATAGCTATAGGAATATATATATGTAGATGAGACTGTTATAGTTTGGCCACACCAGGAAACTGTACCAATAATACTGAATCATATGAACTCATAAGATTTTCCGTCCAGTCCACAATGGAAGAAGAAAATAATAATCAGCTAGCCTTCCTGAATGTACTAATAACTTGCACAGAGGATGGATTAAAGACATCCGTATCTATGACAAGCGAACCTTCACCAGACAAAACCTCAACTTCAATTCCCACCACCCTTAGTGCAAAAAAAGGATCATCTGATACCTAAAACAACTGGTGATCTAGACACATACCAACAAGAAATTATTAATATCAAGTGTACTCTTCAGAATAACAACAAGCCTGCAAACATAACATCAGCATCTGCAGGTGGAAACAGAAGGGTCAAGGAGGTAGGATCATAAAATTACCATGGTCTGTCTACCTTACATCAAAGGCTTATTGGGAAAGACTCAGAAAATCTGCAGTCCATACATTGGGACAGTATTCAGAAGCAGTTCCACACTATGGAGAAATCTCTGCCAAGTAAAACCTAACATGAAGGAGAACATGACCAAAAGTGTGTACTCTATTCCTTGCAGTTATGGCAAAAATATGAAGGTGAAACAAGCTGTCTCCTAAAAATAAAGCTGGAGGAACATCAAAAAGCTACAGGCAATGAAATCAGACATAGCTAATCATGCATAGAAAGAAAGGTGTAATCATCAGCGCCTGCAAAATGAAGTGAAAATACTGGACAAAAAAGAACACTAGAGATTTAGATGTCTGAAAGAATTAGTGCATATAATCCACTTCTCGATTTGGGGGTGGGGGGATTTAAGGTCATTATTCAATATACTTATGTATACAGCAAGCAAGATTTTCAAAGATAACAATCTTTAAAATATAAAAACTTTTTTTAATTTAACCTTTAAAAAATAATGGTTCATATCCTCAAATGTCTGATAGCATATTTTAAAATGTTAATAGAATTTATGCCTATTAGTATTATAACACTACCATTTATTCATATATATCTTTTAATCTCATAGACTTAACATAAAAGTTATGTGGGTAAACAAAATTTATCCCTTTTTACAAATTTATACAACTCATGTCTCCTTCTGAAGTTGCTTATTTTTGTAGTAGACAATTTCTTTTTATTTAATCAGTGAGTCCAAGAACACACTGCCTCGTTTTGATAGTGATTGAACACATAATTACTATGCCACCAAATTCACAAACCAATGCTTTAATCCACTAGGCTATTGTCCCATGGGACAATTCTGAATGATGATCTTGGAACCTTAAACCTAATCTGTCTGCATGTCACACTTACCTGCACTGAGTTTTCATTTTTTACTGCAGCTGCTGTTGAAGAATTACTGTAATTTCTCTTTCTTTATTAACAGCTCCCACATCATATTTATTTCTAAAGAAGGTCCTCATAGACTAGCATATGAGTTGATTCTTTCAGACAGCTGACTCTCCAGTATTTCTTTCTATCCAACATTTTCAGTTCATTTCACGAGGGCTGATGACTACCCTATTCTGTCCATACATGATAAGCTATGCCTGAATTTATTGTCTCAACCCTAATTATGGCCTTTACTTACCCGCTTTACTTTTAAGAGGCAGCTTTCAACTACAAAAAATAGAGTACACACAGTTCTTGGTCATGTTCTCCTCTATGTCAGCAGAGATTTCTTCAAAGGATGGAGCTGCTTCTGAATATTGTCCAGATGTTGTTTTGACTGCCGATATTCTGAATCTTTTTTGATAAGCCTTTGACATAAGGAATACAGACTGTGGCAGTTCTACTTCTCAATGATCCTTATGTTTCTACCTGCAGAAGGTGGTGTTATGTTTGCAGGGTAGGTGTTATTCTGAAGGATATATTCGATGCATATCATTTTTTGTTGGTATTTTGCATGATTGTAGGTATCAGATGATCCTTTTCTTTACACTGTATAGATGTTGAGAATTAAGGTATTTTCCAGTAAAAGTTGACTTCTGATATACAGATGTTTTGAACCCATTCTCTCTGCAAGTTATTAGTACATCCATGAAGACTAGCTGATTATTATTATTTTCTTCTTCCATTGTGAACTGGATCAAAGGTCTTATTGAGTACACATGGTTCAACATCTCGCTGGTGAGGCTAGAGTATGAAGGTCTGATCTATATATCTCAGACATAGTGATGTCATTCCTAAAGCCATTTCCTCAAACTATTCCATGTATACATTCACCATCACTGGTGACAATGCTAAACTCATAGACAAGTCTTCCTCCTGCTGTATGTCAGATTTTAGCTGAAAAAATAATCTATACACAGAACATCAACATTTCAATCAAATTATCTGTTCAAATGTCCAAGGGAGGAGTCAAATTTCAATCAGTTTCAAACCATCAACAAAGTTTCATTTGTAGGAACTCTGATGAATAAGCATGCCAAATCCAACCTTACCATCGAATTGCTTTAGATATCTACTGTGCCTCTGCAACTGACTATAGATCTCAATAAAATACCAATTTTGTGAATCTTGAGGAGACCATAGATAAGCGGCAGCTTGGTGTAATGTTGTCTATACTTATTCAGCATGAACTAGTCTTTGTTCTTGTTTATGATGTGACAGCTTTTTATAGGTTGAATCCTTTTTTACCATCCTCAACTAGGCTTGTCAATTTCTCAGAGTATTCCAACTTTTCCATCAACACGATAGCATGGTCTTTTTTAACTGGCAGCATAATACTAGGGAAAATTTATATTACATTGTACAACAAAAAACAATAACTTTTTAACTGCTACCCAGACTGGACTAAAAGTACACTAATTCAAATCTCAAACTGAACTTTCCTATCATATCAGGTTTTTGTAATATGCATATGGAATATTTATGTACAGTGTAACCCGGATATAAGAGAGTTGTCGGGACCGGAGAAGAAGTCTCTTATATCCGGGTCGCTCTTATATCCGGGTTTGGTCTATTATATATACATTAACACAGGCTCTAATTTGGGACCAGATAAAATCTCTCTTATATCCGGGTTTCTCTTATATCAGGGTCTCTTATATCCAGGTTACACTGTACAAGATATTATTATAATCACATCATCCACTTGAGCTAGCAACATGGGATTATACAGAATTTTTTTGTATGGAGGGGGTCTCAAAAGTGCTGAAAATTATACTTATTTAATAAACATGCTAACAGAATATCAAAGAATGGAATGACAGGTGTCTCTAAAAATGAATGATTCACATGGTGAGAAGTTCATGATATATTTGAGAAGGATCAAGATATCAAGGTCAGTTGTTGCTTGGTTGTTTTTGTTTAGCAACATATCAACATCTCTATGGGTTATTTAATGCTGAAATCTAAATATTTTGTATTCAATTTTCTTTATTGACAAAAAAATTCTGTTATTGTTTCTCCAAGCAAGAAGTGGGTGTCTATTTTGAATATCACTTCCTTCTTTAGTTTTATTGTAACTTGTCCTCTTCACTCCTGAAGGTGTTTCAACCAGCTTTACCTAAAATTTCTTCAGATCAAAAATTTAACAAAGCATGAGTGTGAAAGATCAACTGGTGGAGTGAAGTACTTAGACAGAAGTCCTTGGTCTAGAGGAGAAAAGTGGGGATCATTTTATACATATTATATACAACTGTGTTAAAATAATTGTCACTGCTAATCATTTCTTATAATTTGGTCAACTTAACAGTTTTTTGCTTAATGAGAATAAATAATGTTCATATTCAATTTAAAAAAATAAAAATTATGACAACTATTTTATTATTAATTATTTCCAATCTTATTTTTTTGATCTTTATAAATAAAGAATTATTTTGTGAACTGCTTTTATAATTAAATTATTTAGTTACTTAATTAGTTATTCTAAGAAGCCATTTTTGTCCTGAAAATAACAATTTGAGAATCTAAAGGGGTGTAAGCAATTAGTGTGATTTTTTATTAGTACATTTTGAAAATCTTTAAATTTTACATTTTCTAAACTTTATTTCTGGACAGTTTATTTTTGTAAGTAATCATCATAAATAATTTGCATTTATAATAGCATAAAAATAAAAATAACAAATCATTTTTCAATTTACTTTAAAATCTTTACAAACAAAAAAAAATTTACTGCAATAAAGTTCCAAAGAAATTACCATACTTGCCATAAATATTTGGACCATGTTCTGTAAAGATATTATACATGATTATATTTAATGGCGCAATAACTAATTTGTCATAATAGTAACTGTCAATGATCACAACTGGGACCTGAAATATACAAAATGAAAAATTATATAAAGGATGCAAACTAATTTATTAAATCACAGAACTAAACAAAAATCATCACGAGACAATCATTTTTATACAGACTTCTGAAGTCAAATATCAGAAATGTCATTTGACCTAAGCTTAGTTAAAGTAGTTTTTAAAATAAATCTAATAAGTATGGATAGTTCAAGGAGCATTGACACTTGTGCTCAGTAACTTAAATATGTGTGGCAGACATGATGAGGCAGAACCTGGGACGAGCACAACTGGTTCCGACTTGCCTTTTCCCCGCCAAAAAAGAGCCCGTATTTGCTTAGCATGTAGGGCTACTGCAGTTGAAATGAAGGAGAAAAAAAAGAAAGCACTTACCGCTCTGGAGACTGGTGTGTGAACGGCAATGAAATGACAGTTTGGGTGGACGCAAGCTCTGTGGCTACGGGAGTAGCACTAGAGGTGAATGGGAGCGTCGTGGAAGATGCTTGCTGGTTACGTCCAACTAATGATGCCAAACACATTAATCTTGCTGAACTTGATGCAGTGATCAAGGGCGTGAATCTTGCCTTGCAGTGGCAGACACCAGTCATGCATGTGGTCACCGATTCAGCATGTGTGCACCGGTGGGTGTCTGACACCCTGACAGGAAAGACATGTGTGAACACGAAGGCGGCGGGTGAAATGCTGATGAGGCGGCGCTTGGAGACACTGCGCGCATTGGTGGAGGAGTACGCACTGACTATGACTGTGACGTTAGTAAAATCTTGTCAGAACTGCGCTGACAGTCTCACCAGAGTGCCGCAACGCTGGTTAGAGATGCACAAGAAAGGAGGAGAACCGGTGCAAGTGAGTTGTGCCACTGCAACAAGCCAGTTGAACAAACATCAGGTGACCCACATCCACCAGCAGAGTGGGCATCCGGGTGTTAAAAGAACATTGTACTTTGCTAGGATCGTAGATCCAACAGTTTCTAAGGAACTGATAAAATCTGTTGTTAGAACCTGCGAAGCCTGCCAATCGATCGATCCAGCACCAGTGCATTGGAAAAAAGAAAATTTGAGTGTGGGAAGAAACTGGAGTAGGTTGGCAATGGACGTGACCCATTACAATGGTAGCCATTTTCTTACACTCATTGATTGTGGTCCCTCCCGTTTTGCAGTATGGTGGCCACTGAGACGGCAAGACTCTGCTAGTGTCATTCGTCCGCTGGAGACAGTTTTCTACGAACGAGGCCCGCCGACTGAAATACTGACTGATAATGACACCACATTCACTTGCAGACAATTTAAGGAATTTGTAAGCAGCTGGGGCGTGCATTTGAGGTTCCGGTGCGCTTACGTGCCGTCTGGAAATGGCATTGTGGAACGCAACCATAGGAGCGTCAAAACCATAGCGGCCAGGAAAAATTGTTCAGTCTTGGAGGCGGTCTACTGGCATAACGTCACACCCAAGGACAATCTTTCGCCTTCCACGGCACCAGCTGATGTACTGCACACGTACCACATCCGGGTGAGAGGCATTGACGCGACGCCCCCGCCTGAATCACAAATAACCGAAGGGGAATACAAGATAGGGGACATTGTCTGGGTCAAGACTCCATGTGGTAAATGCATCACCAAATTTGGAACCGGATGTGTGACCGAGGTGGTGAGTCAGCAGTTGGTGCGTGTCGATGGAACGCCTGCGCCCTTTTTTGGGCTCAAATCCCACAACCGACGAAGAAGACACGGAGGATAGTGAACAGCCGATGTACGTAGAGTTGGGTTCAACAACCGAACACTCCGATATCAGTAGTTTGCCAATAGATCGGGACGTATTTAATGAGAGCTCCTCCTCAGAAGAAGCTCAACCACTCCCCCTTCGGAAGAGCACCCGGAACAAAAGACCGCACCCGCACTGTCATCTGTGTGATCAGGGGGGAGTGTGGCAGACATGATGAGGCAGAACCTGGGACGAGCACAACTGGTTCCGACTTGCCTTTTCCCCGCCAAAAAAGAGCCCGTATTTGCTTAGCATGTAGGGCTACTGCAGTTGAAATGAAGGAGAAAAAAAGAAAGCACTTATCGCTCTGCCGTAATCCGTCCTCGGCCAGATAACGTAAAAGAATAAGGGGAGACTTGCATCACCTTTTTATGCAATGAATATGCAATGCATTATGGGACAGAGACGGAATGAACTATGGGATCGCATGAAGATGCAAGGGATTATGGGTATATGGACAAATATAAAAACACCTAGTTTTTCCCAGTTCGAGACAAGCTTGGAGTGACGTTCCCAGTTGGCGGCTGGAAAAGTCTGTTTGTGCGATTTTGAGACAGAACTACTAGAGGTTGGATTACCAGTTGGGAGAGCTCGAATTTACTCGCTGGTGGCCGTTTTTCTTTTTATTTCATCACAATATGAAACAAGAAATTAGAAATATTTTTATTTGGGTTTTTTTTTTGTGATTAAAAGTACAGTATCTAATTTCTTTTTTCAGTTAAAAAAAAAAAAAAAATTTATTCTGTTATTTTTCTGTGCACCAATAAAAAAAATCAGCTTAGTAACCAGGGCTGTGGAGTTGGAACACAAAACCTTTGATTCCAACTCCTCTATTATGGCACCTCTGACTCCAAATCCTCTTTATGTAATAAGGTGATTATGGCCTACAAATCTCATAAAGCCTATGCATATGCTCCTAACTTGAGTAGGCTTATGTCATTATAACTGGTTTATATCAAAGAATAAAATTGTACCTTTATATCATACCTTTTCATTCTTCAATATTTTCTAACAGAATTAGAGACAAAATCTTTGAAAGGATATAGAAGAAATAACAATAAAAATAAAAATGCTATAATGTAAGACTTTTTACATACACTGGCAAAAATAAGTTTAAGACTGATGGTTAAAGTTTTATTCATTTCAGAATATGTTTCTAATAAAACAATATAAATTAGTTTTATTGTGTACATTTTATGCAGAATTTATTTCTCTTTCAAATTATGTAAAAATTGTATATTTTTCTACAACATGAAAAATTTTAATGCTGGATTAATTTAAATTATCCAAATTTGCCGGCAAAATAAGTTTAAGACTGCATGGGTATTATTATATTTAAAGTAAAAAGTTATAGTAAAAATGAGCAAAAAACAAAACAAAATGTTTATCAATATTTAGTGCCATAACTTTTATTATTAATTACAGCTTCACATCACCTAGGCATCAAGCTTGATAAGCGAGCACAAAAATAATTTGGAATGCTCCGCCATATTTGCTTAATATAATCATATAATTGGGCTAAATTTGTTGTTTTTTTTAGTGTGAACTCTTTTAGAAATATAATTTCATAAATTTTCAATAAGATTAAGATCTGGACTCTGTGGAGTCCACTTAATGACATCCATATTATGGTGATCAAAAAATTGCATTACTTTTTTGGCTTTATGAATGGGGCTATTATCTTGTTGATAAATAGCTCCAGGTCAGTCAAATATGGCAGAACATGTTCCTTAACTAGCTGCATATAGCCTACACTGTTGAATTTTCCATCAACTTTAACAAGTGGACCAATACCAAAGCTACTGAATGCATCCCACACCTTTACATCCCTGCCTTCTGCTTGTGATGTCTTTTTTGACACATTTATGATGGAATTCCTCAGTTGGGCAGCATCTAACAAAGGTTTTTCTATCTGATCCAAAGATGCAAAAGCATATCTCATCACTCCAAAGCACTCTACACCAGTCATTGGCTATCCATTGAATGTGATTTTTCGCAAAATTCAGCCACTTGAGTTTATTCCTGTCTGAAATAATTGGCTTTTTTCTAGCAATACACCCAAATAATCTAAATTCTCTTAGATGGTTTTGGACAGTTTGCAGCGTAAAACTAATGCCAGTTTTACCAGATAATTGGCAGCAAATGTGCACGGCCATCAGCATTCGGTTAGCTTCTGAAAGCCTATGAATTCATCTATCCAGTGGCACTGTTATTTTTCTTGGGGCTCTTGATCTTTACCTATCCAGTATCCTGGTAAAGCTTCCAAGACTGGACACAAGCTATTTTTAAATGCTTGCTTATGTTTATAAAGGAAACTTTTTGTTGATGAAGTAACACTATTTTTGATCTAGTCACTGGGCTAAGACAATGATGCTTTCCTATAGCGAATTAATTGTATAAGAATACTCAATTATTACACTATATAATGTATTAATGACCAGCCATTTAGCAAATAATTTGCATCATACCCTTGTGGTCTTAAACTTATTTTGCTGGCAAATTTGGATAATTTAAATTAATCCAGCATTAAAATTTTTCAAGTTGTACAATTTTTACGTCATTTGAAAGAGAAATAAATCCTGCATAAAGTGTACACAATAAAACTAATTTATACTGTTTTATTAGAAACATATTCTGAAATGAATAAAACTTTAACCATTGGTCTTAACTTTATTTTCGCCAGAAATAAGTACAGAACAAAAATAAAACTAGCTTATAAAAGAAGTTGAAATATAATTTTTTACAGGATGTAAAAGGCATAACAAAAAGAAAAATTTTATAATGTAAGATTTTTTTACATATATAGTTTTGCAAATACAAACTAACTACAAAAAAAAATAATTTTAAAAAAGAAGTTGAGATGAATTTTTTTAAAGGAAATAGTAAATATACAGTAGAAGAAATAACAATAAAAATAAAAATTCTATAATGCAAGACTTTACATAAAGTGTAAATTCAACTGGAGTCAGAGTCAGTATAGTTTTTACTGACTCCAGTGACCCCTTAATTACTTCTGACACTGACTTGAAGACTCCAACTCCACAGCCCTGTTAGTAATGCAACTTATGATTCTATACATGAATGTCACCATAATTACAGAAAAAATTTAAAAAATAAATAAAAATCAAGAATAAGCTACTTCATATTTTAATGTGAAGTAGATTATATCATTTTATGAAAACTGACAGCTGACAATAATTAATAATAATCATGAAATATACTGTGCATTTCTTACCCATGTTTTTCTAACTTTATAATACAGTATCAGAACTCGATACAGTATGGCATTTTTGGTTCATACAGGATAAGTGTAGCACATGTACCAAACTAATTAGCAATATCAGTGAGAGTTATTAAAAATCTGATTGTTGGTCTTCTGTTGAGTTTGCTGATATGGTTTTAAGATTTTAACTCAAATTTGAAAAGTATTAAGAAGAGAATGGATGAAGAATAACAACTTTTATTGTGAAATTTATAATGAATCAAATGTTGAAATGTTTCACTTTTAGAAATTGTTACAAAGGACATTGTACACTTCAGATAGAATCAGTAACAAATTAACAGATTAATTTAAAGATTCCAGAAGTTGCATCATATAAATCTTTCACAACAAATATGGTACCAAAAGCTTCTTAGTTAGTGACTGTCTCTACCAAGATGACTGTTGTATGCTAATCATAATAATAAACTCTTCACACTGATTGATTAATCAGTCAGATCAAGAAGTGTTTTTAATGACTGTATAAGTTTATAAAAGATAACACCTTGTCCAGGTGATACTGAGAATTCAATGGATGTAGCAAGTAAGCAATGATGAAATCTTAAAGAAAATGCTGATAAAAAGAACACTTACAATCAGAAAGAGATAACTGAAATTTCTAGGGCACATAATGAGGAAAGAGGGCTTGGAAAATTTGATATTTACAGGACAGATTGAAGACAAGAGGGGACAGAGGAAAACAATGCATAACCTACTTCACGGCTGTTTAAAACGCTTGTTTTTGTCATATAAGAAAATCCAATATAGCGCGTAAACGAAATATTCGGCAAAAAATCCCGTTCATCAGTAACATTTTTAACACCTCATAGAATGTAAAGTTCTCAAAGCAAACCTGTGATAAAATGTTTTCCTGGATCCTTGATGACTTGGCTGTCCGAAAATAACAACATTAAGATGAAATAATGGAAACTGACTGTGAAAAACACAATTATGCGCAACAGGTTTTTGATCAATTAGTAAACTTCTAGACCTTTTCGGGTCCAGACGGCTAATTTTTACACATGGAATTATTCACTGATAATAAATCTTCAATTTGGCTGTGAAAAATGTCACTCGGCGGTTAGCATTAAAAAATTATGGTCAATTTTGTATCAAAAATCACTTTTTCTTATTTAAGAAATTTTTTTTTTTCACTTCAAAACAAATTTTTTTCAAACTTCAATCCTTTGTCTTTACATTGGTGTAAATATCATTGAATAAAATGAACTACTATATGACCTGGCGATGGGAAATATGAAAGGTATATAGTGAAAAAAACAGTATCGTCTGCTAGTGTTTTTGTTACCCGGGCCTCCAAATCAAAGTGCAGTTGTAATTCATTTTTTAAAAATGCAAAAATAAAATAAAAACATAAAACGAAAACGTTACTTTTTTTTTCTAAATCAGGAAAACTTTAAAAACATTTTATGATATTAAAAAAAAAAGATAACTTGCTTTTGTTTATCTTTATCCAGCTATTTTATAATTAATGAAAGAATGATAGGTATAAAAAAAAAACCCAGGCCTATTATACGATAAACAAAAAAAAACAATGATTCACTTATTTAATTTTTTTTTACTAACAGTTCAACACAAACGGCAACAGACATGAAAAATCAAAACAAAAGAAGTCTGGACTTTCTCATCGCACGTGTTAATCCTCCACGTCAAGCCGAGTCTCAAGGGGCCACTTTTTTTTTCACACTTTTAATTGATACCAAACAATCTGGACTTTCTCACATAGTGATGAAAAGCATAAGCCACGGCAAGCCCTAAAAATGGTCATCACATACTTGTTAAGTGGATGGGGTTTATCTCCACCAGCTAAATGATGGCAGTTTATTGTTTTTTATTATTGCTTTGAGAGTTTTTTTATTGCTTTGTCCAATAAAGACAATTTGGCTTTTGATGAACTCTTTGCTGAGCTGCTATTTGGGGACGGGTGGGAGGGAACAAATTTCTTTTAACCCCTGCTATATATATTTGAAAATTACAAACGTACCTTATCGCAATTTGTGTACGTTTGTTGCTGAAATAAGACGGTGTGCATGATATTTTGCTACTATGTTAACTATAGAGGATATTATTACTTCCTTGGACTTGCCCCATGGATATTTTGATGATTTTTCCATAACCTCTGTAGCCAATGCGGCATTAATTACCAACAAAATTGTATGGTCATTACGGTCAAAATTTTCGGATGAGGAATCTCTTATAGCTGTTTTGCGTCATTTGTACGGAGTTCCTGACACAGTCAAGGCAAATTTCAACGGGCTCAAATCATTTGTTGTTGCATTCAGGAAATGTGCTAAGACTGCTGCTAAGAAGATGGTCTTCTGTGGTGAGAAGTTTAATATTTTAAAAGTTTTTCCATCTTTTACAAGTTCTTCTTCTGTCGAAGTTTGTTCAGTTAGTGGTCCCGAAAGTGGTGATAATTCATTGCTTTCTACTTCTATTTCATCCTCAGCTGAAAGCATGGCTGATTTTTCTTCAGTTTCCACGTCCACTCCACTGAGACCAGGCCAGTCAAATTATAAAAGCCCTGGCAAAAAAATTTTGAAGAGCCGAAATCTTTCTTTACAGCAGTCTCTTTCTGATTGTGAGAAGGTGATTGCCGATCTTAAAGCTGAAAATAAGAGCCTCAAGATAAAATATTCTTCTCAATTATCTGCAAAACAACGGACAACTCAGGCCCTTCAGAAAAAATCAAAAATGCTCCAGGATTCAATCGAGAAAATTTCTGCCTCAAAAAATTTTGGTGATGTGGATGGCATTGAAGACTTGAATGCAACAATGGTTGATAGATTTGAGTCCAATAAGGTTCAAACCAGCAATTTAGTTTTGATACCAAAAAATCAGTTTTCCCCAGTGGATGGCTATTCTGGATCTATTTTTTGGGATGAAAGCCATAAGGACAGAATTTTTATTTCTTTACCTGTTGCACGGAAAACTAATTCTAAGATAAAATCTAAGAATTTGCATCTCCGAGCTAAGATGTTGGATATTGTCTCAGCATTAATTTCTGCCGTCGATGAAAAAGACACTGACGAAGAAACTTATTTGCATGAAATTGGTTTGCTTTTTGGACACCATATTCAACACCACAAAAATGATGTTTTCCAAAATTCTGTAGCTCAATGCCTCAAATCTAAAATCTGGC
Organism: Acanthosepion esculentum; assembly: GCA_964036315.1. Lineage (NCBI taxonomy): Eukaryota > Metazoa > Mollusca > Cephalopoda > Sepiida > Sepiidae > Acanthosepion > Acanthosepion esculentum. The sequence continues at coordinate 66,101,527 of OZ038482.1, forward strand.
CGCATTCAACAGTTGTTCAGGCGGTAAACCTTACACTTTGTCTTGATTTTCCTTGGGCAACTTTAAGACGTCTGAAAACCACCCTGGCAGCCTATGGAATAAATTTTTTTCTTCAGAATTATACATGCGTTCTCATGAGAAAACTCTTGTTTGCCCTGAAAGTGAACTTGAAACTAAAATTGTACTAATGGACACAAAAAATAAGGGTGATGATCAAAGAAAACTTGTGGAGGTGCCAATGTCCCAGGTGAAGAATCTGCTTGGATATATGACCCAAACAATTGCATGCTGCAAAAAGACAGTGACTGCTTCGATCAAGCAGACAAAGTTTTTATCCTTTTTTCGGGTGACAAAGGAGACAAGAGTATGACATTTCATTCCTCCGTCTGTTCTCCAAAAATTAGTGGGTCAGCATTTTCATGCAAAATATATTCTGTTTGCAGCTGAGGATACACACGAAAACCAAATGAAGGCCATGTCGAATTTTTGGGAAGATTTTCAATGCATGCAGGACTCAAGTTTCAAAATATGCGGACTTCCTGTCACTGTTCTTTTCAGAGGTGATTACAAATTCCTCTATGCAATTCTGGGACATCAAGGTGCATCTGCATCTTTCCCTTCTATTTATGACCAGATTAGTTTGAATCATCTCCGAAACCACCCTAGGAGTCCGCACACTCCAGAGTCCTGTGATATTCCCTTGCGCCATATTAATGACTAGGTGTTGAATTATGCTGAAAATGTTGCTGATGATCGGCAAGACAGGAAGCTCAAGAAAAAAGGAAAAGATCATTTGTCAGTCATCAGCTGTGCTGTGTATCCTATAAAGTCCTTGGACAATGTTGTTCTTCCCACTTTGCATGTGACTCTCGGGGTAGTTACAAAGTTTTTAAAAATTTTTGAAAAATATGCCCAGGCCATTGATCAAACTTTGGGAATTACCACAGAAGTTGAGAGGAAAATTTTGGAACTTAAACAGAGACAAAGTGACATGCTTGCAGAAAAACAGGTGGCCCAGAGTGAACATGACGGGTACTGCAAGCGTCTTCTGAACACCCAAAATGTTCTCAGTCCTGTTGAAATTGTGAAGAAACATAAAAGCCGGGTGTCGGCGACACTCAAACTAGAACAACTAGTCAAAAACGCAATGAGTGGTAAAAGAGTTCGGCGCCCTAAAAAAAGTTCAGTGATTCTTCAATCATGTGGAGCAGAAATGCCTTGTCACAAAATATGACACTGATTCATACAGAGATGACTGGATTATGTGTGACTCATGTGCTCAGTGGCAACACATGATGTGTGAGGGTCTTTCGGATGAAGACACAAGTGCCATGTCTGAGGTTGAATACACTTGTCTCAAATGTCGGGGACTTCCTGTCAAATTTACAGTTGAAAATAGTTGTCAGAAACATCAAAAAAATGTAGTCAACTTATTATAATTTAAAACAGCTCTCTGACACTATTTTGTCTATTGAACAGGAACTGAAAAACACTGTGGGGCCAACAGAAAAAAAAATTGATCAAATATTACAGGAAATGGACATAAAAAGACAGGCATACCACGGTGGCCTTTTTGTTGGCAATCACTGCAAAGTTATTTTGTCCAAGGATAAGGCTGGTACTTACAACTTCACAAAACTTTGCAATGTCTTATCCCCTCAGTATTCTGATGTTGACCAACATTTGACAGAACTTTTTGAAGTGTATTCAAAAGCCCATCAGATCATGGTACTGCGAACATATTTGAGTGATCATCAACTGGATGATCTGGAATTTTGTTGCAAGAAAATGGGAGAAAAATTTCCCATCTATTTCCCCTCAGAACCAATCAATGCAAAACTCCATGATTTTATTTTTCATCTTCCTCGTTTGGCCAGAATTCATCAAAGTGTAGGACTTTTCAGCAAGGAAGGTGGGGAGAGTTTGCATCACTTCATAAAAAAAGATCAACGTACATATTCCTGTGTCAGGGACCCTGGTGTAAAACAAGAATTGTTAATACATAAGCATGCCCTTAAAGGTGAAGTGGATAGGTCTGTTGTTGTCCCTGTTTCCAAAATATGTAAAGCTTGTAATGACTTTTACAAAGGTGGTGTTTGTTCTTGTCTGAATGAACCCTCTGCATTTGGATCCTCTTAACTGAGTGTGAAGCTGCATTGACTTGATTCAACCAGGATCATCATCTGCTTCATTGAAGTCTTATTCTTGCAAAATCTAAATTAATATTTGTCATAAAAACATTCAATTTGAAAAAAAAAAGTTTGTTTTTTCTAAAACTCAAAAATTCTTGACTTGTCTGCATTTCTTCCTTTGATGCCTTGCGCTGTTAAGCACTTTTTTGATGACAGTGTTTGTGTTTTGTCACACAATTTCAAAACGATTCATGTCCCACGGACTTGAAAGAAAAAACTTTGGAAAGTGGCATTCAGTTGACAGTATCCAATTGTGATTTGATTATGATTTATGCTTTCTGATTTTCAAAAGAAAAAAATGATTAATTTCTCATTATTGTGGAAAATCTTTGTTTCGAACAAGAAAAAATGCAAAATTTTCATAATTTTTTCACATTTTCCCCACTGAAAATATTTTTGACTCAATTACACCAGCCAATTTTACTTTTAAATGAAAGAACATACTGTTTGCTTTCAGAAAGTACCCACTTTCATGAAATTATGATTGACATTTCACCAGATAATGGACTAAAATACTGAAATATTGAAATTTTTGAAGATTTTGCCTTATTTTTGACCCCCTGAGAATTTTGTTTTGCTTCAAACTCTCAATTTAATGGCTGAAATTGTTTAATTATATTTATGCTTTGTGATTTTCAAAAGAAAAAAAGTTAATTTCCCATTATTGTGGAAAATCTTTGTTTGGAACTAGAAAAAATGCAAAATTTTCACTATTTTTTCACATTTTACCCCCTGAAAATATTTTTGACTCAATTACACCAGCCAATTTTACTTTTAAATGAAAGAACATACTGTTTGCTTTCAGAAAGTACCCACTTTCATGAAATTATGATTGACATTTCACCAGATAATGGACTAAAATACTGAAATATTGAAATTTTTGAAGATTTTGCCTTATTTTTGACCCCCTGAGAATTTTGTTTTGCTTCAAACACTCAATTTAATGGCTGAAATTGTTTAATTATATTTATGCTTTCTGATTTTCAAAAAAAAAAAAGGTTAATTTCCCATTATTGTGGAAAATGTTTGTTTAGAACTTAGAAAAAATGCAAAATTTTCACTATTTTTTCACATTTTACCCCCTGAAAATATTTTTTTACCCAATTACTCAAGCCAATTTTATTTTGAAATAAAAGAACATACTGTTAACTTTCAGAAAATACCTAGTTTTATGGTGTTCAGATCAAAAGTTTCTTTGATATTTTATTCAGATGATGACAAAACTGTCATTTTTCAATGTTTTCCTTGTTTTACCACTATAAAAGTATGAAAATCTTTTTTTTCAGAGAAAATAGGCTGTGACAAAATGATTTTTGCTATTTTTGTGATGATTTATACTTGGGAGGGAAAATTCTTAACATAGCAGACCTGAATAAACTTTATTTAAGCTTAATAGGAACCCTCAAGCAGCTGTGACTTAGCAAGCTTGAGTAAATGGATTGCAGAGCAAGGTTTTGAAGAGATAACAAAGAGACAAAATTTATTAAGAGCTAAAAAGGACAGGAAATTGTGGAGAGCCATGATCATCAATGTCCTGAATGAACACGGCATATAGAAGATTAACAGTGATCCTTCTTTTGATTTTAAACAATCTGTTCATTGGCCCATTTCTTGTCTTATATTCTGCTGTGTATACTTGTTGTATGTTGCCCATTCTATTTCTGCACATTTTCCTGAGCCATTCTTCTTTAGCCTTGCCTACATTTGGTAATTTTTATGTTTATTGTTCTGTACTCTTTTTCCATTCCTTGGCTTTGTCTGTTGTTGTTTTTTTCATCCTTCCTGTTATCTACTCTTTCTTTTCTTACCTCGTTTTCCTTTGCATGATCTTATTCCCTAATGTCAATCATGCTTCTTGTAACATGTTCCCCTTGAATTTGTAGCCTAATTCAGGTTATATTTGTTTTTAATTTTATGTACATCTTGCAACTTGGGTCCTTCAGGAGTCTGTCATATTGTAGTTGGTGTTGCTTTGGGATTCTTTAGTTTCTGTAGTTTTACTCTGATGTAGTATGACTGGAAGATGATTACTACTGCATGTTTATAGTGTATAACTGCTGTTCTGAATGTTTGTTGATAGTTATGTACTCAATCTGGTTCATCATGTTTCCCCCATGTCCATAGGTGCCTTGCTCTTTCTGATGTTACGTGTGCTTTTCGTTTCCATTTTCTCTTCATCTATAATAGTGATTCTTTCTTTCTGCACACTTTTTGTTGAGTTATTCCTCTTTAGCCTGTCTGCATTCATTCCTGAATTCTTTGCCATACCTTGGCATTGATTTTTTCTACTTTTCATCATATTGAGAATTTCATCAGCCATCCAATCCTTTCTTCTTGTCTATTTTTCTTTGGGATGATTTCGGTTGCTAATGTTAGTAAAGCTTCTCTTAATGTCCTCCATTTTGAATTTCTATTCTCATTTTGTCCATTGTATCTGCATTTGACACTATCCACAAATTTCTACTTCACATTAAAGTTGTAATGGACAATCAGGTCATCAATGAGAATGAAGTACCTCCCCAACAAAGAAGCACCAGAAGGAAATGTCTGTCACCTGCATGCTGGTGCTGTGATCAGGAGATCACCAGGGAGTGTAGCGGAGAATTGGGTCAAACCAACAAGAGACCCAGAGTTGGTTGTGTGTGGTGCAATAAACACCAGAAGTTATGTCCTCTTCCACAATTGGTTGTTGAAAGAGGACATTCTATTTACAGTAGGTGGTGCTGACAAGATTTGCATATGAATGATAATGGGCAGAGGGAACTACATAACACCAGCTTTTTCTGTCGTGAGCAGTGCTTTCGACATGCAGAAACCAAACAAAACGTACACACAGGTCATTTAGGAATTTGTCATTTTGCAATTATGGTGCTGCCTTGGCCCTCTCCAATTTTCAAAAGTTTATACCTTATTGGAAGGTGGTATCTCCCACAGTCAGTACTTGGTTATGTTTTACAAAACTACATTCCTGAATCTCTTATTGATAGTTATATAGTCAATTTCATTTTTCCTCCTAAGCTTCTCCATGTACCATTGAACCTATTATTCTCTGTGTTCATTCCAAGTTCCTTGTCCAAATTTGCCACACATTTCACTCTCTCCTTGCCTACTTTAGCATTCAGGTCTCCCATGACAGTTGTAATTTCTTGTAATTTGCATTGAGAAAATTAAAAAGTTTACTGTATACTAGACAATGCCAAGCATTGTCTAGTATACAGTAAACTTTAAAAGTATTTTCTAATAAAAGTCCTAGCCTTCTCTCATTTTTCACTTCACCTGCATATATGACCATTTATCACTGACAAAATTTCCAAATATCATTTCACATATCTCTAGAATATTAATATTTGACCTATTCAATTCCTGCTTTATATTTTCTAACTGATCAATTTGATTTTGTGTTCTAACATTCCATGTCCCAAGAAGTATTTTTTGTTAGATATGAACAGTTACTGCCCAGTGACATCTGTCGCTCATGTCTTCCCTTCCTGTGTGAGGGATCAATTCCAAGGAGTCTAACACCCTTTATGCCATTGTTCTTTATAGTTTTGATAACAGTTGCTGGATAAGTCAAATGACACCTGTTGCACATGTCCCTTCTTACTGAACAAGGAGTTAATTCCAATAGACTTAATCCCCTTCACACCATTATCTTTTAGTGTTGAGAGTGATGAATTTCCTTGGGAATGATTTTATGCAAAGTAATATGTTTGTGACCAGCATCCTTTACGTTAAATAGAACCCCCTCCCACCACCCCCACTCAAGGTGAAATTATTAAATTTAGTTATTTTGTCCAAAATAGTTTTACAGGCATGGACAGTGATGATATTGTTAAAATTATAGCAAAAGATGTAATTGAAATTTGGAGAGTTGTATGTTCTAGAGCTGCCTCTATTTGGTGAATATTATTAATGACACTTTCCAGCTAAGACTTGGAGATAAACTACAGTCAAGAAATTCCAGAGATAAGAGTTACCTCTTAAGCCTAAGAGCGTGACACGTAGGGTTGGCTAACTCTTCATTCCAAGACACCATCAAGCGAAATGTAGTGTTGATCAAAAACCCATTAAAAACAAGACAGTTTTCGTCCATTGAAAGGGTAATGGAACTGATCAAAGAGAATGACCACTTGATTTGTTCAGTTAAGGTAAAAAAGAGAAATGGCTCAATACAGACAATTTCCTTAAAAATTTATATCCTCTGAAGCTTTCCCAACACACAGATGTAGAAGAACAACCCATAGATGATAAAGATACAGAAGGCTTTCAGGACCAGACCCTTTCTTCTCAACCAGATAAGAATGTCAGCATTTGGATTTGTCTTGCTTGTAACAGAACAGAGGATTTGAGACCAACGATTGCATGCGATAAATGTAACGACTGGTTTCACTTTGATTGTGTGGGAGTAGCTGTAGTGCCACCTGAAGATGATTAGTGGTTCTCTCCTTCTTGCAGATCTTCACAAAGACCTAGTAAACCCAGTTTATTAGGGGTCTAAAAAAATCCTCCTAAAGTGGTCCCAAGCAAGACCTTAAACTGCACCAAAGGTTAATCAAGAAATTAAGTTCTTTCTTCATTTCCCCTAACAGTATCCCTAGGCAGGGACTTTTTTTAATTTTTTTATTTTGTCGTGGGAGCATATAGAAACTTTGCGCACTTACCTTAGTGAAACTCTTATGGAAAGGGGGGAGAAATGATGGAATTCAATTGTTATCTTGTGATGAAAATAAAATGAAAGATATTATTTCGTCTTCACAGAAAATTTATAAAAATGAGTTCCAGTCGATCCCATCTGATTTTTAGTCAAAATTTGCATATGTGTTCAAAGAGAGATACATAAAATGACAAAAGCTGTATTTTTCTTCCTTCTTTTCTAACTTGCTCGAACTTTCAAACCTGATTTTTTTTGTGTTGGTTGCATTTATTGAAAAGGTCTGGTTTTTCAATAAAATCCAATCCAAGTAGGTTCAGGTTGGATGAATCAGTGATATAACACACTCCTGAAAACTGTTTGTTTTTGAAGGAGACACCACAATTCAACTCACCAATTAGTTGGATTGTGTTACCTGATGCACTACGTGGAACATGACTTGTGCTTGTCCAGGTGGGTTTTCCCAATCATTCCCACATCAGATGTAATATAAGTGTGATATTGAATGCAGTATCCAAGTAGAATCTTACAGGATAGTTGTTAATGCAAACAGTTACGTATTTCCTGCAAGATTCGAAATCCACCTTGAATGTTGCAAAAACTGAATCTCGTATTAGACCTCTGACTATAAATTTTTTTTTTTTCGGGTTTGTCTCTTGAATTTGAGTCATTCTTTTTGGTGTTACAGTTTTGTCTCTATGTGGGCTGCAAAATCCATCTTTGTGTTCGTGGCATGAAGTAAATTGGCATTTATGTTTTTTGAATGAACAATAAATTGTGTAATGCCATTCACCCCATGACCAACAAGGAGTGGGTAGTAGTTTTTTATTAGTAGCTGGAGATTTTCTTCCCAATCAGACATTCCCAGTAACAGATGGGTTAGCAGACTGTTGCACCATAAGTGTGTCCTACTTGAGATTGCTCAAACATAAACATTTGATCATCTGTGCTTTCACCATTATATCCTTGTCTTGTTCAAGTTTAAACAACAACTGTATCTGAATGTCAGTAATATTTGGGGATTTTAAACCAACAATAAAAATAAAAGCACTTAAACTGGTCCACTGGGAACACTTTCAGTTGAAATTTCCTGTATTCATGGTTAACAATACCTGCAAATAGGACATAGTCATCCACATCCCGCTTATTCAACTTCAGACAATTATATCTAACATTAAACTTGCTTGGGAATTCATGTTGGAAAGTGTCCTCCCAACGTTTGAACCATGTGTCAAATGTGTTTCCCGAACTTGGGTCTAAGTGAAAATTCAAAATTGTAGATGCTATTTGGTCGGCTGCTGTATCCAAGTTTTTACAATCATATTTGTTGCTGTGGCTAATTGCCTTTGAAAATATGGTGTGAGAGAATTCATCAGTTGTGTCTGTGCTCTCTCAAATTGTTCCTGCTGCTGGCATAATATGCCGTTCAGGACTTCAGTGAAGATTGCCATATTGATTCTTTTAGGTAAATTCTGTTGGTTATTACTACACATGTCTGGGTTATTATGAAAATCCTTGTTGCCAGTGTTGTGCTCGTGGGTGTGCTTATTTGTGTCAAATAAGAACTAACACACAATTTGAACTTTTATTTACTATTGGGTAACAATAGATGTAAACATGACCAGTGGATTACTAGTGGATTAACCGGGAAATCCCTTTTCTTCTGTTCTAGAGAATGCTAATCAAGGAGCATAACTTGATTGCCATCAAGAGAGCGAGCTATCTCCCTTGTAATAGCTCGAAAGAAGAAATTTGTCACACCATCAGAATAAGCTCCTATTCAGAGCTGTTGTCAAATAAATTGATGATATCATGAAAAGACCAAATCTTTTACAGATACAGGGGGGTATGAAAAATGACTTTCAAAATTTGCCCCTAACAGAATTTGTCAGTAGCTCTTGAGATGATATGAAGCATACTGAGAGGGAAATGGATGATCTAAATGATGATCAGAGGCTACTTTTAGTGCATGTCTTAGGGATTTCCTGAAATGAAGCTAACTTGAAATTTAATGCCTAGAAAATTGGACAACGAAATAATGTAAGGTCTTTGGAAATGATATTAATACATATGCAAATCAGAGATACATATCCATAAGATGTGATAATGACAAACTTCACCAACTCATGAAATTAATTACTTAAGTAATTTAGCTAGTTTGAAAACATCAGATTCCATAACCATCAACTTTATATATTCAATATGATCCAAAGAATTAAGAGCAGTCTGAAGAGTATGTAGTGATAGAAAAATAAAAACAAAATTCACTATTTCAAAAAAAAAGAAAAAGGTTATCACTCCTAAATGTAGGTGAAGAAAAAAGGATGGTCAAATAAGTCATATCTGTGAATCAATTAGAAATCAAGAAACAATTCTGGAATGAAATCCTTTGTATCAAAAAAGTGCAAAAACAGACAGTCAACAAGACAAAAAAAACAGAGTCAATGAAAGAATTTCATTCATTCACCCATGCCTACATTTTCAGACACCTAAAAATCCAACAGAGAGTCGAAAGGATTACTACTCTTAACAAAATACTTACATACATACACATTTACAACGATTCTCTTCTCCTTCTCTATTATATGCTAAAGGACTTTGACGTTCAACATGAGAACTTATGAACTCTTTAAATACTGTATATTTCATTTTAAGAGATATAAAATTTTATCAGTACATGCAAAATATATCTTTCTACTAATTATCTTGCATGCACTTTTTAAAAGGCCAAAAATTAGTGTATATTTGGATTAAAGACGTTATCCGAAAGTAACAACCTGTAAACACATAATCCCCACATCACCTCCACATTTAGGAAACTCCAATATAAGGCTTTCACTATGGTACTTGAGAATGTGCTGTATTCTATGATGAAGAGATGAATTGAAAATAAGTGAAGAAATTCTCAAAAAAGCTGTCCATTAGGTAAGTAAACATACGTAGGACTAAATTAGTTATTTGGATGTTTTTTAAGTTTCATTCTTCACAAAAAATAATACAATAAAAAAAAAAAGTGATAAATTTTTAACTGAAAATAGAAATTGAATTTTTTATTCATTCAGAAGTGTGAAGCCAGACAAGAAGAGGTTGAGGAAAATCAACTTTATCACAAGCTAGCATTTGTTAACCTGTGACCACTGAAGTATTTTCATATGTAAGTCACTGATAAATGGCACAATATCAAAAATGTTTGATCTCGCTGGATGTTACTGATAAATGGCACAATATGATAAATGCCTGATGTCTCTTCACAAATAAAACCTTGTTTTGTTCCTAAGGGCTCTTATATGAAAAATGTTAATAATATAATTATTTAAACATTTAAGTTGAAGTTATTTTCATGTATTACAAACTTTATTTGAATTTATTGTTGAAATATCACAAATTTTCAAAATATTACAAAAAAGGAGGGTCTTTAATGCAGTTTAGATGACAATTTTTTGATTGCATTTCCTCAAATGGGGGAAAAAGCTCAAAATTTAAGTTTTGGTGTCAGTTCTTATCTCATTAAACCCCAACTATCTTGCCTTGTCTATGTGGAAAAAGTATAAAGTATAAAATGTATTTGTCACCTCCTCTATCTCTGCACAAACAAGGAAAGATTGTCAGTATTGGATTCTTTATGTTGCAAAAGATAATTAAAATGCAAGAACATTTTGTAGGGGTGAAACAGACAAGCTTGATCAACTGAGAAGGAGAATGTAAAGATTTACATGCTTGATTTGCTTGCACTACAGCTTCAGATGTATACAGATGCAAAATATCAGTATTATTCTTGTGCTGTATTTTATTTCACCTATGATTGTGTAAACCAAGTGTAAGTTATCTTGTTCAACCCCTCACAGCAGAAGTCTTCCTATGTACCATAAAACTATGCAGCACAGGATCTTTGCTAAAATCTTCTCTATGTGTAATATATTCCCCCATGCAAAAATTCACTCTCTTAACAATCTGAAGGAAATTGATTTACAGCATAGTCAGCATTAATCATGGTACCTTTTGTTGACCTGAAAGTCTTTTTAGCTTTTCTGACAAAGATGGACAAGGTTTTCCTATTGATTTCTTCTAATTAGTCAAGTTAGCCAAGAATTTTCAAAAAGAGCCTGTAACACAAAAATGATAGTTTGAACTAAAATTCAGATATTTACATTAGTCGGACTATTGTCCTCATCGCCATATTTGTCACAACCTTTCGGCCGTTGTACACTCTGGCCTTCTTCAGGTGGTTGGAATTTTAAACCGAACCCTTTATTTCGATCACTGGGGTAGACTGTTCTAGTTCCACGAGCCATGAAATAAAGGGTTCGGTTCGAAATTCCAACCACCTGAAGAAGGCTGGAGCATACAACGGCCGAAACGTTGTGACAAATATGGCAACAAAGATGAGGACAATAGTCCAACTAATGTAAATACTGTACATAATACCTCATCTCAGAAATATAGACAGACTCTAAAATTCAGATATAATACTATATGTGTAAATTTTCTATATACACAAGTGCCAAAATCACTCTCTGGTTATGTGGGATAAAAAAATGAATTGTATTCACTCATGATACCATTTCCAATGTTGGTTCCACTCCCATTATGCAAAAACACCTGCCTCCCCAAATTTATGACAAATACAGATGCATGCTGGGATTTTTTACTAACCAGTAAGATAGGTTACTTCTTGGTCTCATCTAACTCAGTTCTGTTCTTTCTTGTCTTGAAGACAGAACACTATGATTGCTTGTCTGTATCGCCTTTTGTGTATTAACATGATTATTAGTTTGTGAACTGTTTGCCATATTACTATTGCTCTGCCTTATTACTGTTGTGTTGCCTTGCATATATTGTTTGCTTGCTTAATATTATTTTTGCCCTGTTCTTTTCTTTTTCTTGTTATTGTTTATTGCAAACTTTGTCAATTCTGTTTGTTGGGCATTTCTGCCAATTACAAGCTAACCAAAAAAGTTCTGACCGTTTTTTGATTAGTCATTGAATGAAGTTGAAATATATGCAAAATGCGTGTAGCAATTGTTTTCAAATTCAGACAGCTGGAAGTAGGAACATCAGACGTTATAAAAAACATGCGCACCGTACCCAGCCATCAGTTATAAGCCGGACAGCTGTGAGAAGGATGGAAGTGTCTAGAGATCTCGTTCGGGGCTGTTTGCTTCACAACTTCAAAGTGGGCTTATCAGCAGCTGCATCAAGTCGCCGCATATGTCAAGCGTTTGGGGATAGTGCTGTGGATGAACATACTGCAAGGCGTTGGTTTTGAAAATTCAAGTCGGGAGATTTGTCTCTCCATGATGAGCCTCGCAGTGGATGACCACAGGTCTTGAATGATGGAGTCCTGAAGGTGGCCATTGAAGAGGACAGTAGTCTAACGTGTGGTGAACTTGCAAGACAGTTCAACGTTTCCGATGAAACAGTTAGACTCCCCTGCACCGCCTAGGTAAGACGTACAAACTGAGCAAATGGGTTCTGCAAACGCTGTTGGAGGTCCACAAGGGACAACGAGTGGCAACCTGCATATCACTGCTTTCTCGCCACCGTAATGCATCCTTATTTAATCAAGTGCTTACCAGTGATGAAAAGTGGGTTCTGTACGAAACTCCCAAGCGTTCCAGACATTAGTTGTCTCCTCAGGATGCTGTCCCTCACACCGCAAGACCGCCTATGCACCCATGCAAGATTATGCTTTGTGTCTGGTGGACAGGTCATCAAGTGGTTCATTATGAACTGCTACCAACGGGCCAAACGGTCACTGGAGACCTATACTCGCAGCAACTGAAACGTGTGCAACAGGCATTGCGCTAGAAGGAGCCAGCACTGGTGAATCACAAAGGTGTGGTTTTCCTCCATGACAACGCCAGGCCACATGTCGCACGAGTGGTCAGGGATACCATACAGCAACTTGGGTGGGTAACTTTGTGCCATCTACCTTATTCACCTGACCTTGCGCCATCTGATACCACCTCTTCCACTCCCTGGATAATCATCTTTGTGGGAAATCCATCACCAATGAACTTGCGCACAGCCCTCACGGGCTTCTTTGCGTCAAACCCCATCCACCCACCGAGTTCTACCGCAAGCGCATTGAACAGCTGGAGACACATTGGCAGAAGGTGCTGGATGCCGATGGCGATTACTTTGAAGACTAAATATAAGTTACACATACTGTGAAGCGTTTTCTTTTTTACCTTTAAAAACGAACAGAACTTTTTTGGTTACCTTGTACATTTAACCATGGCCAATTACTCTAGTCTGTTTACATAATTACAAAGTAAACAAAAGTAGAATTCTTCTGTTTTTGAAAACTTGTGTGTATATATATATATATATATATATATATATATATATATATATATATATATATATATATATATATATGCACTATTTTATGCCAATTCCTCCATGTTCTGTTGTTTCAGGTTTTTAATTTAGTTGAATAACTCATATGAAACCTGAGTGTTTTTCATTTTATTTTACAATCAGTTTTAAGAAACTAAAATACAATTTCTAATGAAAAGTACTTACCAAAAAAAGAACCAAAGCAATTACACACCAGTAAATAAAATAACTTGTTTTTTTTTGTCTCACCAATATATCACAAGCAATTGGTATCCTACATCAGAAAAATATGAGAGAGATAGAACACTGATAATGTACATATAAAAATACATGATATATGAACTTAATGAAAAAACAAGGTTCCTTTCAAAAACTATTCTGTATTTAAACAAAAATGATGTTTGCATGTGATTGTTTTATACAATGATGTATATGAGGGTTGGCTTAAATGTTCATAGGCTGACCAAGATAGTCTCAAGGAATGTGACCAAATGAGGTTTATTTTTCAACATAGTCCCCCTTGCATTCTACATGTTTCTTCCATTGGCATTGCAGTGCTTGGATCCAATTGGGGAAAAAGCTTTCATCCTGTTAGTCAAAAAAGTCATCAACAGCATATATGACATCATCATCACAGCAATATTGATCTCAAGCTAAGTGTTTTTTTATGTTGGGTAACAGAAGATAGTCATATGAGGCTAAATCAGGAAAATAGGGAGGGTGATCAACAGTTCAAAACCAGTCAAGCACAACAGCCACTGAAAGCACGGATCTCTTTCCTCAGTTTTCCTGGGCATCTGGTCTTGATAGCCTTTTGTAACTGCCTCAGCAAGTTCGTATAGTACTCTCCATTGATGGGGTGTCAATAAACACAATACCTTTTGCATCCAAAAAAACTTAGGCCATCACCTTCCCTGCAGATGAAACAACCTTGGCCTTCTTTAGAACAAGTGAGGAAGGGTGTTTCCACTGTATGGATTGTCTCTGGTTCAAAGTGATGAACCTAACACTCATCATAGGTTAGGAAACATTCACAGAAACCAGCCAGATGTACCTCAAACATTGTCAGATTTTATCGTGATGTGATCAGCTTGGTGCACTTTTGGTCAGGTGTCAGATGTGGCACCTGCCAAGCAGAAACCTTTGTCATGCTAAGTTCATAGTGCAGAACATTCTCAACTCTCGCACAGGATATGCTAAGAGTATTGGCTATTTGGTTTATGGTCAATCGCCTGTCATCCATCACCATGTCATGAACATGATCAATGTTTTCCTCAGTTGCAGGACATCCAGTTTTTGGGTCATTTTCAAAACTCTCCTTTCCTCTCCTAAATTCAGCTACCAACTTTTGCATTGTTGATAAAGTTGAAGCATCATCTTATGTAGCAACCAGGTCAGCATGAATGCCCTTGGGAGCTAAACCATTCTTTTTTTTTTATAACACCACAATGCCAAATTTTGTCCATTTTCAAGAGAAGTCACTACTAGTTACTTTTGAAGTCTTCTTTGAACAGTCAGATATCAGATGAAATTAATGCATGCAAGATTTCACAGCTGTAGCATCGCTCTTTGATGGTCAGCCTATGAGCTTTTCAGCTCACTCTCATATTGTACACTTGACATATATTTGGAAAATAAATTCAATAAAACAAAATTAAACATGGGCAATCATAAGATTAGTACTGTACATATACCCAATATTCAGTTCCCATTGCTAGTCATTTAAATAAAAACTATACAATGAGTATTTAATTTTATCAGAATCATTGAAAGAAACAATTTAGAATATTCTATTTACAAACACCAAATAAAGAAAAATAATCATGTAGGATAAAAAGTTGTAATATCACACATGAAACATCTTTAACTGTACAAAGACTGGTTTTAATGCTTGCTGAAGTGATTTCTTAATAACATAACATTCTTAATGTGATTTGGACTAAAAAAAAAAGAATTGCCTACCTTATTTGTTGTTGCATTTCAAAAAAACTAATGCTGCTGAAATTGAGCAATCCTTGTACACAAGAAAAAAATAAATCAAGATCAGAAACCTCCTGTCAATTTATATTCCCCTAACTCTTCCCACCATACATACATACACCTTTCCCCCCACTTCTATACATCAATCTCATTACACATATTTATCAGCTCATTTACAGCATATGCCTCTTGCCTCTGATCTTACCAGATCATCTTATATAGCAGTAAAATCTCACAAACATAATAGACATCAAACTCTTTGCAATCTGCATAGTGTTTAAACCCAATCATCATTTTTTTTTCTCTTTCATCCCCAGTTTCTTCATCAAACTGTAAACTGATGTACATCCAGAATATGTTCAGGTATGCATTTGAGTGACACATTGTTTAGCAATCGCACACCAATCAGTATTCACTTTCCCTTTCACACTGCACAACCAAAGTTTCAATTTTTGACATGTTCTACTTTTCTCATGATGTCTTCCTGTTTCACCTCTTCCACAGCATTCTTCATCATTATAAGCATTCTTTATCCTCTTTATCTTCCCAGTTTACTTCTTCCACTATTGATATAGATATATACAGTCATAAAACCATCCAATAATTGAATAGTACCCTACCAATTTCCTAGTGAAAATAACTAGCTCCCTTCTACTCATCTTTCATTTTCCGAATCTCATTATCTTTTTTGAAACACCAGTTCTCCTAACTTAGTTTATTTTAATCTGAGCCCTAGCACAGCACCTACTTCCAAAGGTTCAGGTGCCTTTACAGTTAACCCAAATCTTTTCCAGTGTCCCACAACCTTTTCCATTATCACCACTATCTTGTCTGCTAGTACATTGTCAATATGAAGCTATCAGTTCCTTCTTCTTCAATATCACCATGAGGTCTGTCACCATGATCTTCAGCCCAAACAATACCAAAATTGAACAATCCTCATATATAGACAAAAAAACAAAACAAACTGAAATCAATTTTGTAGTTTAATGCTCCCCCTAACCTTTCCTACCATGCATATTTTCTCCCCATTCTATGTGCTAATTTATATCAGACTGAATTAACTGATAGCTGTAGAACTACTTCAATGAATATTAGGTAAATTAAAAATAATGCAGGAAATGTGAAATATATGTTAAGAAGAAATATAAATAAACTTACCCAAGTGCAGCAGAAAAAGGCCAGCCTATAATAGCACTAGCAGCAACTGCCAAAATTGCTATCTAAAATAAAAACAATAACTATTTTTGCATGACAATAATTTCCAACAAGAAAAACTGTTGGCACTTAATTCTTGTAATAGAAAGCCACAACTAATTTGAAATATGTATTAAAACTAACTTTGTCTGAAGTTTTGGGAACTATCATGATTATACATTGATTCACTTGGACTAATGTATCCATGTCATTGTTATAATCCGTGTTTCAGTTATTCCATGTGATGTCATACCTGGTAACCATCAGAGAATTTCAAACCAAAACCATCATTCAATACACAGGAATAGATGGTTCTTATTCCACTCTCTGTACTTGATTATATCTTGCAGTAGTTAATTCTTCACATTTAATTCATTATTGTGATGTCACTTACCTGATTCTTCTATTGAATCATCGTATAACTTTGTACTACTTAACTCAGAGACTGAACTAATGACTGCCATGTAATTCAATATTCTTAACCAATATATTTATCAACTGTCCCATAGCAATGGTAAACAATGTTTCTTGTCTGCTTCTTTGACTTAATGAGAATATATGACATTCTGCATTACCCATCTAATCAGGTGTGAGAACTTTAGAGTCTTATGTCTTTTCTTAATTAAAAGCTCTCATATAGTTTTATTTTCATACTAGGCCTACTATTATTAGGACTTCATTCCACAGTGGCTGGTGACTCCCACTTTTTCACTTTAATCACACATGATTAGCCATACCTGATTTAATTGTGTCTTAGCATATTATAGCTTCCCCATATTCATACAGTCTTATATTTAGTGGGTGGCTGATCTTACCTTTGTATTCCCTATCATAAATGCATGGCATGAAATACACATAGTTCTCTTCTAAGGGAGACTTGATTTGAGAGAGGATTTTAAATGGTGTTCTGTGGCATGGAGTATGAACTGCAGGTTTTCTGATTTTTTTTTTTTTTAAGGTAAACTGACATTTTTCTTACTATTTCTGCTTACATAAGCTAATGTTCACAAGGCAGTTGTTATCTTGAAGGATATCTCTTGCGTGCCACGAAAGATGAGTTTTGCTTGATCTATGTAGTAGATGATGCCATTCTTCACACTGGCTGGTGAGAATCAAAGTTCAGGTACTATATGGTAAATTATTTACATGTAGACTATTGTCTGCATCTTTCTTCTTGTTATCACAATGCTTCAGCAGTTGTGCTTGTTGATCCAGATAACCAGGAAATTTTGATAAACCTTTATATATGAAAGATAGAGTGTGACAGTTTTCCAGTCCTCCTCCTTAATCCTCCTGTTTCTGCCTACAAAAAGCTGATGTTATGTTTGTAGAGTAACTGTTATTAGGAAAGGTACACTCAATGCTAATCATCTGTTGGTACGTTTGATAATCCATATTAAAAACTTGTTCAGGCTTATATCCACCTTCGGAGATAATCTTCTTGAAAGTTTCATTCATGTATGTTTCAGCAGCGCTCGTGTCAGCAGACGCAGCCTCCCCATGCAGGGAAACGCTTTTTAGACCAAAACGTTTCTGAAACTTAGCAAACCACCCTTTGCTAGCAGAAAAAGGACGTTTTTTAGGTTGTGAATCATTGGACATTCCTGGTTGCAGATCTTCTACGTTGTCTTCCTCTACTTCGTGGTCACCACTGTTGTCCTCAGGTTCGTTAGTGCCAAAAGTCTCATACAGGCTCCTAGCCTTTGTTTGGATGATGTTCATATACAAGGCTATGTTCTTTTTTCGATAGTCGACTATCCACATGGGCAAAGCAGCTTCCACACAGATGATAGTTTTATTATGAGCTGTAACCACTCTCTTCGCTGACTTATTAAAGGTGATAGCAGCCGTCTTCCTAATGGCAGCCTCGTCCTTCTTGATGTAGCAAACAGTGGATTCGTTCATGCTGAAATGGTGGGCTACGGCAGCAAAAGTTCTCCCTTCCTTCAACATATCCAGAAGTTTCACCTTCTCAGCAATTGTCATCATTCTTCATTTGTATTTAGGCTCAGTACCAGCCTTGGAAGAAGCAGCACGCTTGGGAGTCATTGCAGGGGATGAAAACGCAAAGAAACAGCATAAAGTAGTACAGCAAAACGCTTGTCAAGAAAGCTTGAAGCAAAATGGCTGCAAGAGAGATACAAGGGAAGATGTTGCGGATCTGAGCACCGGTCAAAGCACCAGTCACGGACCAGATTACAAAATAGAAAGCTGTGATTCTTCGTCTCTCTCCATTGCACCAATCACAGCCCATCTTACAACGCACTTCATCACTGAGATGGTACACATTGTATTTTCTCAACAACAGGATACACGGGTAGTGTATGCACATCGCATTCTAGATGGTTCTTTTTTTTTTGTCATGTGAGTTACAAGTTCAAATACCTCTCCATATGTTTTTATTGCTATTTTACGCTTGTTTTGTTGTTCTTAGACTAGGAAATAATATTTATTATTAATAAAAAATTTCAGGTGTTCATATATTGCAATTTTTCTAGAATTTATCAGAAACTCTGCAATATATTTTCCATATATATATTTTGTGAATCCGCGACAATAGAACTGTGAATTAGCAAGGGATCACTGCATGTGTATGTATATATATATATATATATTGTTTTTTTTCACCTTTTCCCTGCCATTCTTTTGCCACTGAAAAGAGGGATTAACTAAAAATAAGAACTTACATGAGTATTGTTAAGAAACCAAGCTCCCATAGCAACCATAGTAAGGTACATGGAAAAACTGCTGGGTAGGAATGAAGAACAAGCAATAAACATGCCTGTGCTAAATAACATTAACCACAACATAAGCTGGCCAATTTTGGCACCAAACTGTTTGCAGACTCCTCTGAAAGAAAAAAAAACATATTCAAATTCTTGATGTGTAAAAAAATGATCATGTTAATAAACAAAAGATTATTAAGGTTGTCCATATTAAAAACATGAATATTTATAAGTCAAACCAATTTCAATCAAAATTAGAGCATCATATTGGAATTCAAACTGCCACCTAATAATGTGCACAATAGAAGGACAAAGAGAGAATTAGTTAAATATAAATCACTAGCAAACTTTAGCAACTTCTGCATGACATTAAGTCACTTTACAGAATTTGTACTTATTTGCAAATGCTAATTATCAGTAAGCTTAATTATTATTTAACTATTATCACAGGTTTTCTACTATGGTTAACAGAAAAGAGAGCAGGCAAGTCAAAAGAAATGACTCTGTAATTAGCAGTTGACACTCAGAATATTTTTTTTGTTAATTTAAACTTAATTGAAAATTAATCAGAAACTAGTGAAGTGATTGGACTGGAAACAAGGGTGGTATTTAAGCAAAATCCTATTAACTTCCCATTTATAGAATTTATACCATATTTGCAAATGCTAATTATTACAAAGATTCAAGGATTCTTCCTGGTTTATTTTTACAATTTATTTTTTACTAGGTCAGATCCTATCACTTGTTCATGTCAAATGGATCAAATTTCAAATGCAGATTGTTTGTACATAAAAATGACATCAATGGGCCACACAGCACATTTCAGTTAATATTCTTTTCCTTTTACCCAGTGGTTGCCGCCAGACAAAAAGGGAAATCAGCTCTCATGACACAGATGTCCATTTCAATTTCCTTCAATTTTTATGTAACATGTATGTGTTCATTTTAATTCAATCACAAACCTAAACATATTTCTACAAAATTTTAAAATGATTAAGAAATAATTTTATCTATTAGCAAATTTACAAAAGGTTCAATCAAATAATTATTTGATTTTTTTAGGGTTTAAAAAATTAATGTTTTTCACCAAGAAATTAGTCATGTAAGTTATTTCTCTCATTCCACTTGTGCCATTTTTACCTGAATTTAGTTTTTGTTGTCATAATCATTTTTTAAATGTTAAACTTAAATTTACATTATAATTCATTTTTTTTAATTTTATTTTACAATTATACACATGTAAGCAAAGAGACAGATGAACTTGAAGCTGTTGATAAGTTTTTCCTCTCTTATGATTTTATTGCTCAGCCCAAAGTTGAAGTTGAGGGGAATGTATTATTTCAATAACCAATTTAAAACCCAGTCAAATAGTGTGTGCTTGTGTGTACATTAAATAGCTCAAGTACATGTAAGTCACTCATGAACAACACAGATATAGACATTTAGCACATGCAAAGTTACAAACAGACAATGTGTAACTTACATAGAAATTATTTGGAAATTGTTCACTTGATTGGACAGGAAATTGATTTTGTATACAAATTAGAGTATTTTAATGTTATTGTGCTAATAATTATTACACTCTACGTAATCCAAGTGAGCAGAATTATGGTAGTAAAAATCCTAATCCTTTTTTTCTTAGCTGAAACAAAACACTATTAACACAGTTGCATAATTTCCCACCACAAGCTCCAATTTCACATTATCCTACAATTTACTGTTTTTGTTGTGTTATGCTAACAAATACCCAAGCATACAGCCATTTGATCATTTATTAAACACAATAAATAAAAAATAAGTCTTATATCTGCTAATTCTTATTTATTGAAAAAGTTTAATGTAAGAATCTGTGAAGGCTTATTATGATAACTATTTAAACAAACTTTGATCAAAGAAATACTAGATAGTCTAAATAACAGACAATTCCTAAATTATTAAATGGGATAGGTTCCTATTATGGTATGCAAGGGAAAAATTATAATTATGGCACATTAATAATAAAAAAATTATATAATTATAAAAATTTCTATCACTATTATGTATGTAATATGCGCTTTTTATAAATTACAAACATTCATTTGCATAATTTTGTAGTTTATTTACAGCAAAATGAGTTAAATTGAATACTGCAGCAAATTTAATTAAGTATTTGTATTCTTATAATATTAAGCTTTAATTTTTATTTTTTTTTACTACTAAACTTATTGTTGCATTAATACCTTTGGTGAAAACCTTGATTTTAAACCAACAGAAATTTGGAACTTTTGATAAGTATCATGAATTAGAATCATGAAAAAACTGTAGAAAATACAGGTGAGAGTGATGATATTTAACAGTTAGCTAAAAAAATAAGTTTAAAAATATGTATCTAGTTTTCTCAAAATAATTACAGATGTTTAAACAAAGTACAGACAAACCTCTCATCAGATTAATGGAGGAGAGGGGAGTCCATTAAAGCCGATTGTTCATAGATGGAAGGGATTATTTTTGAGTTATAAAACCACTATAGTAACTACCAGTAATTATGATCATAATGTAAATATTATAAACATGTATATATGGCAAAAATAAATATATACTTAATATACACATATTAATCAAAATAACAAAAATAATATATTTCTCACAGCTACTTTCTCACGTATGTGCTAATGTATTGTTCTTTATATATACTGTACACCCATCTTTGTTTACAATTGAAAGGCCTGTCACTGCTGCAAAGCATTCACTTTGAGAACTAATATGACTTGTTCTGCAAAGCCCGCAAATTTGGAAATATATTGCTGATGATTTGGAAGTTTTTTCCTGCAGATTTTGTCGGTTGTATCTAAAGTCCGTTGATGGGGGTCCATAGATGAGAGGTTTGTCTGTATTAGAATTGTATCAGGTTTACATTAGAAAATTACAAGACTATAAAATAAATTTAATAAAATCTAAGTTGAAGAAAATCCACTTTTCCAGTGAGTTTTTTTTTTTAATTGAAAGTCAGCAATGATAGTACAACAATGACTTCATTACAAAATGAATATGGTAAAAAAATAAAGATGTTTTAAAATTTATAATAGAAAAATATCTCCTAGAAATACTATTTCACACTGAAAAAAAATGATCAATTGATGCGCTGTATACAAAGATACAGGGATTGTTAAAATTTTCTAAGCCTTATTCGGAAAGAAGAGCCATGGCTGAACATTTTTGTTGAGGCAGCATATTACCACTTCTTATAAAACTAGGAAAACTAATTCAAATTTCTGTTTTAATTTCTGTGAAATATAAAAATGAAAGGTGTGTTAAAAATATAAAAATGGACAAAACAGAGGCTATAGAGCCGTCATAAAGTATCAGCAAAAGAAAGGTATGGAATCCATGAGGACATGGTACAGACATTTACTGAGGAGTCCTGTTCCAATGCAACTGTGAAGAAGTGAGCTGCGGAATTCAAGCAGAGCAGGGACAGCACAGAGTCAGATCATCCAAAAACCTCAAGCACTGATGAACAAGTTGATGCCAATCACCATATGGTTTCATATGACAGACATTTTACAGTCCAGCAGAGAGCTAACTCCATAGGCATTAGTTCTGGTTTGGTCAATACAGTTTTAACCACGATTTTGGGGATGTAACTGGATCTAACTAATGCCTTTATCCACTGTGCCATGTGTCCTTGAGGAAAGACAGATCCAGTGACAGTACCCAAAGAATGTGAGTTCAATACCTGGTTAAGGCAGTGGAGAACTTTCAGAGGGTAATTAACAGGAGATAACTGACATCCATTAGACATGGCACGTGGAACTAGAACATTCTACCCCAGTGAGCGAAATAAAGGGTTCAGGTCGACATTCCAACCACCTGAAGAAGGCCGGAGTGCACAATGGCCGAAACATTGTGATAAACATGGCAACAAAGATGAGGACAATAGTCAGAATAATGTAAATAGTAAGAACACTCTTGTTCTCCACCCCTGAAGATGTTCAAGCAGGTAGCATCTGTTGGAAAGGAGATGGCTTCTGTTTTTTAGGATTCTGAAGGCATAGTCATGATAGACTACCTGGAAAAGGGGAAAACTATTAATGGACACTACTAAGTTTCAGAAATAAAACAACTGAAGGAAACAATCAAGTTGAAATGCAGTGCAAAGTTGAGGGCAGGTGTGCTCCTGCTCCAGGATAATGCATGCATTCACATTGCTCAAGTTGCAGTAGCTGAAGTAGCCAACTGTGACTTGCTACCCCATCCGACTTCTTCCTGTTTCCTAAGCACAAATCCCACCTGCACGGTCACTGTTTTGGAAACGATGATGAGATCAGAATGCCACCTCCCATGATGAGATCAGAATGCCACCTCCCATGATGTGATCGCAATGCTTAAGCATCATTGGACCAAGTGTATTGATTTCAAGGGGGACTATATTGAAAAATAGTGAAAAACTGTCTTGTTTCTCCAACTTCTTCTGAGTAAGACTTAGAACATTTTGAACAACCTTTCATAAAAAGATTAACTTACTTGTAAAAATAAAGTTCTGCAAGTGCACAAATAATTCCCAGTATGCATCGTAGAAAGTAAAACAAGAAAATCTGAAGATGAAAAACAAAATAAATTATCATTTTACACCTAAAAATAAAGACACTGCTTCTTACATGAATAGTTAAAATATATAATTTAAAGTTCTCTAGCTTGCCAATTTACTATTTTCTTGGATCCATTAATCTACTATATACAATTGTCTGTTTAAACATTTAACTGTGTACATACTGAAAAGATTTTGTAAAAACACCTAAATTTCCTGGTTCATTTATCTAATCAGTTTGCAATAAAAATGCTGCCAAATTTGGTTTGCTTACATCATTTACAAGTAAACACTGATTTTATAAAATTGATCTGATCTAAAGGTCAACGGATACTTAGAAGGTCAGTTATACATCAAAGACAATTTGCAAGTTCAAGAAAATTGTTACACTTACTCAGATTTCATTATGCTAGTCAATATCTTCAGAGAAAAGTTGGCATTAACCAATATTTTCAGGATATACTGATACTGGTGTGCTAAAAGTCATTGGATAGCATTATGTAAAAGTAATAGAAGATCATGTCATTTTACACTAACATCATGGAAAGATCAGTTATGATTCTGTGTGAACACCAACTTGGCTGCTCATAGCACATGAATTACCAGAGTTCAGAAAAGGTATGATAGTGGTTGTCAGACAGACAGGACATTCTATTTCTGGAATTGTGGAGACATCTTATATCTATCAACCAATGAAGTAGCATGTGTCATGAGAACATAGCACAGTGGCTAACCACAGATCCTTAATGATCATGACCAGAGATGTCTGACTAGAATTGCCTGTGGTAACAGACAAGCAACACTGAACTAAATTGCTTCTACAATTCAGAGGGTACGAGACACATATCTAGCGTTCTTTAGCTACTATTGAATATGAAAGTACAAAGCCCATCAAGTGTCTCTGTTAACCAGACACAGCACCTCATTTGGGCTTCTGACATTACTAATTGGACCCAAGAATACTGGCAACTTGTGTAGCATCTGCTATATTGCACTGCTTCATGACCATTTGCATTTCATGTAACCCAATAACAATGGCTTATTCCAGCAGGACAATGCATTGTCATTGAGTCTAAGTTACTGAGAATTGGTTTGAGAATCATTTTGGAGACTTTGAACAAATGGTGTAACTACCACATTCACCTGATATGAACTAAATAGAGCATTTATTGGATGTGATGGAAAGGTCTATTTTCATACAAGATCCTGAACATACTCAGTTCTCTGATAATTATTTTGGGAGCTGTGAACAACTATCAAAAAGGCAGGCACTTTGACAGGCTAGATGGGATCCTACACAATACTAATCACCTATCATTTAACTTTTGGCACATCAGCATATATTAATAGGAGCAATTTATTGTGTGAATTTCAGCTTAGAATATTAATAACTTGTAGTGGTGTCAAGTTTTATTATAGAGAACAAAAAGATATAGGCTATCAAAACACATACTTAATTAACACAATGCCCCATGTAACTGAATTATTTATTATTTTACATATTATTATTGACTCTTTGACATTCTATAACCTTCATCAGTCTTTCACTATTGAGCTTTTCTACTCTTTTGAACTTAACATTACTTGTAGCAGTTTTTATTGCTTCCCAGAGATCTTTTATGCTTGAATATGTTTTTAATTCTCATATACAGGTTGAAGAAAAAAGAGAAAAATATTGACAACTGCTTCAATTATAATTTTCATAACCTCAACCACAAGACTTATAATTTCATTCTCAAATTTGATTTGCTTTTACCACGGGTGAAATATACTGCTTTGTATCCCAGGGAAATGTTCTGTTTTATACTAAAGGACATTATCGACATTCAAATACAACCCTTGGTAAAAATTATGAAATTAGAACATGGCAAGGTCTCATCATTTTACAGTTGAAATAGCTAGATGTAACCGTAAGTTCTATGCTAACAGTTTCTTCTATCACACTTCTCACTTGTGGAACTCTCTTCTGGCTTCTTACTTGATCATCAAAAATTTAAATGCAATGTCAATCAATACATTCTGTCTTCCTAATTTTTTTCTTTTATTGTTATCTGCCCGTAATAGGTTTTTTTCCAATATTCTTTAACACTCAGTAACACCATGCATCTTAGTGGCTTTATTGCCTTGCTTGATGTGAAATGATTTGAAAAAAAATGGGCTGGACAGACATATTTTCCCAGAAAAAAAAAATCCTTCAATGAGTCAGCAAAGCAAGCCTGTATCCAAGAAATAACTCTCAGAGAATGTCAGCATTCATGGTAGAAGGAGCACTCATTTTAGGGCAAATGGTGTGCATGCTCTTCAAGGTCAAGAAGATTTTCTTGACATCTTCCTTACAGAAGCTTCAGTTCTCATCATCCTGTGTGCACATCCAACCAAGGAATTGCAAATGCAATGTGTAACAATAGGTTTCAGTGATCAGTATTCCAAAGCCACACTCGGACAGATGGAGGCAGTAGACTTCATGATGCACCACAGGAGCTCTGTCGCCCCAGAGGAAACAAGCTCTCTCTAGTTGAACTAGTTCAGTGAACAGAAGTGGCAGTACTGAAAGATGGTAAAGGATGAGATGGTAGATGTATGTAAAACACCTCAGCCCTCTGCTTCAAGGAATGATTCCTTTGTAGGCATTGATTAACTGTAAAATATGACCTTTTCCAGACCTAGCCAATTCTTCTCCAGTTGGAGGTTGGGACCAAACCAGATGCCAAGTATCTTGCAAGGCACATCTGCCCAACTGAAGGGAACTGAGAGAGGACCACCTTTTGACAAACCCAAGCACTAACCTACAAACTTATCACCGTTAATTCTGACACCTGTGACCATCTTGTATATCAGGTTTTCTTTGCCAACTTCATTGATGTTGGTACAAGCATGAAGACATCATTGACATAGGTGGTGTACCTGGCTGAGGGCAGGATTCCTGCACAAAAAATGCTCCAGTGCAAGGATATAGAATAGTGGTGAAAGTTGGGAACCCTGACGAATGGATCTATGCAATATGAAGGGCTCCAATCTTACTCTGTTCACTTCCAGCATAGCTCCAGGGGTTGCATACAAGAGGCAAATACATGAGAAACTGTACAGCTTGAATCTGACTGCAGGCAAGACATTCTCTAACAAATGATGGTTCACCCTATCAAAGGCCTTGGACTAATCCAAACTGATCAGTGCAGTTTTCACAGTCAATCATGCAAACCAAATGAAGCTATCTTGGATCAGCACAAATGCAAAGTATGTCAAATGATCTATCACAACCTACAAACAGTTTGCCAGGACATTGATCAAAATCTTAAACTCTATGTTGAAGGTTGAAAATTACTAATCCCAACCCGTTTATGTTTGTTCTTAACCACAGCTCTTGTGCAACACTGGGAACAGTCCCTTTTTCAATCCAGTGGTTGAAGAGCAACTCCAGCAAGGAGACAAACATGGCTGACAGACTTAAGTACACTTTGTAGCATAATCCATCAATACCTGAAATCTTGTCCCTCCTAACCTTCTTCAACATTTCCCAGATTTCCTCCTCTGATATGCAACCTTTGCAACTAGCTTCTTTAGTTTTAACAGGGCAGTGGCCTTGTTTAAATATTTAAATGCATTAAATTACAGGTTGGTGATTTGTAGGGACTAATAATTGGATAATAATTATTATAATTCTCAGGAGAGTAGCTTGAATGATTGGGAAGAAAATTAAAAACAAAAGACGTTAAAATTTGTTTTAAAATAATACAATGAAATTAAGAACAGTTCCAAAGAGAATCAAACCTAGATTTAACTAGACAAGATACTTATTGTATCTTGTCTAGTTAAATCTAGGTTCAATTCTCCTTGGAACTGTTCTTAATTTCATTGTATTATTTTGAGCAAAACAAAGATTCCCAACACTATCAATTTCATGCCGATAAGAAAAAAATGGTTAATGTGTTGTCCAAATTACTTGGATCCTAAGAAACTATAATTCGGACATTTGTTTAACCAACTATGGGAAAACTGCGGCCTATTTGTCCTTTTGAATGGCACACCTAATGTAATGAAGAAAATAACGTTTATTGAATCTTTTCTGTTTTGCTTCATTCTCGCTTGTTCACTCACAATTTTTCTCATGTAAAGATTATGAGAAGGTGGTGTCAAAGGAAAATAACTATTAAATGCCTGAGTGACCTCTTTTACTTATTAATGCCTATTGTGCTGTGTATACTCTCAACACCACCGAGATAAAAATTCTTCCTTTCTTCATTCAATAAATCAAAAGAAATTAGCCATGTTTTGGCAGATAATGATAATCTTTTTCATGTGGACTCTTGTGGTGAGGGTCACAGTATTGAAAAATTAGAAATAATGCTTGTCTGGGGCTCTTCAAATGTTCTTTTGAATAATTTTTGTATCTGCCTATATTTCTGAGATGAGGTAGTGTAATTATTTACACTATTTACATTGTTCGGACTATCTTCGTTGCCATATTCACAACGTTTTGGCCATTGTACATTCCAGTCTTTTTCAGGTGATTGGAATTTTGAACTGAACCCTTTATTTCGACCGCTGGGGTAGATTGTTCTAGTTCAGTGTGCCATGTCTCTACCAGTTATCTCAGTATCAGTTATCTCCCTTTTAACCCAACTCTCTAAGTTTTTGTTCACTTTTGCTGTAGCCAGGTATGGAACTCGCAACTCTTTGGGCCAATTCAGTGGATTCAACCAACGCTTTTATTCACTGAAACATGTGTCCTTGAGGACAGTTTGAAATTCCAACAACCTGAAGAAAGCCGGAGCATACAATGACCAAAACATTGTGAATATGGCAACGATGATGATGACAACAGTACAAACAATGTAAATAGTGTAAATAATAATTTTTGTGCTAGGGAAAATAATAATATTATTAGAAACAAGTTAACCAATAAAAGAAAACTTCAAACCTTCCGCTAAATTTCCCATATACCTATGTAACATTTTTTCTACAATTATTTAAAATTTGTTTTATTTTCTACACAACAAAAATGTCAATATTTTAACTTTACTACTACAGAATAATTAAAATAAAATAAAACATGCAAATTAACACTATGTTGATTTTTTTATCGTAAAGAAAATAGTTTTCAAATAATTTTACACAATCAAAATAAGGAAAACAAATTTTAGTCTTTACACTCAATATAATGAAACATACACTATTTACTTTAACATAGCAACAAATGCAAATAATTTTCCTTTAGAAAATAGTATTGAATAGAGTTTACTCTAAGGTATCAATTGAAGCTTGTTTTTTTTTCTTTTCTAATATAAAATTAAAAAAATATTGTATATCAATACAGTAATTTTATGGAATAATCATTCAAATAAAAACGGATTTTTAATCTATTTATTATTTGTTATTTATTTGTTTATTTAAAGATGCAAGGTAAACCCTGGTTTGTTTTTCTTCATCTAATATGGAAAATTATTCTGTCAATTTCAGTCGTCAGTATTGTAACATTAAGGAATAAAACTTTTTATAATATATTTATTATTTGCTGCTTCTCTCTTTATTTTTATAAATTAATATGGAATAAATTTCTAAGATGAAATTCAAACCCAGGTTTCCTTTGTTTAATTATGATTAAAAAGTATTCTATACTTAAAAAAATAGCATATATTCATTTTCAGCAGCTTCACTTATACTACTTGTTGTAACGCCCTGTTTAATTGAACAGGCTTTCTATCTTGGTGGTGTTGGTACTTTTCAACTAAACCAATGTGAGAGAATGAAAATAAACTAATAAATAAAATAATAATAAAAAATAAAGAATTTCATTTTGCCATAATGCAAAGGGAAACCAAAAGGATTTTCGGTCATGAGTGAATTGTATGACCCCGTTTCCAGAAAGGAGATGATCGTTCTCTTCTCACTTCCAAAGCATTGAGTCCAGGTATGTTTAGTAACTGTCAACAAAAGGGAGAAATGTCCACCCTCACTCAACGTAATGCTGACTTGAGGTCAACCATTCTCCATACCACTCTATCTTGTACCTAAGTGTAACAATAAATTTTGTTTATTGCAGTCCACCGACATTCAACTGCTGTTAGCGGCATGAAGTCAAATACTGACCCACTACACCACATACATAAAAATGATTGTCTGATGCTTCTTGAATTTTGTAACCTTTTCTAAACCATTGGCAATTTTCATTAAGGAAGATCATATGTGTAAAAATATTTTACTTTAGAAATGAGAACCATTCATAATAATTTTTCCCTCTGGAGATGAATTATTTTTTTTTTATTTTAAAAAGATGTTTTTTGTATTTTCAAATGAATAAATTAGAAACAAATCCCACACAGTGTTACTCACTGTCATCAATGATAATATTATATAAAATATTCAACATTAAAATTGTAAAAAAAAAAAAGAAAGTTTTCTCCAAATAAAAGCTCAACTTTTTATTACTTGCTTTTCTCAAAACTCTCTTAAAAGTACCCACAAACCATTCAGCTTGTCTATTTGACCTTGGGTGATATGCCAGGGTAGTAATATGTTCAATCGAGAACATTTTACAAAATCCTTCAAATTTGTAAGCAGTGAATTGTGTACCTATAGTGAAGAAAACAGCGACTTACCTCGTCAAACCAAGCGACAGCGTATCATGTGTATCCTATGACAGAAAATGTGGTGAAAAAGAAAATTACTTACCAAAAAAAAGGGCTCGTATTCCACGACATGCTGAAGAAGGAATGTTTTAGAAACAAGACAGTTGCAGGAGTCGCTATAAAAGAATTTTGATATGCAAAAATTGAGCATCCTCTCCAAGTTGCCAACAAATGAAAAAAATGCTCAGCCGATAAATGCAAAAGAGAAAATAAAATTGCGGTATTTGGCTACCACATTTGTCAGAGAGTGAGTTATTTTTCTGACTGGTTATGTGCATTGTGATTTGTAAGATATTACCTGCGAATTGAGTTTTCGGCATTTCTTTCTGCCCCCCAATGTTCAAGTCTGAACTTACAGTGATTTATTCTCTGCATTGTGGAAGTAATCTGCGACAAATATTTCCTTTGCAATCCCAGATCGCCTACAAGCTATTTCGGCACTATGCTGGACAAGACATTTGACGTCAAGTTGATACCCGCGTTTGATGGTTCAGTGACCAGACAAGCAGTTACTGAATGGATTGAGAAGGAAGAACTTGTTTGTGACCAGTGTGGAATTAAAAAGGTTGAACTTTTCTTCCTCTGAGGTTGACAGACGAAGCATTTGCTGTTTACCAACAGTTAAACTCAGAGCAAAAATCAGATGTTGAACAGATAAAACGAGCCCTGCGGACTGCCTTTGCACTGGATCATTTCTTGGCTTACAATCAGTTCGTGGAATGCCGACTGCACGCGGATGAATCCGTCGACGTGTTTCTAGCCGCCTTGAAAAAGCTAGAAGGTCTATTTGGCGGGATATCCGGGCAAGGATTAGCATGTGCGTTCTTAAAACTGGTGGGTCACGTTCCTGTGTGTGGGTGGCTTCGCGTTGCTGCATTATTTGTTAAACGCAGATCAGTATCGATCACGTCTGGCTGGGATGACAAAGTGACAGATGCTCCCCTTAAGAATATGATTGAGGACATAGCAGAAAGAATATGCCAGAATGACCCTGTACGCGGTAAATGGTGCCAAAGCGGAAACACTTATGAGGCAAGTTCTCTTGTTACAGGGGTTTCGTTGGAGGTTGAAGGAAGTGTTGTAGAAGACGCATGTTGGCTGTAGCCTGTGAAGGACACACAACATATCAATTTATCAGAATTGGATGCTATTCTGAAGGGTACCAATTTAGAACTACAGTGGGGTGCAACGGAGCTACAACTCTTCATGAACTCCGCGTGTGTGCACCAGTGGATATCAAAAATGCTCACTGGCAAAGCCAGAATACAAACTAAGGTGGCAAGTGAAATGCTGATCCGGAGGTAATTGAGTACTCTTGAAAAGCTGATTCAAGAGTATAACTTATTGATCACGATAAGTTTAGTAACGTTGAGTGAGAATCGAGCGGATAAGCTCACCAGAGTACCACAACAATGGTATTATGTGATCAAGAATGAAATCGAACCAACACATCCGATATGCGCTTCCATGGTGAATGAAACTACTCCTGATCAGATATATGTGCCATACATTGCCAGAGTGGACATCCTGGCATCAGGCAAATGCTGTATTTTGTGAGACGATTTTACCCTATGACATACAAGGTGGCCGTCAATGCAGTGGTCAGAAAATGTAAAGAATGCCAGTCAATTGACCCAGCCTCAAGTTGTTGGCCACGTCGCAACCAACCTAAGTGTGACTGGAATCTGGACCCGATATAGCAACGCCTGCTTCAACAAGACTCAAGAAGCGTCATCCGACAGTTGGAAAATATTTTTTTTGAATGAAGCCCACCATCAGAAATCCTGATCAACAATGACACTGCATTTCGCAGTAAGTCCTTTAAAGATTTCTTGGATGACTGGGGAGTCCAACTTCGTTTTCGCTGTGCCTATGTTCCTGCAGGAAACGGTATAGTGGAAAGATCTCATCGGAGCATAAAGAGAATTGCAGCAAGAAAGCAGTGTTCGATAATGGAGGCAGTATACTGGCATAATATCATGCCGAAGGATGACTAATGCGCCTGCCAGTATAATTCACCATTACCAACTGAAAGTGCAGGGAATTACTACAAGATTACCACCTGATCATTGTAAGTATCACGGTATATACAAAGTTGGGAACAGAGTATGGGTGAAAGCTCCCCATGGCCAGTGTACTTCCAGGTATCAAGTGGATCGCATGACGGACATTGTAAGTCCACCAACAATAATAGTTTACAGGATGCCATGGCATGTAAAAGACCTTCGCCTTTTCGTTGATTCTGATACATCACTGAGTGTATTCGATATTGGTTCATCATCTGACAGTGATCAGATAATTGGGATCTGCGAATACGATGCTTCCACAGACGCAGAGCTTCTGGAAACTCGAGATATGTCTGATGACTCCTCAGGAGACAACTCTCTGACATGCGTAAGGGAGATAGTTCCATTACGACGAAGCACCAGGATAAAGAGAGCTGTTCCAAGCTGCTTGATTTGTGATAATGAGATCAGGGGAGAGTATAGCAAAGAAAACAGCAACTTACCTCGTCAAACCAGGCAACAGTGTGTCGTGTGTATCCTATGATGGAAAATGTGGCAAAAAGAAAATTACTTACCAAAAAAAGGGCATGTATAAAATTGGGGTATTTTGGCTACCGCATATGTCGAAGAGTGTGTTCTAAAAATCATCAAACTTTCTTTTAGTCGTTTTTTATTTTCAAAATAAACGTCTTGTTCTGCTTTTACTTTTAATTCTTCCAGAGTAACTGGTAGTTACCATACTACATTGCATAATATACTTTTAATTTCTATTTTACGTTTTAATGCTGCAATAACAGTATCCTCAAATGGTTCAGTATTTGGTATCAATCTTGATAAACCATCATCATGTCCTAATATTTTTTAGATAGATGGTATTCCATCCTGAAATCATGATTTAATAAGATGGTACCCCAGCATTGTAATCCATTCGCTGTATGCATAGGAATCCCTTTTTTTGAATCATGAATTGATAATAGAGGTGTGTGGTCTGTCTGTAAATGGAAACTCCCTCTGTGTATAAATTTGTGAAATTTTTTCACTGCAAATATTATTGCTAACACTTATTTTTCAATGTGGCTGTAGTTTTTTTTCTAGCAATGGTAGCAAACACAAAGCATGTGTAACGGCTTTCATGTTACCATCATCATATTTATGTAGAATTACTGCTCCTATACCATAGTCACTAGCATCTGAAGCTAATATGATTTCTGCTTTTGAATCATAGTGCACTAATGATAAGTCTGACATTAGTATTTTCTTGATTTCTACAAATACCTTCTAATACTTATCAGTATAATACTCGTTTTGTTGTCAGTTCATTCCTCACGTGTTTAAAGGGTTCCGTTAACTTATTGGTCCAGTCGTTTTGTTATATTGCCTTTTTCACTGCTGTGACGGTTGGATCCCGCTGAAATTCCTCCATTATTTCCGATAAGGTGATTGATTTTGGAATGCTGTTAGCTACAACCGTGTTGATAAATC
The DNA here is from genome assembly GCA_964036315.1 of Acanthosepion esculentum. Taxonomy (NCBI): domain Eukaryota; kingdom Metazoa; phylum Mollusca; class Cephalopoda; order Sepiida; family Sepiidae; genus Acanthosepion; species Acanthosepion esculentum. The sequence goes on from OZ038482.1 coordinate 66,135,296, forward strand.
CTTCGGCAATCTCTTCTTCGGGTGAGACTATTTTTTGATACTCCATAGGTTGCCGAGAGAGTATGTCCGCCAGGTTATCTTTACCGTTAATGTGTTTTATTGTATAATCATATTGTTGTAGATGTAAAATCCATCGCAAAATTCGCGCGGAGGGGTTACCTTTAGGATTGAAGATAGTTGTTAATGCTTGATGGCCGGTCATTATAAGAAAGTTCTTTCCATAAAGGTAAAAGTGGAATTTTTCGCAAGCCCATACAATTGCTAGGGCTTCTTTTTCTAATTGACAGTACCGGTGTTCACTTCAGTTAAATTTCTGGATGCATAGCTGATGGGGATGAGTATCCCTTGTTTGTTTTGGCAAAGTATTGCTCCTAGTCCCACAGGACTGGCATCTACTATAACAGATGTTTGCAGTTTTGGATCAAAGTGCATGAGCGATTTGCTCTGAATGACTGCATTCTTCAGCATGAGAAAACAAGATTCTTCTTCCTCCGTCCACCGCCATTCCATGTTTGCTCGCATTAACTTTTTTAATGGTTCGCTGAGTGTTGCCAGTCGTGGAATAAACTTTGCAAGGTAATTGATTAGACCTAAGAAACTACGTATATCCTGGACGTTTTCAGGGTTTTTGAAATTTCTGATTGCTTTTATTTTCGAGTCAGTCAGTCTGATCCCTGTATTGGACACTATAAAACTATAGAATTCAATTTCTTCACTATGGAATATACTTTTGTGCTCTGCAATTGTGAGGTTGTTTTCTTTCAATGTGCCTAATACCATATCTAAGGTTCTGTTATGTTCTCTTGTGTTTTTGCCCCAGATTAGAATGTCGTCTGACCCATTGCAGCAGTTAGGGATTTTCTGAAGGATTTGTTGAAGCAATCGTTACCCTTCTTCGGCTGTGGATGTAATGCCCATAACCAGTACCTTATATCAGTAGATTCCGGAGTTGCATGAAAAGGTAGTGATGTCTCTAGATTCAGGATCCAGTTCTATTTGGTGGTAATAAGAGTTTAGGTCGATTTTTGAGAAAACGTTTGCATTGCCAATTTCACTCAGTAACTGTTCAACTGTTGGTATTTGATAGCGGGTGCATTTCACTGCATTATTTGCCACGCACATATTCTAATTTCTCCGTTTGGTTTCAGTACTGCTAATAACGGCGAGACCCATAGAGTGGGTCCTTCCACTCTTTCGATAATATCATTTTCTAGCATTTCATTGATTTTTTTCCTCTACTGCTTGTTGGATATGAAATGGTGTCCATCTTGGCGGTTGTACAACAGATATAACGTTGTCGTCTATTCTAATTTTAAGTTGGAAATTTTTCATTCTTCCTAATCCTTCCAATGAGGGTAGGTGTCGATCTAGAATTTCTTTTGTTGATTTCAGGATATTTTTTGTTGTAATCGATTTCACCTGTGGGGTGGTGATAAACCCTAATTCAATGCTGGTCCACTTACTTAATATGTTACCACCTTGATTTTGTAACGAATACTTTTCTTCTGGGACCATTCGTCAGCGTTGTGAAAAATTCTCCTCTTAGTGGTATTGGTATATTCCCATAGGCTTTTGGTTTACAATTTGTTTCTTTTAATGTTAAGTTTGGCCGTACTTTAAGGATTTCTTTGAACGTTTTGCCGTCGATAAGGTTGATGTCTGCTCCAGAATCTATTAATATTCCAACTGGTACGTCGTCAATATGGAGAATTTCGCTATCTGCTGAATGAATAGGTTTCACCTGAAAAACGAATGCCTGGCTGTCTGAATTATTCAGATTTGTTGATACTGGTTGGACGTAATTGTGGCCGTCTGACATCTTTGTTTTCCCTTTACCACTATTCTTTTTTTTTAAGCATGTTTTTTCGAAGTGATTTATTACTTCATAGTAGTTACATTTTTTCCCAAATGCTGGGCATTTTGCTTGACCATGTGTGTGGTCAGAGCCATCACACCCGTAGCATTTTGTAACTGTTTTTAATGAGTTGTTGTCCTTGGATAGTTTTCTATACCCACTGTTATCTCGTTGCTGTTGTTGCCTGTAATTGGTTGTAATTTTGTGGATATCTGAGTGCTCTCTTTCATTCTCTTCTATTTGTTTAGCTTGTGTTTCAGTGGATTCAAATATGAATGCTCTTTGAACTGCTACCTCTACTGTTAAATCAGTTTCTTTCAAATATGCACAGCGTAATATGCTTGACAAGCATTTTTCTATTAATTGGTCCACTATAAGCCTTATCCAGGTTGTATTCGCCAAAGTTGCATTTTACTCCTTGTATGCGTAGATGGGTGACACTAAGCATCCTGAATTTATGTCTTTCAAAGACTTTATTTGTTTTCTGGATCCAGTGCTATTTTTGTTGTTTTGGATGTAGGCTCTACTTGGCCTGGTGCTATCTCTGGTGTTAAGGTTTTGAGGATATCTTTCAGTTTCTTTCCCCCGTAAAATCGAAATAGTGATAGTTGTCGTTTATCATCTGTTATATTAAATGCTGTAAATGCGTCTTCGATATGTTCACTCCATTCTCTCCATGCTTGCTCCTGGTTGGAGTCTTCCCAGTCTAGGGGCTCTATTGTTAGAGAGAGCCATTTCTTTCGAAATAATTTGTTATTTTCAAAGTTTGTTACTCGCGTTGTTGTTGAATTAGAGTACTTTTTTCCTTTGCTGTTAATTCAAAGTTTTACTCATGTTGTTGAATTCGAGTATTTTTCTTTGCTGTTAATTTGAAGTTTTACTCGTGTTATTGTCAAATTCGAATATTTTTCTTTGCTGTTGAGGGTGTAATGTTTTGTTAATTCAAGGTTTTACTTGTGTTGTTGAATTCAAGTACTTTTTTACTTTGCTGTTAATTCAAAGTTTTACTCGTGTTGGTGTTGAATTTGAGTATTTGTCTTTGCTGTTAATTTGAAGTTTTACTTGTGTTGTTGTTGAATTCGAGTATTTTTCTTTTTGCTGTTGAGAGGGTAATGTTTCGTTAATTCGAGGTTTTACTTGTGTTGTTGTTGAATTTGAGTACTTTTTTTTCCTTTGCTGTTAATTCGAAGCTTGTCAAATTATCTCATCCTCGTCGCCAGGTTTGCTGTCTACTGAAGAGTTACTACCTCAACCGAGCAGGTTCTATTTGTATTCGCGCAGACATCACATTGATGTAGCATACTGAAGCTAGATTTTGATTCGTTGAGGGTAAGTTTAGCCTTCGTAATAGTCTCTAGGAACTTTTTACATTTTGGTTGTGTTCTGTCTACATGCTCCCTGCAATTGTGATATCATCGATGTAAGGGAACGCACTGTGTAGGTTTTCTTTCTTTATTATTCTGTCAGTGGCTCTCTGGAATGAGGCAGCGCTGTTTTTGACCCTAATTGGAATTCTACAGAACTGAAACGAATGACCATTCACCTCAAAAGCAACACTTTCTCTTTCTTCTCTTTCCGAGGACTTGCACATATTGTTGTTGTTTTTAATGTTTCTGCATAAGAGTTTTTGGATTAATTTTCAAATTTGAAGCCCCAAATCCTTGCATTAAAAAGGCTCCAATTTATTAGCCTAAGTTGAATCTGGGTAATTCATAAACTTTGATTCATGTATGATGCTCTCATTGATACCCAACTCTTAAGATGCTATCTTTATTCTTCAAGTTTCTTTTCGTCAATGCGACATAGTTTTCTGGAGTAGTTAGTAGTATGTCTCACATAGGGAAGTGCTGGTCCCAGTCGGCTGGGAATGATTGCTAAGAAAGTCACCATCTAATTTATAGACAAATCCCACAGATGAATACAGAGATTGCTTCCTCACCAATAAAAATGGGCAATTCTCAGTCTCATTCCTGCATTTTTGTTCTTTCTTGTCTTTAAGTCAGAATGCTATGAACACTTGACTGTATCCCTTTGTGTGTGAACACCATTCTTGTTTTGTGAGCTTTTTGCCTTGTTACATTGCTTTGCCTCATTTTGAATTTGATTGTGGAGCCACGACTCATGTTGTTACTGACAATTCTAAATTTATTAGATTTGGCAATGATTTTAAGCCAGGAAATCACCATATTGAATTTGCAGATGGCAGTAGAACAAACAATATTGTCTTAAAAGAGGGAATACTCAAGTTACTTTAATAGACACACAAGGAACTATACAAAATTGTTTTTTATAGGATGCCCTTTACATCGCTACATTTTAAAAAATATATTCTTTATACAAGCTTCTACAGAAAATGAAATTCTGTAAAATTTTGCCATAATTATTCAGAACTTGTATACCTTGCATCCTTCATTACCGACTGTGCTTCCACTCCTGTGTGCCAAGCTGATGAAATTATATAAAAGTCTTGTTCAGCCTTTTGGGGACTGACAAGGATCCCCATATGTGCTGAGAGGTCTTTTGCTTTCAACCATCTGAAGGTATACTAGGTATTCCTAGCATTGAGATACATCAACATATGCTACAACTCAATTTCCTGGACTGAATATGTTTGCAAAATGAGGGTAACACCAACTTTAGGTAAGAAAGCCTTTTCTAAGAAAGTGTGCAAGAAAGCAAAGGGGTTGCCCACCATTTACTCCAGGTTGAGTGTTCCTTTTATCACAAGTGTTGGCATGCTTTAAGTCCTCTCATGGGCTATGGAAAGCCTCTCCAACACCCGATTATTGTCTCAGAAGGTGTTATATTATGTGTCAGTTAAGAGAAGCCTGTTCATTATGATTAGATGGATGAATTCAGTTTGATGAGACAGGAGCATTGCTCTTTGTGACCTTGGGTGCCCAGGTTGAGGTGTCTCAATAATGATGAGGCATTACTCATTTGGCTGGTATTTAGGGAATGCCCTCTAGGTCAGTAAAAGTCTTGATACTGCAGAACTGGCAGTTATATCAGAATGCGTGTGATTTGGTCTTCTTTCACAGTAGTGTTATATGCTCATTGTGCAAAGTTATTGAAGGCTATATGGTCTGCATGATTGGCAGAAACTTTTTTGTCCTCGAGGCCAGTTCTGTTTGTAGCAATGTTGTACTGCAATTGAACAAGAATGAATGCCATGTTCTTGTGCTTATTCAGCATCATGAGGTTCATGATTTGGCAGACACAACACAAGGAATTTCATAGAGTGAGAAGTACTTTGAATGATTTGTTCTTTAAGCATTAGCTTAAAGTCAAAATCAGGATGGGAAAAAAGCAACTCATCAAAATTCCAGAGAAGGTGGGAGACTGTTTCACAATTTGTTTGCTTGAATGGTGCTATGTTAGTCTGGTAGTTTGAGGTAGGAGAGGAAAGAGGTGTTTGGTTCTCTGACTGTATATGTGTTAGCCCAGCCCTGACATATGTTGAAAGTTGGCAGGTACATTATCAGAAATGTAATAAGAAAAATATGTGGTTCAAAGGAAAGTTCTAGTTTTTTCCCTTATAAAGCACATTTACTTAGAAATCACAGGAACATTCCTTCCAACCAGATAAACATTAACCTTTATACATATTAACCAAAAAGTACTAATATTAAAATACATATCTAATGTGAAATAAAAATGTACATTTATAAATTGGAAGTTTGGCTATTACGGTCCTGATTATCATTGTCAAATTTGTTTCTCTTAAAATAAGAGGAATAGAGAACTATAGGATTTTAAATCTGTTTTAGTAGTACTTACCTTGTTAACATTTACAATATTATATATGCGCAAGGGAAAGGAATGTAGAGCCAAGTAAGCATAAGAACGAATGGCATAAACAGGAGAATATTCCCACGTTTGGAAACCTGAGCCAAACAATATGAAATGCATCTGAAAGAAAAACAAAATTAAAAAAAGATTTATGTCGTTTGATATCCTGAAGTGAAATATTGTTATTTAGATGAGTATACACTCCTTGTTTTAATTTTTAATTCAAAAGTGTATGTCTGTTATTTAATCAAGAAAAAATTTAACTTAAAATTAAAAAAAATAGACATTACTGGATGAGGAATAAATTTGATGGGTGAAACATTAAAAAAAAGATGATACTACTCTGAATAATTCAACAAATGTTAAATATAGCATGTAAACTTATAAGGTCAGAGTATCTTGAAAGGTAACATGATACCCAAGAATTAATAAAAAGATGTAAGTTAATACAGAAACAATTTTATCAATGACAGAAAGTTATTAAAATCATACTGGAAGTATATCCTATAATTGAAAATATATGAAATTTATCTTAATCAGCTTAACTTTACAAAATAAGTGCAGTTTTATGCTTCTACACACAGACATGCACATATTGCTAAAAATATAATATGACATAAACATATGATTATATATTACTATGTAAGTGACTTTTTTGAAATTATAACATTGAAAAGTTTTTAATTTTGCAACAGTATATCATATTACATAAAGTGGAACTGATTTACTGAAAGCATGAAAATAATCATATATATATATATATATATATATATATATATATATACACACACACACACACACACATATGTATATATATATAAATAAAAAGAAAGAACAGTAAGATATATAATCCGGTGTTCTTATTGATATTTTTTATTTTTATTTTTACAAAACAGTGCTCAATGTAAATTTACAGAGCATAAATATTATAAATTAACTGATTTAAAATATGGTTTTTTCACTACACAGTAATAACCAGTAGTTAATATTGTTAAGAGCTGGCTTTTTCTTTTTTATTATTAAAGCTTCCATTATTTTTAATCTCTTTTTACAGGTAGATGCAGTTAATATATTTGTGTTTTCTACTAGTATGTTTCTAATGTAGTCTGGTAAGTTTGTGTGTAAATGGGTTCTAATGGAGCTGTGATCAGATAGGTGTAACGTAAGACGTCTGGATAAGCATGTAGTTGTGTAACCGATGTAATTATTTATGAGTCTAATTTGATCAGGAACACAGTTCCTTAAGGGACATTTGAACTCATAGATAATGTTCGTTCTTTGTAATTTTGACTTAGCTGGTGTGTTGTTATTTTTGAGGGTAAGGTTAGCTGTCTTAAATTTTTTATAATAGATAATTTGATTTTTTTTATTCAGGTCATTTGGGGTAGTGTATTTCTTTATAATATGTCTTAGTGAAGATTTATCTTGTTTGTAATTAATGTGCATTTGGTTTTTGTAATAAATGTGTATGTGATTTTTGACTGAGTGTTCACTATCGTTATTACTTACTGTGGGGAGAAATAGTCTAATTTGGTGGTCGATAAGGTGGTTAGGGAAGCCGTTGTTGATTAGTGTTTGTTTAACATTATTAAGTTCTTTGAGGAAGAGTAGTCGAGAGGTTGAATTCTGGTGTGCTCTTTTTAGAAAGTTTTTTATTACTGCTATTTTGTACCTAGGTGGACATTCACTTTTAAAGTTGAGGTGGCACGAGTTTTTGCTAGTGGGCTTTTTGTATAATGATGTAATGAAAGTGTTATTGCTGTATTCAACGAAGACATCTGAGAACAGAAGTTTGTTTTTTTGACTAAGTTCATAGGTAAAGTTAAGGACGGAGTTTTTCTCAAATTTGGCCTTAAGTGTATATATTTCTTTAATGTTATTTGCTAAAATAAAAATATCATCTACATAGCGAACATATATTTTCGGTTTAAAGACCTGCGTAAATACCGTATTTTTTACATGGGACATGTAATAGTTGGAAAAGCATGGACCGAGTGGATTTCCCATACTAACACCATTAGTTTACGTGTAAATGTTGCCATTATGGTCATAGAATGGAACTTTGGTTGCGCATGCGTGTAGTAATTTTTTTAGTATGGATGGTTTGATAGATAGCGGGGGGGGGGGGGGTAGAATTATTAGTATATACAGAATTGAGGATAATGAAAATTCAAAAAATCGTTGGAGATTACCAACCTGGATAATTATATGGGAATATAAAAACCCATAAACCAGGATATCCGTTACAACTAATTATTTCCCAGATCCCAATACCTATCTACAAGCTATCAAAATTCTTGAATGACATCATCACTCCATACCTACCTACCAATTACAGCATCACATCCACCCACGAATTCCTGCAAATTTTAAAAACTACAAAAAAAGCAAAGCAAGGTATAATAGCATCACTTGACTTCGAAAACTTATTAATATCCCAGTCGACCAAACGATTGGCATTATCCTCAATTCTGTATATACTAATAATTCTATTCCTCCGCCATCGATCAAACTATCCATGGTAAAAAAATTACTACATGCATATACATATATATATATATATATATATATACATACATATATCATCAATCATGTATATATATATACTTATATATATCATCAATCATGTGTATATATATATATATATATATATATATATATAAACTTATATATGTCATCAATCATATATATATATATCATGAATCATGTATATATATATATATATATATATAAATCAATCATATATATACATATATATCATCATTCATATATACATATATATATATCAATGATATATACATATATATATATATATATATATCAATGATATATACATATATATATATATATATCAATGATATATACATATATATATATATATATCAATGATATATACATATATATATATATATATCAATGATATATACATATATATATATATATATCAATCATATATACATGTATGTATATATATATATCAATCATATATACATATATATATATATATATATATATCAATCATATATACATATATATATATATATATATATATCAATCATATATACATATATATATATATATATATCAATCATATATACATATATATATATATATATATATCAATCATATATACATATATATATATATATATATATCAATCATATATACATATATATATATATATATATATATCAATCATATATACATATATATATATATATATATATATATCAATCATATATACATATATATATATATATATATATATATATATATATATATCAATCATATATACATATATATATATATATCAATCATATATACATATATATATATATATATATATATATATATCAATCATATATACATATATATATATATATATATATATATATCAATCATATATACATATATATATATATATATATATATCAATCATATATACATATATATATATATATATATATATATCAATCATATATACATATATATATATATATATATATATATATATATATATATCAATCATATATACATGTATGTATATATATATATATCAATCATATATACATATATGTATATATATATATATATATATATATATATATATATATATGCAGAAATATAGTCTTAAAGTGTGCTATATTTATGGGGTAAAGTGCTCAATATCAGAGATAGAGCGTGTGTAAATATAAAAGTGGACATGGAAGTCAGCACTTAGAGGCGACAGTCTGTTTCATGCTAGTGCAATCGTCAGGCGACTAGTGCTGTTATTTTTCTCGGCTATTTATATAAGGGTCAGTGGTGCATTATGGGTAGTCTATTTTGGCGGTTACTTTTACCGGAAGTGGCTTATTTGTTTATTTATTTATGTCAAATTGTTTTGCTTGTTTTTTGTTTGTTTTTTTATTTTTATTTTTATTTTTTATCTTATATATTTATTTATTTATTCTTTTATTTTGATCGGTGTTTTTGGTTAACGTAGTAAAAATTTGTTTATATAGCTTATTGTTGGTAGTCTATAATGGCCGTCATTACCGGAAATCGCTTGTTCGCTTATTTATTTGGGTCAAATTGTTTTGCTTGTTTTTATTTATTTTCATTTTTATTTTTTTTTATCTTATATATTTGTTTATTTGTCATTGATTAAATCTGTTTGTTGAATTTGTGGTTTTTTCTGACTATTATTTAGGTGGGAACAGTTTTTAATTTATCTATTTAGGTTGGTTATCTTTATTTGTTTTTGTTTTGTTTTGTTTCTTAAACGGCTAGTATATCGTAATCGGTTGTTAGTTTATTTATATATTTGGATGTATTTAGATCGATTTATTATACTTGTTGTTATTTATTTGTTACACTATATCTTTTTGGCTTTCGGTTTTTAAGTAACGTAGTATATTATCTTTTATTAATGTTTTTTTTTTTTTTTTTTTTTTTTTTTATAACAGTTATAACTTTCGTCCGTTCTTTTGTTTTGATTTTATTTTGTATATTCTAACAGGTGTGGTTTTATGATTTGTTTGGAGTAATTTATTTTGCTTATTTTATTGTTGTTTGTTTATATATTTATTTATTTTAAGTTACGTAGTAAAAATTTGTTTTCATGTCTACATTTTGAGATTAGCTCGGATCTTTTATTTAATAATTTATTTTGATCTGGGAAGGTAATGATAGCTATTTTTTCCTCCAAGCAAAGTTTGCAGGTTTTTGATAGGTTGTTGTAGGCTGATGATTTTTTCCTTATTTTCCAAGATATTTTTGGTGTGGTGTGTGTTTTGTTTTTTATTTCCCAGATATACTTAGAAAGCATTGTGCTGTTCGCATATTTACTATTTGTGAAAGACATTTTGTGTACATAATTTCTTTGTTTCCATGGTCCTTCGGTTACTCCTATATATACTTTTTCTTCATTATCTGCTGATTTTGTCGTGGCTTGGTAGATTACGTTGTTTTGTAAACAATTACCGTTTAAGGGACATTCGTTTTTTATTCTGCAGTTGCACGTGGGTTTAATTTGTTCGTGTGGTTTGTTAATAATTTTTCTGTTGTGCTTTTTTATTATTTGTGCCATGTTCTCGGTGCAACTGTAGCTGATTTTTACTGTGTTTTTGTTGAATATTTTGTGTAGGGTGCTTGATTCCGGGAAGTGTTTGTGTAAAAGCTTGAAGAATATTTTTCCCATGTTTGTTTTTACGTTTTTGCTGTACGGTGGGTTGAACCATATGATATTTCTTTTTCTGTTGGTCTTTTTTGTGTTCTGTGGTGAGTATGTGAGTGTTGCTGGGAATCCGCTATCTTTTAGGGCTGTTTCATAGTCTTTCTTGGCCTTGTTAAATATAGATTCATCGGAAGAATTGTCGGAAAGCCTGCGGTTAATCGATTTAGGTATCTGTTTGATTATAGAAGGCGGGTGGTTGGAGTATATATGTATGTACTGTGGTTTATCATTCGGTTTTCTGTATGGTTTGTGTGTGCCTTTTCTTAGGTTGAAGGTGACATCTAGAAAATCTACTTCGTTTAGGTTAGTTTTTATATCTATCTCGAATCCGTTATTTTTGAAAATTTTAATTATTGCTTTTCTAGTTTTATCAGTCTTTTGTTTGTTGCAGTTTCTTAAGATTATCAGACCGTCATCTCTGTAGAGCCCTGTGTCATTTCTATCTATTATTTTGCTTAGTTCGTGTAGTAAGTAAATGCCTACGATTTCGCATGTCTCTGCACCGTCAAAGCTTCCCATTGTAGTGTCAAATATCCCATCTTTCTTTATCCATGCTTCTTCATGGTGAAATAATAATGATTTACGTGAGTGCTTAATGATGTCGATATATATATATATATATCAATCATATATACATGTATGTATATATATATATCAATCATATATACATATATGTATATATATATATCAATCATATATACATATATGTATATATATATATCAATCATATATACATATATGTATATATATATATATATATCAAGCATATATACATATATATATAAATCAATCATATATACATATATATATTACCAATCATATATTCATATATATATATATACACATATATACATATATATATATATATACACATATATATATAGATACACATATATATATACATATATATATATATTACCAATCATATATACATATATATATATATACATATATATATATATATATATATATTACCAATCATATATATATATATATATATATATTACCAATCATATATACATATATATATGTATTTAAAGACATTTATATTATGTTTAACGTTCTTTTTATAGATACAAGTATTTAAGCAAATGCTCTGTTTTATAATAAACAGTATTAAATAACATTTACCGGCCTGAATGTCCGAGAAATTTTCATAGAAAATTTTCGCTCTCCGACAGGAATCGAACCTGTATCCTATACGGAACCATCATTTCACGTGATGTGCCTTAACCTTTCGGCCACAGAGCGGCGTCTGGTTAGCAAGGTCGATTTTACTATCTTTAAACTTAAATCTTTCATGAATCTCTTCTATTCATATCTGCTCTAGCGTATCAAATGTAAACAAATGACGTCATATATTTTAGAATATCTTTAAATAAATTGTCGGACAATGTCCAATTCTAAAATATATGACGTCATTTGTTTACATTTGATACGCTAGAGCAGATATGAATAGAAGAGATTCATGAAAGATTTAAGTTTAAAGATAGTAAAATCGACCTTGCTAACCAGACGCCGCTCTGTGGCCGAAAGGTTAAGGCACATCATGCGAAATGATGGTTCCGTATAGGATACAGGTTCGATTCCTGTCGGAGAGCGAAAATTTTCTATGAAAATTTCTCGGACATTCAGGCCGGTAAATGTTATTTAATACTGTTTATTATAAAACAGAGCATTTGCTTAAATACTTGTATCTATAAAAAGAACGTTAAACATAATATAAATGTCTTTAAATAAATTGTCGGACAATGTCCAATTCTAAAATATATGACGTCATTTGTTTACATTTGATACGCTAGAGCAGATATGAATAGAAGAGATTCATGAAAGATTTAAGTTTAAAGATAGTAAAATCGACCTTGCTAACCAGACGCCGCTCTGTGGCCGATAGGTTAAGGCACATCACGCGAAATGATGGTTCCGTATAGGATACAGGTTCGATTCCTGTCGGAGAGCGAAAATTTTCTATGAAAATTTCTCGGACATTCAGGCCGGTAAATGTTATTTAATACTGTTTATTATAAAACAGAGCATTTGCTTAAATACTTGTATCTATAAAAAGAACGTTAAACATAATATAAATGTCTTTAAATAAATTGTCGGACAATGTCCAATTCTAAAATATATATATATGTATATATTACCAATCATATATACATATATATATATATATTACCAATCATATATACATATATATATATATATTACCAATCATATATACATATATATACATATATATTACCAATCATATATACATATATATACATATATTACCAATCATATATACATATATATATATATTACCAATCATATATACATATATATATATATTACCAATCATATATACATATATATATATATTACCAATCATATATACATATATATATATATTACCAATCATATATACATATATATATATATACATATATATATACATATATATATATATACATATATATATATATACATACATATATATATATACATATATATATATATACATACATATATATATATATATACATATATATATATATATATACATACATATATATATATACACATATATATATATATACATATATATA
>OZ038482.1:66166726-66331726 GCA_964036315.1 Acanthosepion esculentum
ATTGTTGTTGCACAGCCTACTTTGAACCTTGCAGTGTATCTACCTTTCAGGACCTTGATCCAGACAAGGTATTATACCTTAAAAGTATTTTCTCTCCGTGGAAAACTCTTTGGACGTTTCCTTGTCTGTGGTTGGCTCAGAGTAGAGACTGGATTCATCAAATAACTGGCAAATGCAATTCCCATGACTGGGATGAAGAGCCAGATATTGGACATTCACTGGCATAGTGTACATCCTGGAATAAGGTGAACAGCCTACTCTGTAATACAAGTTAGTCCATCTACACCAGGGCAGCAGTTGAAATGCTGGTGAAGAGCAGGCTTCAAACATTCTCACAACTAATTGAGGAATATCATCAATTAATGTGACATTATTGAGATCAGAATAAAAGGTGAGCCACACTGATGAACAGATGGAAGGATCTGTGACATTATGTGACATTGGTAAATGGAAAAGAAAAGTGACGTTAAATTATACCTGGGAAGAGACAAAATAGGGTTAAAATTAAAATACAACTGGGAACAAAACGAAAAGGGTTAAAGATAAAGAGTGATGTATAAATCTAAAGTAGTAAGCAGTTTACAGCACATCAAATGAACCCTCATAGCTGCCTACACTCCTGACTCATTCTTTGCATATGAATTTGTAGCGTGACAACTTTGTCCAGAAAGACAGTGAATGAGTATCAAGCAGATTAGCAACAACTTGATCTGCTTGGCGGAGATCTGTGGATGACATGTGCATTTATGTCAGGACTGCCACAGCACATCAGACAGCATCAAGAATGGATGCCATGCCTTTGGAACAATTACTAACCTGGGCACAGGCCATTATGACCGAGAAACCTGAAAAGATGGCTGCTGGTACAGCTCAGCTAGCCTGCATGTGCTGACTTAAATGCAAAAATGTTAGATTATCTGCTATAGATGCTCCAGTGGCCAGGGACTGCTTACAGAGGCATGCAGAAGAAACTATGGATCGACTGTGCGAGTTGCACTGTAGGACATGATGTATCCAATTTGATAAGGCTGGGCATATTGCATCAGTGTTGGGAAACCACCCCCAGAAGTCATCAGCATCAACTTGCTCTACAAGGAAGACACTGCCAACAATTGACATAATTTTGAATGGAAGAAAGTGCACAGCCTTGGTGGACTCTGGTTAGCAGGGTTATGTGCTGCTCCTGAAGGCCTACGGAGGTGAATGTGTTGACAGCTGACATAAAATCTCTGAAATGTTACAGACAAAGTCAAGACAAGCTGGACATAGATGGTACTTAGCTGGTGAACATTGTTGGCCTTAGTCATAGACAGGCAACTGTTGCAGTTTGACTTAGGATCAATGCCATAAGGGCAGCAGATGGCATCACCATCATGCCGGCTGTAGTAGTAAGAGACATGGCTAGGGACTGCTTGCAGGGACATGCAGAAGAAACTATGGATCGACTGTGCCAGTTGTACTGAAGGATGTGATGTTTCCAATGTGATAAGTCTGGGCATGTCGCATTAGTGTTGGGGAAGCGCCTCAGAATGCATGGAACTAGAACAATCTTCCTCAGTGAACGAATTCCAATCACCTGAAGAAGGCCAGAGCATACAATGGTGGAAACGTGAATATGGCGATGAAGATGAGGATAACACTGAATAATGTAAATAAGGGAAGTAATGTAGTAGTAAGCTTTGCCAGAAGAAAGGTGTGTGTGGCAATCCAACTTAATGAGCCAGATTTCTGTGCAGAGTTTGACCAAACCCAGAATTGTTGGACTGCAGTGGAAATGGTCAGGAGGAAAAACACCAGAGGCTCTGTGTAATGAGATAATGGAGTTCTCAAACATGTCAGGAGGATCTATGAAACCAAACTTCAGATTTGGATACAAAAATGGATGGCTGTTGCCCTAGCCTGAAGAAAAAATTGGTCCACATAATGGCCATGATCCAACACAACAAACAATAAGTACACCCAGAGGACTACAGAGAACTCAATTGACACATGCAAATATAGTCGAGTATTTCAATGTATTTTACTTTTCCTTCATTTTTTTTTTTTTTTTAAATTATTTTTCATATTAAAGGGAGAATTTTTTTTATACTACAGGTGTTTTGAATGTTTGGTTCACCTCGCATTATCAGAATTTTAATCAGCTTTCAATTGAAAATGACATTTCTTTTTCATAAATTTCTTGATTTGGTTTTCATTTCAGTGTTTGATTGTAGGGAGTTAATCACAAAAAATATTGTGTATTTGAATAGCAATTATCAATTTCAAGCAGACACTAAATGTTCACCTATCACTATGAATGTGTGTTCCCTGAGGGAGTCCCGATGTCTTGAGTGCCTATTGGGACTTAAGCTAAACCTAGTCCTCAAGTCGTACATATGATCCATTGCTGAAGATACTGAAAAAATTGTCAGTTCCCTGTACTGCTCCAGTAAGTACCTGATAGCTTATTGTTGATAGTTACACCACGCCCAAGCCAGCATAAATCAAGATTTGTTGATTCTTCTTGAATCACCTTTTATTCAGGTTTCTGACCATGCATGCAAATTAGTGATAGTTTTAAAAGCACTAGAACCACATATGCACTTTACCTAAATTGCAAATAGCGGCTTCGATCAAGCAGGCAAGACTTAGTCACAAGTAGGTTAGAATTCCTTGGTCATATTTTACCACAGGTTTAATTTTTAAGCATAGTTATATTGCAATTATTTCAACTGATGCAATTAAGTTGGTATATGTATAATGAGAATGAATAATATAAGTTTATTTATTAAACTTAGTCTGGCACAAGACCAAGTGAGAATCAAAAACATTAACGTAGTAACAGTCTGCAAGTCTAACTCACCATGGTAAGAGGTCTTGGGATAAATTGTATATTTTAATAATGTGAAATCTCTACCGTTTGTTTCAACATACCCAATTTGATCAACATATGCTAACTTTTTCGGTACACTCCCCTCACATTGTAAAAATTCTGTGTACAGTAGTTTTGCTGTGGAAAACCAGTGATATTAGTAAAAAGAATTATGGTTTTTCTATGACACACCCAGGTTCAAAATCATTCTAAGAAATTGCTCATAAAGTCAAGGACCATGTACAGCCCAAACCCTCAGATATTTCCAACATTTCAAGTTTTATGCTTGCTCTAGACATGAAGGGGAGAGTGGCATTGTATGTTGCTCACAATGGATTTGATGTTGAGAGACCACCTAGTTTGTGGAATCAGTTATGATCATAGTCAACAACACTTGTTTGCAATGAATGATCTTAAGTTTTCAGAATGCCCTAGAAAATGCTAGGGCTATACAAATTGCAACACAGAATGGAAGATTTAAAGAAAAGTGCTACCAGTTATACAGCTAGTAGCAGTCTGGCACAAGCTACAATGAACATCATGGAGAAACAAGATTCCACACTAATCCAGCAACTGTCATAAACTGGTGAAAAAATAATTAAAAAAAAAAAAAAAAAAAATCACCAGTCAGAAGATGAGTCAACATTATTGATTTAGTTATATTATTTCAGTTATAAGTTTCAATGACGGTTTCTTTTTTAAGTTTTATGACAGTTTTTGTTCAATACATCTTTAAGTTCATATTTTCTGTCCATAAAAAGGTAGTATAGTTGTATTACTTTAAGGATAGTTCCAAATTTGACAAGAAATGTGGTAATCGGCATGGGAGGTAACTCATATAGGCTTGCTGTAATCATAGGACGTTACTGGAATAAAACCAGCATGTCTACTGGTTAGCAACGGTTTTACAAACAGTTTAATTTGAATGAATACATGTATCCTTGTAGCCGGGGATCAACGTAGGAAATGTATATTACATGAACCAGATTGGTAGCTTTTAATGATTTTTAAGTGTCAGTTTCTCAAAAACATTCACTGGTGTACTACATCTGATACCTAAATAAGGCCTAGTAGTAGTAAAAATTAAAGATTTTCTAAATTTCTTTGTTTACGCTCAAAATGGAATTGTTGTAGACACAGAATTTCAATATTTCCATTTAGTTGTTTATTAGATGCTTATATGTTCACCTAGAGAAGCATCTTTTTGTCATTTTTGTTAAAAGTAAGGTACCTCCAATAATTCACGGAAAAACAGAGCATATAATGAGGTCCCAAACTCAATGAAAACAGTTTTATCGTCAAAAAAAAAAAAAAACGTTTATGAATTATTAAGAGGAAAGAACGAATTAGTTTTAATCTTTTACTCCTTTCTAACAAATTCGAAATTTTTGCTAAAAATATTTTTTTCTTATGATTTAGCGGTGTAACGTGTAATGGAAATTTTGTGCCTGTTTTTCGGTAAAATAACATTCATTTTGAAAGTCTTGCAAAAATCAAATAATTGTCAGATTTTAATAAAACTTTCAGTACTTATTCACAAATAAATGAATTTATTTTTATAAAATTTTGGTAAAAATATTTTTGTTTTACATCTGTTACACCCCCCCCCCCCGCACACACACACACACACACTTAATTTCATAAAATTTCTAGAAATTAAATTCGTCCTCCAAATTTATTTTTTTTTCTTTTTAGTTAAAGCAGGACACCTTGGAGAATAAAAATCATCAAATTTTTTTTTTTCAAACTTTTACCAGATTCCCTAAAATCTGCTACAAATCATAAAATAAAACTGTCTAATTATTTAATTAGATAATCTTTTAATTGTTTTTATAAATAATATTAAGTAAGATTAAAGATATAGTATGAAAGAAAAATCTCGATGAATAATGAATTTTAACAATTGTTTTCTTTTTTTTTTTAATTATAATTTATAGTTTCAAAAATGTTTTATAAATTCTTCCAACCTGCCAAGTTTGAATGTATGAGTGACCATACACGACATTATCAGAAAATAAGATCGATCATGACAGTAAATTTAAAGTAAACCTTCCTTGCATGGAATATTTCCAACATTTTAAAGATTACTGAGTACTTAAAAATTATATAAAAAAGCATTCACCTGTCGTTTTTTTATGTTTTAACAGATACGGTCTCTGTAGAACAATAATAAAAGTAAATCACTTGTGAAGTGATTTATTTACAAGGTGCTGATAAGCACTTAATTGTGCTACTGTTTGTTTTCAAAATCTATTTCTGTTATTTTCAACTTAAAGTAAATAATATTTGTTTCAATCAGTTAATATTCCTCAAATAAACTTTCATAAAAGTATATTCTTGGAAGATTTTGTAATAAAGAAAAATTCATTGCGATGACAGATGGCTAAAGAGGGCACTTATCAGCTATTCTTTGCTCCAAAAAAATGAATTGACTACAACCAATAGAATTTCTGTTTGAAATATGCTACAGAGTATTTTGCTTACTGGAAATAGTAAATTTAATCCTTTAGCTTTCAATTAAATGTAAAATGAAAGCTTCAAGAAAGATTTTTCATTTATGAAAATTCATTTAAACCTTAGGTATACCGAATTATTAGAAGTACAATGTCTTTATAATAAAAAAAAAATGTAAGTTGTAATTATCTTGATATTTTCTTATCATATCATTGATATTTCTTAAGCCTTTCATAAAAATTGTTTAAATAGTTCTTTCACTCTATGGTTGTAACAGTCTTGAAGTTGCTTACTATATTTCAGAATCATTGTATCCCTTATTTTTGGTTTGCATTGCATTGTTGGTTCATACTTCATAATACAGGACCTATAGTGATGAATAATTGCTATGTCTGGACTTACCCTGACTATTGTCAAATGCTCTGAGATGGGTTTGCTCAGGTGATGAATTCCCATTTCAAATGCTCTATCTGCTTCAATCATCACTTTGGTACGAACATTGCTTACTTCTTTACTGCGTTCAAGAAGCTGCAGGTAGCTAAGCTGTTGAGATGGTTCAGGCATTTGCCATGGATCAAAAAAGGCACTTTTAAAAGAAAATCCAACTGATTCATTTGCATTTTTTGTCTTGTTTTTTATTGAGGCAATCATGTCAGCCCAGTTGTAAGTATTACGTGGAATGATAAATTCATCTAAATCCAAGAAAAGTAGGTACTTAAACCTAGCCATGTTCTTGTAAAGGCAATCTTGAATGGCTAACAGTTGTCCATGGTACCATATAGAATCTCCCACTACTATTGATGGCAATTCCCACCGAGTCATGCTTACTAGGTTGAGTTTGGCATAGTAGTTGAGTATAAAATGTATGCTACTGGATACATTTTGCAGGTAAAAATGAAAATGTGAAGCTCCAAGAATCTGTGATAATTCAAAGAATTGAACCAGTTTGGTCATTGGAATTGATCCAAACAAAGGAGGAATACATATTCCAAAATATTTCTGGTTTACTTTTTTGGCAAGTGAAATCAAATCCAGTTTCAAAAAGTGTGTTGTGTTAAGTTTGGTAATTCCTATTGAAATAAATACTATCTTTGGTTCTGATAACCATGTTGGCACATGACATGAATAAATGCGTCCCTCAAATTTCCGGCCATGGTTCTCACACATTTTATACTTACTTGTTTCTGTCATATACAAATAAGTCCCTTTCTTGAACCAGCACAGCATTTGGCGATTATCATTTTTCTCTTGAAGTGCTATTAATCGTACTAAATGTGAAGCAATTCTTTGATCATAAAAGGCTGAAAGAATAAATATCCCAGAAAGATTTTGAAAACTCCCTGAGTGAGTCAGAGGAGTTTTTGAATCATTTTTATTTGCTTCTTTTTTGTTTGTAGCATGAAAAATGTTGGCTTTATTGTATTTTGTCTTTATTTTGAAATCTTTTTTTGATTGTGATATATACATGACTTTAGTTTTTTCCAGGAGTGGTTTAATCTCTATATCTTTTTGTATATTACCTTTAACTTGTATGCTTTTCATATTTTCGTTCTGCTCTTCCATAGTTTTATCATATCTTTGTTTTGAAGTTTTTATTCCCATGATATAAGAGTGTAGCAAAATTATGATTACACAATGCATTAAGAAAACTACTAACATAAACAGATTTTTATATCTCATGTTTATGATTTTAAATGGACAATATTTTTGCTCATAAATTATTAAGTTTCAATGTAAAAATTGATAATGCAACATTTTAAAATTTCTGCTTAATTTCGGCTAATGAAAAAAAAATGTCGGGAGTACTTTTTTCAAAATAATCTCATACTAATCCTTGTGAATATATATATAATAATAATATATATATATATATATATATATATATATATATATATATATATATATATATATTTTTTCCAAAAATTAAAATTATAATATTTTAAAAAAATGAAAGAATTCTGAAGACCTTTCTTTTTCTATTTGTAATCCTTGAAAATAAAATAGTTTCATTAAAATAATTACTAACCTGGTTATTCCAAATCCAAACAGATTTTTTTTTAATTCTTCCGATTTGAAAATTTTTATATTTATATATTCTATTATTGTGGTTTAAACACTTTTCTTTTTCTTTTTTTATCGAATTTTTATGTTGACAAATAGTTCAAGTAAAAAAGGTTTTCGTTTATCGAAATAGAAGTGATTTCGTGTGTGTTCCTTGTGTCGTCTCATTGTTTTCCTCCTTTTCAAATTTTCCACTACCATGGAGTCCTGCATTTTTTATTTTAGGTCCTGTCTCCGTGGAACTACGGGACATTTATTCTAATATGCGAGACATTATACCACAATCCAGCACAAAAATCTAAGCCCGTTGCGACTAAGATTGCGACTCCTGCCACTGTTAAGAAAGCGGACTGTTTTTAGTTTCAGAAGTAACCAACCAACACGCAGTATTTGGAAAGCATATACAAAGTTGGTTTAGAGTAATAAAAATAGCAAATACTAGGTTACTAGTGAAACTTTCTTTATTCACAACGTCACTTATATCTTGATAAGTTACTCTTGGGGGGGGAAAAAAAAAATTATTGGGTTGAACACTTCCGATCCCGTGTGTTCATTAACTATTTCTTAATTTTTTTCTACTTTTTAGAGGAAAAAAACTTGCATGATGTTTTTTTTCTTCCTTTTTTTACATCAACAAATTAAGAATACCTTTACATTTACAAAATGAAAAATATAATACTAAAGTTAAAGTAGGTACCTCCATGAGAGCTAGTAAGTTAAAGTTAAATAAATTTTCAGCACGTTTTTTTTGTTGTATGACAGACATTAATTTTGAAAATCTTGCAAAAATAAAAATAATTGTCGGATGTTAATGAAACTTTCAGAAACTATTCACAAATGATGGAAATTATTATGTTTTTTTTAAGTCATAGAAAAAAAATTTTTTTATTATTTATTACCCCCCAACCCCAACTAACTAATTTTATGAAAACTCTAGAAATTCAGTCGCATTCAGTTTTTTAGTCACTAGTGATTTAAAAGCACAAGGCTTTAGGAAAGCAAAATGTATTTTTTTAACTGGACCCACCCACTCTCTCTCTCTCTCTCACACACACCTAAAAATCAGCTCTGAATTGTAATAACTCAATAAAACAAAGATATTATTTAATTTTAAAATGCTTTTAGTTGCTTATATGAATATGGACAATATTTTCTGAAAGCAAAAAGATTTTTCGATGAAAAAGCTAACATTAAACAAAACAAAGACTATTTGATTAGGAACTAACTCGGAATGGTTTTTATTTCCCACCATTTTTTTCCTATTCGGAGAAATCTTTCACTTAGTAACTTAGGAAAAAAGTTTAAAAGTGTAAGCAAAGTAAGTAACTCTAAGTCTAAACTGGGGTGTCGATGTACTTTTTTTTTTTTTTTTTTTTAAACTAAAAAATTAAGCATTTGAACTTTAGAAAATTTTTTTCCAATTTTACGACTATTTGATACAAATAACGGCACGGCAGATTTTATTTTCAACAGCACGACTTTCGTCCACACTTGTTAGGTCAATCTTCAAATGTAACTAAGGAGACAAAGATAAATTCAGCTTACAAACATTGACATTGTAAATTTTACAAAAAACATGAATAGAAAAATCATCAGTAAATAATTTGTCCGTACTACTGTACTCGACTTTTCACTGATGCTGTATGAAATGCTTTTTTTAATTAGTAGAGGTACCATCAACCAAAATGTGTGTGTGTGTGTGTGTCTGTTTTCCTAAAATGAAAACATTTCACAAAAAAAACGACACTGTTTTTAAAAACATTAAATTTAATGATTCAGGAAATTATCCGATTTAAACAATTTCTGTAAGATTTTTAAAAAATTGAATACAAGTTGAATTTGGCCAGGTGGTACATTTTCTTTAATAAGATTTTTTTTAATTTCACTTTTAAAAACTGGTACGTTGTGTGTCAGTGTGTGTAAGTGTACACTGCACACTACGAAATGGTGTACTGTATTAAATAAATCCACAAAGCTACCGGTAGATATTATTAAATTGTTCCTTTTCTTTTCAGCAAGTTTACTAATTTACTTTGTTGAAGCAAATCTGAGACAAATAATAGATTTGTAAGAAATAGGTAACTCCATGAGATCGCTAAAAAAAGAACATCCATAGCATGATGAAAAAGACGCCAAACTTGACGAAAACAAAATTTTATCGTCTAAAAATGTTTGTTATTATTAAGAGGAAAGACCAAAGTTTGTTTTTTTAAATTTTTCCTTCTTTTTAGAACATACTAAATTTTGATTAAAAAAAAAAAACTTGTTTCTCTTTGTATCGCCGGAACTAGTAAATTAACATATCCAATTTTTAGCCCGTTTTTTTTTTGTTTTTGTTTTTTTTTTTTTGATGACACATTAATTTGGAAAATCTTGCAAAAATAAAAATAATTGTCGGATGTTAATGAAACTTTCAGAAACTATTCATAGATGATGGAAATTATTATAAATGTTTTTTTGTTGTTTTGCTTTTTATTAAAGTCATAGCAGAAATATTTTTTTTATATTTATTCCCCACCACCATAACTAATTTTATGAAAACTCTAGATTTAGTGATTGCAATAAAAGCACAAGGCTTTAAGGAATGCAAATCATGTTTTTTTTTTTACTCCCCCCCCTACCCCCCCGAAAATCAGCTCCGAATTGTAACATACAAAACTCAATAAAACAAACATTATTTAATTTCAAATACTTTTAGTTGCTTTTATGAATATGGACAATATTTTCTGAAGGCAAAAAATTTTTTTGATGAAAAATGAATTTTTAATACAATTATTTGTTATTTTTTAAATAATAATAGATTTTTACATTTAAGTTATTTTGTTGTATTATAAAATTAGTTAAAAGCCACATCCACTTTCGTAAATGTCCTTATGAGATAGATATTTTTTTTTACCACATTGTAAATTGTGTAGTTTTGACTAATCAGAAGACACACAGTAATTATGAAATGTAATTTTGTGTTTATAATCGGGCTGTAATTATAAAGTACAGAAGACCAACCAGAATACAATTAAGTTGCGTTAAGCATTGTTCTTCGCTGTTAAGGCCTTTAGTTTTGTGAAACGTGTGGAGAAGTTAATTTGATTTTTCAATTTCAACTGAGGAGTGTACCTACTAGTATCAGTATCATCTTATGAAATTTATATGATCTTATTTTTATATTAATCTCAGTTATGACATTTTTCCATAAATGAAATATCAAAACTAATAACATGAATGAAAATACAAATAACACAGTAAAATGTAATAAATGTACATAAAATTATAGTATTTTATGTACACTTCTGATAAAATTTCATAAGAAAGGTACCTATAACTTAATTAGATACTTTTCTTATGAAATTTAATCTTACTCTTAACAGTCTTATTTTAATTTCTTTATAATATATTTTCCATAAAGCATCGTAAACGTAAAGGTGAAAGCTAAGTATTTGATACCTAAGTAGAAAAAAAAGAAATAGAGCGCTGAAAGTTTTCCTTAAAAATAACGAGGTAAATAATTTGTTCACTTAAATCTAAATAATTTCACTTCTCTCCTTCCATAGAACAAATTATCCTCACGTAATCTATCAATACGTCATTCATCACCTGTCAAGTGATGCCAAAGTTTATGACTTGCTTTGTTTTATTTTCAAACTACATCTTTTCGGTGCAGAAGCTAAGTTAAGCTTGGTTCAAAATATTTTAAATAAACAT
Organism: Acanthosepion esculentum; assembly: GCA_964036315.1. Taxonomy (NCBI): domain Eukaryota; kingdom Metazoa; phylum Mollusca; class Cephalopoda; order Sepiida; family Sepiidae; genus Acanthosepion; species Acanthosepion esculentum. The sequence goes on from OZ038482.1 coordinate 66,177,792, forward strand.
AGTTTCTGATTTTCTTAAAATAAGTTTCGAAAAATAATTGGTTTTTAAAAGAATTTCAAACTGAGATTTTCATTTTTTTTATAAAATGGAAAAAAATGGTTGTCATGATTGATTATCTGTCAATTTTGCTGACTCAAAAAAACAAGATTTTTAACGAAAATTTCAGATGTGCTAGGAACAATTAAAAAAATGTAAAAAAAAAAATACCCCAAAAATACTTTGATCTTTCCTCTTAATAATAACAAACATTTAGACGATAAAATTTTGTTTTCGTCAAGTTTGGCATCTTTTTCATCTTTTTTAGCGATCTCATGGAGGTACCTATTTTAATTTATTTTCATTTTTCGTCTATTATAGTAGTTTGATGAGTGACCATGCCAATGTTTTAAAAATGTCTGAAAATGACTTCTTTACATACATAAATTTCTTTTCCTTTTTTATGGATTAAACTATTCTTCCAGTATTGATGGGGGCTTCCTTCCTAACTTTTTGTTTGAAGTAGTGTGGAATGCACAACATCTCTTTGAGTTTCATATATCCATTTTAGTTCTTGCTGCTGTTAAAAATCCTCACATGATGTGGTTTCTGTTATTTTGAACAGTTCTTTGTTAGTATCAGTCTACAGGGTTTGAAGAAGGATGTTCCAGACTAAGACCTTTTGTTTTCATTTACTTAATTTCTTTTTAATCATTGATCAAAGAAAGCAGTTGTATACAGCTGACAGTTTAGATATTTTTGAATGGATTTGGCAACATGCATAGCATCCATATGAAAGTCACTCCAACAAGGCTATTTAAGAACATGGCTTGAGATTTTAGATTAATGTTTTGATAGCAATTTGCAGTGTTGGGCAAAACTACTATCACAGTTCAGTTTAGAACTTTCCATTTTTTTTCTATGAAACAGTTTATGATGAGATATGACTTTTCTTATTAATTTGCATATTTTTCTCTAACTGCAATTTCCCACCTGCCTTGACACTGTAAGGAGAGAAAAGTATATATAGTAATTCATTTTTTGTAATTTTCTACACAAAGTGAGAAAGTGACAGAAGTTGTGATGCCTGATCAGGATCGATTACATTCTTTGGATTTTGCCAAGAATCTCTAGATGTACAGCAGGTGGTAGTAGTAGTATCCTATGTTCACTATGTACAAGCAATGGACTTGCCCCAGTTGGCTATTTAATTTGTAACTCCTGTTTTCCTTTTTGTAGCTGAGTTTCGTTTAGTTGAATAAAGCTTAGCACTTTTACTGTTGTCCTGAGCTCTGTTTACTCTTACAATTACTACAATTTATTCAACTAAATACATAGATAAAATCTAGCAGGGAAACAGCATGGAAGCCAAAATGATTGGATGTCAAACCTTGTTTACCAACAGCTGCCAGAGACTAGTGCCATTGGCAAACTACCCTACTAAACTATATAGATGATTACCAGGAAAGAATACAAAACAAATACCGAGCTCTCTTGAGTTGTATAAATCCCAGTGTAGGATGTACAGACTTTGACATGTCTATAAGAAAATTGGACGCTTTATTTATTAAAATGCCCAATGAGGTCTTTGCAAGGCACCTGTTGGCCACAAGACGACAGAAGCCGGGAGAGTCTCTGGATGAATTTTCCAGAGACTCTGAAAAGAAACTGCAATTTCAAAGACTTCTGAGGAATGCGGTAACGAAGATATGAGAGATGCCTTTATTTCAGGCTTAAGTTTGAATTCCATACAGCAGCGTCTCTTAGAAAATATAACCCTACATCTACGCTTACACTTAAACTCAAGCATCTGCACTGGACTTAGCACAAAGAAATAATGACATATACTGACCCAGAAGCACAAATGGCAGCGATAGTCAATTCTGACACAAACCAAGGTGTGTGATGAATTTCCGGCTGAAACAGCAGTAGTCACAACTTGTCAACTTCTTTTTTCATCAATTTGCCTACCATTCATGGTCCTGCTCATAGAGCTACTTGTAAAAAAACAAAATGCTCAAAGGAAGAACACTACACTCATGCATGTAGGCCCAAATCTTCATTAGCATCAGTGGCTGGTCCTCATATATGGACTATGCTTGCTAATGTACCACGGGAGCTCTATCCTACTGCAATGCATGTAGTGGTTAATAAAAAAAAAGAAAAGTTCTCTACTTGATTCCTGTAGCACTGATAGTTATATCAGTGAAAGAGTCCTGCTAGAACTGAACTTGGAAGCCCACCCATCCAGTAAGAGCATCAGTCCTTCATCAATAAAGAAATTCAGAACCTGCTTTCTGAAGGCATAATCGAAGAACATGTTTCTCCATGGCAAGCTCAGCTGGTAGTGGTAAAGGACCCCACTCACCATCATAAAAAATGAATGTGTAGATTACTCACAAACAATAAATCTGTATACAGAACTGGATGCTTATCCTCTACGAAGAATTGATAAAATGATCAATGACCTTGCTAGATACAGCGTTTTTTTTTTTTTTTCTACATTCAACCTCAAAAGTGCCTACCATCAGGTACCACTTAAAGTATTGGATAGAAAATACACTGCTTTTGAGGCGAATGGTTGCTTGTTCCAGTTCTCCAAAATTCTAGGGCTGCTTCGTTCCTGAGAGCTATAGACAAAATGATAAAGAAAGAAAATCTACATGGTGCTTTCCATTACATTGATGACATTACTATTTCAGGACACACAAAAACGGAACATGACCAAAATGTGAAAAGGTTCCTGGAGGCAATGATGAAAGCCAAAATTACCCTCAATAAATCAAAATCTGTGACTTCAGTACCTTCCATCAATGTTTTAGGATACCATGTCAGCAGTGGAATCATTAAGCCCTACCCAGAAAGACTTCACCCCTTAAAAGAACTACAATCTCCAGAAAACTTGAAATCAGTTAAAAGGGCGTTGGGCATGTTCACATATTATGTAAAATGGATACATAATTTTTCTTATAAAACTCGACCTTTTATTAAAAAAAAAAAAAAAATTCCCACTTGAGAAAAAGGCACTCAAAGCTTTTGATCAATTAAAAAAGAACTGATAGAGGCCACACTAAAACCAATAGACAAAAGTTTACCTTTTGAGGGGGAATGTGATGTGTCAGATGTGGCTATTTCCACTGCCCTTAGCCAAAGTGGTCGCCCAGTAGCGTTCATGTCAGAAATACTACAGGGAAGTGAATCAAAGTATCACATAATAGAGAAGGTGGCCGTGACAATTATTGAAGTGGTTCAGAAGTAGTCACTATTTGTCACAGCAACATTTTACCCTAATTACTCATCAGAGATCAGTGACCTTCATGTTTACCAATGAAAAGCGTGCTAAAATTCAAGAATGGCAGTTAGAACCTTTAGCCTTCAACTACATGAATACCACCCTGGCAAGGAGAACATAGTTCCCAGTGCATTTAGTCAAGCTGACGCTTGTTCTGCCCTTACCGGCATTCACAATATGCTATACCACCCAGGAGTTACTAGACTCTTATATTTCATTAGAGGGAAAAATCTTCCTTTTTCTACTGAGGAGGTAAAAAAGGAGTGTGTGTCTTGCAGAAATTAAACCCTGTTTCTATAACTTGCTAGAAAACACTCTTATCAAAGTGACCAGACTCATGGAATGACTATTGACTTTAAGGGACTCGTGCCTTCTACCATGCACAATACATATTTACTGGTAGTAATTGACAAATATTCATGTTTTTCCATTCGTCTTCCCATGTCTAAACAGGCACACTACCTCAGTAATCAAATCCTTAAATCTTTTGTTCAACTTAGCTGGGATGCCTGGCTACATACACTCTGACAGAGATGCATTTTTCAAGTCTAAGGAATTGAGAGACTACCTCTCACAAAAAGGGGTCACAACAAGTAAAACCACTTCATATCATCCAACCAGGAACACACAGGTTGAATGATTTAATGGCACTATATGAAAGGCGATTCAATTAGCTGTTAGATCGCGAAACAGCTGAGAAGTACTGGGAATTGGTACTTCCCGAAGTGCTACACTCTGTAAGATTGTTGCTATGTACTGCTACAAATACAACACCTTGCAAGTGTTTCTTTGCATTTCCACGTCAATCATCACACAGTAGTTCTCTCCCATCCTGGCTAATGTCACCAGGTCCCATATTATTAAGGAGATTCATAAGAAATAGTAAAACCAATCCTTATGTGGACCAAGTCGAACTCTTAGAAAGTAATCCAATTTATGCCAACATAAAGTATCCAGATGGAAGGGTGTCTGCTGTATGTGTTTGTGATTTAACCTGCCCAGAAGCGGAATTAACCCCTGAGTCCCCTACTGTGGAACAAAATAGGAGTGCTCTGGGTGTCCCTATACCAAAGGAGAACATACCACATAATGGAGATCATGCTGGGCTCCAACAGGTCAGGAGATCCAAACGGACGACAAGACCCCCCTACATTTTCCTAGGAAAGAAAGAATATGGTAATAGTAGTATCCTATGTTTACTATATACAAGCAATGGACTCGCCCCAGTTGGCTATTTAACTTGTAACTCTTATTTTCCTTTTTGTAGCTGAGTTGAATAAAGCATAGCACTTTTACTGTTGTCCTGAGCTCTGTTTACTCTTACAATTACTACAAGGAGCACTAAACCAGATGCAGCAACAGTATTCAATGTGTGGGCTAATGGTAGATTTGTAAATGTGCAAGATGGATTTTAACAAGAAAAATTTTCTGGCACAACACAGTGACCAAACAGTAGATGCAGCTATTGATTTGATATAATCGCTCCACTTCAAGTCAATGTGTTACTCTCCTGGAGTCTAGCCTCAGCCATGCTACTGGTAGGCAGAAAAGTTTCTTTATGGTGGTTAAATGAAAGCAGTTTTGTTTTGGAGGTGTTAAAATTTACAAACCCTTTCTTGCCCCTGCATAAATACCTAGTTGGGAACTGATGACATTGGGAAGATCAGAAACAACGTAGGACCCATCATAAAGCTTTGGAGGACACCCATGTTTGTGTGAAAGGATCTGGAAGTCAGCCTATTCAGAACAACCTTCATTTCACAATTTGATAGGAACAATTGGATTAAATCAAATATTCATCATGTGCTATTGTAGCCCTGGAACTTGTATAGAAGGCCTGCATGCCAAACTCTGTCAAACACCTTCAAGACATTTAGAGCTGCAAGGGCTTTTGTTTTTTGTTTTTATTTACTGGTGCTTTAGTAACTGATTTTGTCAAATTTTCTAATGTTTCAGTTCCAGTACTTCAATAATTAGCATGTGTAAACCTATATGAAGAGTATAGTGATTTAACATATAGGAAAAAATTAGAAGCTCATTATGCACACATGAAAGAGTCACTTTTACTCAGTATGAAATTGAACATAAAGAATTGTTTATTTACAATAAATATAGGTGAAAATTTCTTTTTGCATAAATTTATTGTAAGTTGTGAGAACATTGTTATATAAATGAAAATAATATATAAAATAATAATAATGATGAAAATTATAAAAAAAAAAAAAAAAGTTTAAACCTTGTTTAAAACAAACACATAAATAAAAAATTAAAAATAATAAAATTACCTCCAGCCTGCCAACGGGGACTGTTACTGATGGAAATAGGGACATCCCACCAAGAGATGTGAGATTCACTCTCTTTTTTCCCAGGACTATCATGATGACAACAAGTGTATAACTTCCCTCTTTGATAAGACTTGTGATATTACAGAGTGACTTACTCCCTTCTGTAACATTGTATGAAACTACCATACAATTTACCATGTTCTTTTTATTGTTATTATGTATGTTTGTTCTGATTTTCCTCGTGAACCACATAGTGTGAGTGAATATACCTCCACAAAGTAAACAAATTCAGATGGATGTAAAAGTTTGCTCAAAATGTTCTTTTTAGCATCTAATAAAAAATTAAGTTAGACAGAGAAAAATATTTATGTGAAAGTGGGACTTTGAGGCCTGGTCTGCTTGAATGTAGTTTCAGAAGAACAAATTGTCAGTTTTTGGTTTCAGTTATGGTGTCCAGAGTATTTGGTTGGCTATGTGGTGCATCAGGATTTAAAGTTCTCGCTCCGAGCTGAAAATGTTAATTGATTTGCTTGGCCCCATGTCCAGCTTATTGAGGAGGTATGAATCAATAGAGACTTTCACCAGCTGGCAAATTTATTTATATTCAGGGTTAGTAAGTTCATTAAGGTATTTTTTCAAATTATCACAGGTTTTAAATTCCATTCATTTGATTGGTGAAAAATAATCCAAAGGTTGAGTTTTCCTTCTCAACCCCCCCCCCCAACCTCAGAACATTCAATTTTTATTGCGTTAGGTCAGAGAGTGTTGCCATGAACAGGTTCAAAATCAAAGCTTATCAAGAAAAGTCTCATCCTAATGCTTTATTGGTTAATAAAGTCTTCACTCTTAGATAGTTGAAGAAGCATAGAGTTGTATTTTTTTCTCTACATACATTTTTATAACGGATATCACCATGGGCTTTTAAAAAAACGTGTATTTTAAATAATTTTGATGTCTTCTTTGAAGTTAAATTTTGGTTTTATTTGAAAGATAACAGCATAAAGTTAATCTATTAAAAAAATATTTTTACATAGTTAAATAAATCCTCCAAGGCTCTCTCTCAGTCCTACCTTTATATTAAAAATCTAACCATGAACACTCAGATCTTTAGTAAATATGCAGATGATACGACATGAATGCACCTCCAAATATCTTGATGACAAGTCTCTGGCAGGTGATCACTCCTGTGACCTATCTCTCACAGCTCAATGGAAAAAAAAACTTAATACATCCAAAACTAAACTAGTAACATTTGATTACCACTGAACAGCTCCTAAGCCTGCACCAACAATGATTAATGGTCACTACCCTCAAAGAGGTTAGTTGCTTGAAATGCCTACTGGGTCTAAAACTTGTTGGGATCTGTCTTCCCAGCTTTTTGTTGCTATCTGAGTGTCAGGCTTCCAAACATTTAACAACGACAACAACACATCTTTTAAATGAAACATAAAAAGGTTAATTTCTGAAGTTGAAATAACATTTATATATTCTTTTCAGAAATATACAATAGCAATAAAATGTTCAATTTTCCTTGCAGTGAAGTTTGTTCTATAAAGTAATTAAGTGTTCTTCTTGCAGTGTGAAATGTGGGAAGAGTCTTACTATGATGGTCAGCTTAATGTGTTTGTGAGTTCATAGACAAAGGCTGAGTAGATGGTTGCTGTTTAATCCCTTCTATTGTGTGCATGGACAAGGCCCTTAGTTGTTGGTGGCTGCTGGCTGTCTCTCTTCCATTGTGTGTGCGTGCGTGCATGAGTGTGTACACGTGTAGATCAAATTGGCCTCCAAATTGTTTTGAGCCTTGAGAAGTAGTATGCTTTTATTTTTATATCCATAAGGGGATTCAAAACAGAGGTGTGAATTTTTTTAATGCAAGGTTTTCATTGATTAAAGAATAATTTCAAACTGGCTCATGAAAATCTTTTTCTCAAATTTGTGGGAGTGATGACGGGAGTTATTGTTATTTTCTAAATGGTCCAAAAATAACACATCTACAACTATGTCCAAGTATTTTGGCAGTATTTTCCCTTGTAATTACTGTTTATCCAACAAACCTTCTGATGGGATTTTATTGGTTGAAAAAAAAATATATATTCTATCTTTACAAGAGTCATATCAGACAAAGAATGGCATATTACTGTCATATCTGGGTTGGTGCTGCCCAATCCGCACTGTCCAGCCTCGATACAGCCTTGTGGGTGATGAATTAGTCTCCAACTTCTGACTACATCCCACAGATGAAATGTAGGTAGCCACTCACAACTCACTATTACAGATGTTTGGACAAGTTGCATCCTTTAGTTCCACCAAGTTGATTTGTGGAACAGACTCCCGAGAGGATGCTTCCCTGACAGCTATAATCTTGCTCTCTTTAATTTTAGGATCAACCAATATCTATCTTACACATCCTGATAATACACATTTCTTACTTCCTTCATGTAACTCAGTAACCATCTGCTTTGAGTGGTCCTTGGGCCTTGTATTGGGTGTAACTAACAGCAAATAAAAAGCAAAAGGAAGAACTCTCCACAAGAAATAATTGTGGAGCATTTTTTAATTCTTTTTTAAGCGCCCAAAGTCCCTACTTTTTATGTGTTCTGAAGAGAGTTTCTACTTATTGGTTGGGTATCTACTAATGAAGAGGGACAGAAAACTCGGCAGCACTGGAATCAAACACTGGATCATGGACAAGACTTCCACATGGGAATCCTACACATGTAGGACAAACACAGCCAAAACACCGGAAACACAAAGAAAGATGAACAAATTTGAAAAAATGCTGAGTGACACAAACAAAAATCCTTAGTAACACACGGCAATCTCGATGTGCGGTTAACACCTCACACTGCCAAGCTTTGCTTCTTCCCAGAAAATGTCCCTGCTTTTATGGCGCCTAAAACCTTAACAGTTGGATAGCAAAGGAATCATTTGCATAACTAACACTATCTCATGAGGAGGTGGTAAACACTTTCTTTCTTCATAACCAGATGTTCCAGTATTCACACTGGCTCTTGTTTTGGCCAGGCAGCCATGTGCTGTTTTTCTGCAGAGACAGCATACTAAACATTGTCTCTTTGATCAATGAGGGCAGGTACGATTATCAGTAACGATTGGCTGCTCCGTCCTCATTTTGTTCCCACTACATGTTCATAGTTGATATTAAATATTTTTTATGATATAACATCTTCAGAAATTTAGCTTTATAGTAATGTAAAAGTCAGGAACATTCAAAATTCACTAGCACAAGATGGGGGCGAATATAAAATGACCTGACAAAATACTTCCACAAAACTTTATATTGAATTTTTTATTTTAAAGTTCATTCATTGATGAATACTGTATATACTTGAGTATCATGAAACCTTTGATGACCTAATTTTGAAGCTAATTTGACTAGAGTAAGTGGATATACACTCGATTCTCTTTTTGCATGGGGGATATGTTCTAGAAACTACCATGCAAAATAAAACCATGTAAAAGAAGAAAAAAATACAGTGAAAGATAGGATCTGTCCAAATATATTTAATAAAAGAAAAAAATGTTAATTTTCATATACAAATAAATTGAATTTTTTTATTTATAAAAACAATCATTCTGTCATTCAGTATCACTTCCAAACAGTAAACTTGCCTGCTTTTTCTTGTTTTTTGGTGGTGCAAAATCACTCTCATTACTGGAAATATTTAATGGTGATATATCTTCATGTGTATCTTGAATAAAATTAACATCTTGTATCACTTTTGTTTCACTGGTTTTGAATATGAATTTGTTTATCAGACATGGTGAGATGAAGTAATTTAGGAACAGGAAAAAAAGTCAAACAATTATGTCCTGACCCCAAAAAGAAGAGGTATTGTGCAAAATTTCATGGGAAAATTAGCTTGGAGGAGGTGTTGTAATGAAATGTCCCATACTCCCTATTGCCTATGTGGACTGACTATATCAATAGCTATATATGGTGAGCACAGGATATACCTGGGGGCTTGTTTCAGAAATTACTAGCTTACCACCCAATTCCCGGTCTCTCAGTAGTGTATTCTCTTGTACAATAAACCTCTCTTCTTTCATCTACATGTGTGTTGCTGTTCCTTCACTCAAGTACCACTTTTGTCTGTTTGTAACCTCTAAGGATACAACAGTTATGATTTTGTTTTTGTTAATTCTTTATATGATTCTTCATAACATGCCATAATCATTTTCAAATCATGTTGGAATTGCACAGCTCATTCGACATTGTAAGAAAATGATTTCCAAGTTTATTTGGAGGCCTTCTAGAATTGTACTTGCAGATAGTGGAACCACTTCTTCATCCTCACTACCATATGCTAACATGGAATCATATACATTCTCTGAAATACTCTCTCTAATTTGTTCTTCATTAGGATCTTTGTCAATTGTTTATTCTGCAATATCTTCAGTTGTTAATTCTTCAAAACCTTCTCTGCCAGTCTGATGTGACAAAGTGATGATATCGGAATGTAATTTGTTCATAATTATATTAGATACAAGATTTTTAGGCTTTACACATTCTAGCCAAAGTGATCTTCAGTATGCATTTAGAGTGGATAACTTTAATTTAGATAAAGCCAGGGCAGCATATTTAACACAATTAATTATAATAAATTTTTTTACCATGCTTGAATGATTGAAAGTGTACCGTCTTTATTTAGTTCATCTATAGTATATTCAAATGTTCACTGGATATAATATGTTTTGAATGATGAAATTATACCCCGATCAACCAGTTGAATCAATGATGTTGCATTAGGTGGTAAGAATACAACTTTTACATTTGGGTATTCCAAATCTGGATGACCGGGTGCATTGTAAGTAAAAGGACTTTAAACTCAAGACCTTTATCTTCCATATATCTTCTTACTTTGGGAACAAAGCAGTTGTAAATAGTTTAGTAAATATTTCTGCTGTCATCTATGATTTTTTATTGGCTCTCCAATGACCTGGTAATTTACTTAAGACTACGCCTTTTATTGCATGTGGACAAACTGATTGATTAATTAATAATGGTTTTAACAAACAATCTCTTGAAGCGTTGCTACATAACAAGAAAGTTACAGTCTTTAGCTGCCTTAAAACCACTGTCACTTTTCTCTGATTTTACTATATATGTTTTGTTTGACATTTTTTCCAAAAGAGACCAGTTTCATCTGCATTGAAAACTTGGTCTGAAATGTAACTGCTGCCTTCAATTATTTTGGCTAGTTTTGTAAGAAATTCTTCAGTAGCAATCTTATCTGCTGATGAAATTTCACCTCCTGTTTTTATATTGGGCAGTCTTTTGAGGAATTTTGTAAGCTATCCCGTACTTGCAGCAAGTTCATTCTTTTTATCACTAGACAGATGTCACACACTTGATGATTCCAGATCATTAATCTTCTTGTAAAATCGTAATGCCATCTGTTTTATGGTTTTACCATCTACTAGTATCTTTTTTTGATTGTTTTCTTCTATCTTATTAAAACTTTCTTCATTTTTGTTTTTTTTAATCCTGTCTCTTGTATATGACAATGACTTGGCAGATAATATTGTTCCAGAAGCTACGGATCTTCTAATGGCAGCATCATTCCTTTTGATCATTCTTATCGAAGCTTCATTCAGGAAGAAAGTTCTACCCAAGGATGCTGCACTTTCACCCTTACAAAAATACAAAATATTGGTCTCCAAAGAAATTGATGCTCTTTTATTTTTCTTAGATGTATCAGCCGACAATTTGGGGTAGGTTATCACAATCACAAATAAAAGAAATATAGCAGAGGATGAAACATGTGATACATCTTTCATATTAGACCCAATGCTAATAATTGCTGCTGCACGCCATCTGATGGCGTGGTTACACACAGCTAGAGGTATGTACAGTGCATAGGTCCCGCCTACACTGGAGAGTGGGGGATTACTATACGAAAAAAAAAGATTGGATTCTATTTTGCTTCAATAAATTGTTACTTAACCATTTTATGTAGAGTTTTGGCATTTGGTAAATTATAATTGATGTTACTTAATCGTTTACTTGCCACTTGCAATAAATTTGGTGGTCACACAAGGACAGATGTTTAAACAGTGTTAAAGTAAAAAAAAAAGCAGTGCAAAAAAAATAATTGGTTCTATTTGTTGGACCATGTTATAACCCTGAAAAAAAGAATACATGCAAAAAGCGAATTGAGTGTATAGTTTGGTCAACAGGGCTAGCAGTACATACACTAATTTTATATCTCTTGTATGATGCAACCTACTTAAAATTAGCTTCAAAATTAGTATTGTAGAGAAAAGAAAAAAAACTTTAAACTTGTTTTAGCAATAAATGCTGGCAATAGGTTTCTTCTGTCTCTTGTCTGCAACACTTGTAGCCAATTCACAGTTCAAATGAGTGTACGTCATAACAGTCCAACAGGAAACATAGTAACACGAAAATGGTGTCATAAATCCATCCATCATTTCTCACCAGCAGAAACACATGTTAATCCACCAAGCTCAGAAAAATTGTGCTGCTGGTAAGCAAAAAACAATGGCTTTTATTCACCGAGCAATTTTTCTGATTGGCCACGCCATTCAGGAGAGGAAAGAACATTAACAGATTCTGATACTGAAACTAACAGATTTTTTGCTAACTACTTTTTCTTAAACCTCCTTCAGCACATCACACACAAAACACATCTCTTTTTCAAGGTAGGTGATTCTCTTTTTCACCAAAATTAGATCTTCAACAGTTGTATATATACAGTAAATGCTGAAAAATTCAATGAATTGTGTAAATTTTCAAAAACAGTGTTTGTGGAGATACCTATATACATAAAAACTGATTTTAAAGGTACAGTCATCCATCGCCACTTTGCGCATTGACTGTCACAGCTTCACTCTAGTGTGGTTTTTCAGATCTTTTCATTAAAAAATCATTTCATGGTTGATTACATCTACTATTGTTGCAGGTGTGCTGTGGATCCCTTGTTAGTGATGTGTTTGGCTGTGTGTTGGTACAAAGGAGTTTGCAAAAAAAAATTGTTCAGAAGATAAGTTGACAACAAACTGAGGACAAAACAACAAAGCAGTAGTATTTGATTAAAATAAAGCCAAATTTTCTTTTTAGCTACAAAACCAAAACTAAATACAAAAATATTTATACAATTATGCTTATTAGACCTTCAAGGTATAAATAATGTTTATGCAAATGATTTAGATGAGCAGTAACCTTTGTTGTGCAGTACATCTCTTCAACACTTCATCATTGAACAAGTTGCATTATTTTCCTAGGTTCACAATAAACTAGGAAACAAATGCAACTTGTTCAATGATGAAGCAATGTACTTTGTGTGATTTTAAAGTATGATAATAATCAAAACATATGACTCCTTGCCTAATAAAGTGTTGGTCTTCCATGTGCTTGAAAAACAGCTGTTACACTGTCAGGCATGGAAACTGGGGGGGGGTGCTAAAACGTTCTCAGTCTGAAAAAAAAACCATTAAAAAAATTTGGTATTAGGTCATTTGATCCGATTTTGCAAAGTAGTCAGACTAAGAACTGTTCAGCACCCTCTTGTACAAAACTCTAAATGTTTCCTTTTGTGTATGGTGCCAGAATTTTAACAGAAGGTTCTTCAACTGCTGCAAGTTACATAGTGGAAGGTTCTGAAAATCAGGTTGATCCATCACATCCCATATGTACTCAATAGGATTGAGATCTGGACTAACTGGTGACCAGGGCAACACAGTAAAGTACTCTATGTTTCTGAAAGCATTCCTGTATAATTTGTTCAGTTCCTCATTGTGTATTATCTTGCTGAATGTTGCCAGTCATCATAGAAGACTGTTGCCATGAAGTGGTGTACCCGATTTTTATTGATGTTGAAATAGGTGCTACATGACAAAGTATGAATGATAGAATTCAGTATTTCCCAACAGGACCATTACCCATTGCATCAGACTGCCTCCACCAGGTTGTTATTTTCGTATGGTACATATTAGTATCATCACTTCTACAAGATAATCACATACATGTCCTTTACTGTCCACCATATTGCAGAAAAAGCAAAAATCATCAGACTAGACAGTATTCTTCCATTGGTACAAGGTTTAGTTCCATGTGTCCAGTGAAGATGCCTTTGGCAATGAACATTGATAGTCTGACTTTTGTTTAGCTATGCAGCACCATATACAAAAAGGATCAGTGTATATTGAGATGTATTTTTTCTTCACCTTAAATTAGTTATTTGCAGTTTGTGCCACAGTAACTTTTCCATTGGCTCATTTGATAAGTAAAACAAAACTCAGAAAAGAAGTAAAAGTACTAAGCTTTATTTAGGTAAACTCGGCGACAAAATAAAAGAGAAGGCACATTATATAGCCCATGTGGGCAAGTCTATTACTTGTACAATGTCAGTGTAGGATACCACAACTCATACTTGGTAAAGAAGCCGTCTCATATCAATATCATAACTATTCAATGCCTTGACAGTTGGTTATTTTTCTATTATTTGACCAGTACTGATAGGTACTCATTACAATGAAGGCAAATACCGACAAGCCATGCTGATCTAGAAATTATTTGTCCTAATCTTCTGCCTATTATTTTATTATAAAAGTCACTCAAATCTTGCTCATAACTATAGTATTCAATACATCAAAACAAAGTACACAGGACCAACTTCTATACCTCTGAACCCAATATGTTCTTTTGCTATGATATTGTAGCTGTTATTCTTGCCATATGTTGCTGGTCATAAATTCTTGCCATTAGTGTATAAAAATTATTTTAATGTTAAAATTTAATGTTGACATGTTAGTTTAACATTAAAATGAACATAATTTTTTCTTGGGAGATTTTCACTTTAATGACCTGAAACTAAATATAAATGCATTTAGGCTCTATGTATGATATTTTAATTAAAAATTTTAATTTTGTTTTACTTTTTGCCATTATATTCAATAGGTAGGAAATAACAAGAAAATGGATTTCAAAACTTAGAATTAAAGTTTTTTTCTTGCTAACTTACCTCTCAACTGGCAATTGCTGTAATCGTCAGTAAATCTGGATGTAACTAGCAAATTTAATTCTTGATACACACACCTAGGGACAGTTTTGGCACTGGAGTGTTGCATTCTTAGATAGGCAAAATAAAACTTTAATACCAGATAGTAAACAATAAAACTATATTGCCAGTGTCTTTATAAATTATCACCAAATTTCAAATTTGAGCTGTATAAAAATAAAAAGTGAAACAATTATGGATTCTCAAAGGAGATAAATTGTTCTCTTCATTTTTTTATGCCATATTGTTTTTGTTATGAATCATGGGCTAAAAACAATACTATTGTTAAAATAATTGCCAGTACAAGATGAAAGTTTTTCTTGCTTCCATGCCACCTAAAATCTTCAAAAATTTAAATGCAACACTAATTACCATCTTCTAACTGAACCCTGTTCCTTTATTACCTTTTCCTCACTAAAGTCTTATCATTCTCTTTCACTCCCTGTAACCACCCTTCCCCCTGCATTTTAGTGGCATTATTGCCTTGCTTGGGGTTAAATGATTAAAAAAAAAATGAGAGCTCTTTTGCTTATTTTCTATGGTGATTCTTTTTGTTTAGCGTTTTTCAAAAGACATGTAGTCCTGTCCTCAGGATGAAACTTCAAATCATTTACAGAGATACTACAATGCTTTAGGCCAGTTATGGTTGAACTGCGGTCCACTGGCCACATGGAACCCATTTGGCCTTCTGAATAATTTAATAAGGAAATTTCTTTCATTCTCACTTGTTCACTCTCATACATTCTTGCACAAAAAGTTGAGAAAAGCTGTTGTAAAAGGGAAATAACTATTAACTGCTTGAGTAACTTCCCTTACTTATTAATGCCTGTTGCATTGTGGGTACAGTTCTACTAAACCACATACATAACTGTGATTAAATACAATGTTTATTGAATTTTGTAACCTTTTGTTGAAGGTAACATTTACAGCATTTTAAACCATTGGCAATTTCCATTAAGGAAGATCATATGTGTAAAGATATTTTGCTTTAGAAACAGGAAATGTTCATATTAAATTTTTCTCTAGAAATATATATTTTGTATTTTCAAAAGAATAAGTTAGAAACAAATCCTATGCAGCAACACATTAATCACAATGTAATTAGTGATAATATTACACAAAATGTTCAGTTTTTAAATTGTAGAAAATAAATAAAAAATATCAAATTTTTCCCCATTTCTAAGGCAGAAGCTTAAGCATATAATCTTCCATAGTGAAAATGGCTGCTTTACTTTCAGCAAAAAATTACTTTGAATTTTATTATTAGTGAGGCCCACCTTATAATGAGCCATTTTTAATGTGGCCCACTGATTGAAAAAGGTTGCCCATGTCTGCTTTAGTCTTTCTTTGATACAGTTCTTGAAATATTTTTGTGGGGGTATGTCAAGACTTGGTGGAGCATACATGTGCTGTTCAGCAGTTGAGCTAAGATTATAACCTTCACCTCCACTAAGATAGGCTCTAACCAGGACTTCTTAGTTGATGTCCCAATTCCTGCCATCTGATTCCTATGATTGAACATAGGGCCCTAATGTGGAAACATTCAAGCTGCCAAATAGCTTGCCGTTATAGTGCCCAAATTTTGCACACAATATGCTACTGAGCACAATTATTTTGTATTCCTTGATTGATTGTCAGCTTGATGTTCATCGTTGCACAAAAAGCAACCCCCAAACAAACAGGCCCTACTGATGCAGTCTAATATCTTTTTGCCAACCAGCCCCTTCAAATAGATATTGTGCCTCGGTTACATGAACTGATAGTGACCATCAATTAAATGTCATAAATTTAAATATTGGAAGGAGAGACCTTTAGATTTTGTAGCCAGCTGATGAACAGCCAAAAAGATTGAATGCTAGTTTGTTGATGATGATTTGCAACTTAGACTAATGAGGGTGCTGCTGTCTGCAAATAAAGCTTCAAAATTGGTCTCTCAAGTACGTTGACTGGATTCAATCTCAAAGAAGGAGCCATCCATACTGTACTTCAGACATACATGAAGGGTAGATTGAACAAGACCACAGATAATATACAGCTTTATTTGACTCTGTTGGAGACATTGATAAGTTTTCACTGGAGATAACTAGGTCTGTTATACTATCATGAAATGGGTGAATTAGTTTCTTTCTAGAGAAGCTGAGCTTTGTGTGAATAGCCAAGAGTATCTTCCTAGTGACTGTGTCACAGGCTTTTGTTAGGTCAATGAAAACTTCAGAGAAGTCCATATTCTGCTCTGCATTTCTCTTGAATCTGTCTCATTGATTATCATGTTGGCTGTATTGTATCCCCATTAGCCAACTTGATGCCAATAAATGTTTGGAAGCCTGTATGCAAGGATTTTACCAGCAATGAAAGCAAAGAAATTTCATAGTAGTTAGTGCAGTCTGCTTTTTTCTTTGTTTTCTTTTTAGCAGGAAGATAATCATATCATCCCTGATTGTCTTGTAGCAGTATAATAATTCATCACATTTTGAATTCATTTGTTAAAATCATTATATTCTAACAGCTTTTAAAATTACATTTGTTTTCTTTGAGTGTCCAGACTTCATTAGCATATTAGGCAATCTGTTACTAAAATGTATTGAGGAAAATCAAAATTCATTTGAGATATTTTATGGAGAGCATGGCAAAATAATTGATGGGGTTTTTGTGTGTCTATCGTTCAGTTAAATTAATGGACACAAAATAGGTGTCTAGTTTAGAATTATACTTACATTGTAAATCAAACACCACACTAAAAATTTTAAGTTTTGAAATTTTCAAAAGCTGAAATGCTGAAAATGTGCAGTAACCAGAAAATGTATGGTCACGTTTTCTTGAGTCAAAAAAATCTTTTGGGGAATTATAGTCTGAAATCAGAATGAATATAAATAAATAATCATTTGGCTGAATTTTTTTTTATTGCATTAAAACTTAAAAAAAACAACAAAGGTATTATCTACATTTAATTTCTACTGAAAAAAGTAATAAAAAGTATAACATTGGTCATAAATAATGCAAAAGATAATTATTTTTATAAAATATTCTGTAATTGTACACATTTTGTAGAACATCTCAACCATTTCTGGAATATAAAACATTCTTTGTGGACAAGTTGAATATTTCTACAAGGCCAAACTTTCACCCTCTTGATCTTGCACAATTCCTTCAATACTGACAACTTTCTATGCAAGTAATATTAAGCATGTTAAATTTTTTAAAGTATGTTCTTAATTAAATTACAAATTTTTATTTTCTAAATGTTATTGTTTACACACTGAATTTACTAGTACCAAAGACAGCCTAATAATTTGTTTTAAACTTTTTATAATTTTAGTCTGTTACCAATGAAGACGTTACACAAGAAGAATTAGGTGGAGCAAAAACACACACCACAGTATCAGGTAAGATACATTGCTTTAAGCTAGCAGGACCCATAGAATTTCCATGGACTGACGAATAGAATGTTGAGAAAACAACAAACTTTTTCTATATATATGTATATTTAAAAATAATGCATTGAAGAAGGAGCAATTAAAATCTCAACATATATAACAGAATGAATACTTAGGCAGTAAATAGTAAAATTACATATTTGTACAGGTATATTTATAAATACATAGAGTTCAGCTATTAAATCTATCCTTTTTAATATAGAATAGTCATAGGCTGAGAAAATAAACAACACATAGAGATACTTGGGAGTGTCTACCATGTGTGCAAAGATCACCAATGCCAATCAGTCCATGGTACACTTCCTCTGAATATAGAGCCAAGTTTCCCCCAATAAGAATACAGAAAACAACAGACCTATATATGTACAAAATATATAACATACCACATATAGCCTTCTCATTTGAAAGATATTCATTCAATAAATATATAAATAATATTTTTATTATAATAAATTACAATAAAAACATTTTACATCGCGACACAAAACCTTTTTAAAAAACTAATGCAAATCCATTATATATCTACCCAAATTCAAATCACCCTCCATCCATAATCAAACACATACCCTCCTCCATAGAATATAGAATCAGTAAAAACTATTCCAGTGAAGATGTATTTTATAAACATAGTAACTTTTACAACACTGCTTTAAAAAATAAGTGCACTGACAGTATATATAGGAAACATAACATTATAAGTGAGAAAAACAGAAAAATCATTTCATACACTCCTTCATTTAACCAAATGGTTAGTACTAAGTTAGGACATAAGTTTCTCAATTTAATTGATAAACACTTCCCTAATAATAATCCTCTTAGTAAGATTTTTAATAAAAATACATTTAAATCTTACATCTGAGAGTTTGCGACCTTTAGAGTATGCCACATATTATTACCTATGGCTGAGCACTGGCTGAGGTAAGAACAATCCCACCTTCTCAAATATCTGCTCCTGTGACTTGTTAATAGTCAGGGTATATGACAGTCAGGAAACTAGGTTCTCTCCAAGGTGAATGGCAAATTAGTCACTTGGAGCCAGCTTTATTCTGGGGATGAGGACAAGTTTGCCAAATAGTAAGCCACTAATCAAGGAAGCCTAAAATGAATGTTGATGCATGGCCACCACTTCCAGTCTTGTACTATTGCAGAGTCTATTCTGGATAGAAATGTTACGAAGAAGCCTTACTATTGAGCCAGGTTTTAAACTCGCTTTATGAGGAGGCATTCCTAATGGTGTCAAAGATTTTAGAAATTCAAGTAGGTAGCACTCAGCCTCAGCAGGATCATCTGTCAAAACGTTATCTGTACTATAATAGGTGCAGCAGTTACCTGGAAGTTTTCTCAAAACTTCTTCATTGATCGGGAGGCAGTTCTTTGGCGAAAGAATTACTCTGCTCCTTCTCCATTCTTCAGATGTATAGTTGAAGATATGATCCACCAGAGAGCCATCAACGCATTAAATTTGATGCACTTCTATGTCATCAACAGTAACATTAGGGTCTTGTGAAGTTGCTCATGTTCCATTGCCAAGATGCAAGAGCCATGTTGCAAATTCCTTTTGATCTGTTGTCCTGATGATTTGGCTTAATCTGTATTGGATGAAAATCAGCCATAGAGGAGAATTTTTAATACAGATTTCAATGATTGCCTCATGACTTCTTCTTTGCAATATGGGTAGGATGTGCTTAAATTCTCCTCCCAAGAACACAACTTTACCACCAAAAACAGTAGCAATGCTAGTGATATCTCACAAGGCTTTATCAATAGCATGAAGAGCAAATGAAGGGATCATAGAAGTCTCATCCAAGATGATCAAATCATGGTTTTGTAAATAATTTAAATGGTCTGAAGTGGCTGGTACATTACAAATGCTGGCCTCTATGAGTGGGACAGGCAATTTGAACAAAGTATGAATAGTCTTTCTATCTGACAGTAGTGTATAGAGGCAATGTCTGTCCAAGCACCACTGCATACATTGCAGTTGTTCCTTCACAGATATGAAATTATGGTATTAAACATATAAGTTTTACCATAACCTCCTAGTCCATCTACATAGAAACGGGAGTTTTGGGGCACCTCGCCTCTTATCTACAGATTCAAGCACAGCATTAGCAATCAGTCTCTGTTCATCAGTAAGTGCTGCAATGCTTGAGTGATCTCTATCAGAATTGCATCAGTTGAGTGCAGTGTCATGGTTTCTGCATGGTCTACATTAAAACCTTGGTGCAAGAAATCTTCAATCATGGATCCCTTATGAGTGGTCCACAGTTGAAGAGTATTTGTAGGGTTCATATACATGCACAGGGCAGAAAACATAACATGCGACTGTAAAGGCATCCGACAGGCAGCAGCTTCTAGCAATGCATGTTCTAGTGTGTCATCATTTGATAGAAGATCATATCTCAGGCATACTACCTTAAATGTTGGCAAGATTTCTCCTTCTACAGTGGGCAAATCCTAGAAGCTCATGGCACCTGAAATATGCAGCAGCAACATTCACAAATGAAATTTTTACATGTCTCTAGGGCTCACTATATACATTCTACTGATATTCATATTCCTTTGTCTTGGTGTCCATCTTTTAGAGCACTTATTAAACACATAATGCAGTGAAATGTCAGGGTACAAGTGGTTCCTTACATCATCATGCTCATTCAGTTTAAACCATGCAGTGAGGGTAGTGTCATGGTCCCTCTCTGTCAGAGAAGCTTGCTGAGCATTGCCTCTGTGAAAGTAAACTCTTTGCTGGTCTTCAAGATGTACAGCAAGTTTGTAGACATGTGACATGTAGCTTGAACTCTGACAGTCTCTGCATAGTTTCCAGAGGAGAAACATATCAGCACAACATTCCTATTGTCAACTGGATATCCATTCAAATTCAGAAGCATTTTATCTCTGTAGTTCTTTGGGAATTTCTTTTGGCATGAGCCATTTTCCATGCTAGGTGAAGAAGGATTATCTGTTCTGCAAGGACCATGTATCATGCATTTTTTTTACTAAATCATGCAAGACTGGATCATCATTGGCATAAGGAATTTCAGCTGTTACAATCCTATCTATGTTATCGCTACCTTATCCTCTGTCTTTAGAGCCTCATTTTCATGCGAGAAGCTTCCAGTTTTTGTTACCAGTTCATGATGAATGCCATTTGTAAGCACAAAAGTAGGAACCTTCAATTCTTTGTGATACCAAAGTTTTAAAATTAATTTTTATAAATAAAAATGCTTTTTTGAAGATTTCATTTTATCTTTAATTGAAAGCTAAAGGATTAAATTTACTATTTTCAGTAAACATGATATTCTAGTATATTTCAAATAGAACTTACAGTGATTTGAATTGATTTTTCTTTTGTCAATTGTAAAATCAGCCATTTTTACATATTGACAGATTTGTAAACTAAAGTTAATTCTCAGTTTTAAAAATCTTGAAAAAATATTACTAAAATTGTGAACACATGGTGTTAAAAACCATTGGCAATAGATAAAATGAGAAAACAAATTTCAAATGTGAATGAAATAAAGTCTAAAGATAATTAAATTAAACATCAAATTAAAAATTAAATTCAAGGTTTCAAAACAACTCTAACAAAAAAAGAAATTAAAAACTAAAAACATTTTTTATGAAATAGGAGTTAAATATAAAACTAATTTGAAAGGAAATTGCAAAATGACTTTCAAATTAAAAAATAAGAATTCCAAACAGAAATTTAAGTTAAAGTAAAAATTATTTTTTCTACTAAAATAAAATAAAATAAATACATAAAATAAAAATACTTAGTGAAACAGGAATTCAAAAAACTAAAACTTACTTTAAAATTTTGAAGGGATGATTTTCAAAGCCTGTTGAGACATGATGAAACACAGAAATGAAATGAAAATTGCCAGCATTTGTTGACAGCAAGAGTAAGATGGTGTGGGTGAAGGTGTTTCTTTGAAAATCGCCACCAGTGAGACACCGAATACAGATCAGTACAGAAGAGTGTAATGGACCAACTAAGTAACTAAAGCAGGAACAATTATTATTATAAGATAATTTGTTTGTAAAAGTGACAAGAAAAAAAAAAGCTTATGTAAATTTAAGAAAATATTGCAATATGTATAGTGTTGCCCAACATATGAAGGCTTTTGAATGTTTGAGAATATACTTTTTGCCATTAGATGAGGTTTTGTTATTTTTAGTCATACTTCAATTTTCCTATGAAATGCTCATAAATTTAAGAGTGCTTTCATTATCATTGTGTAAGGTAAAGTGATTGAACAACCACTGTAAACAAATATATTTTTCACTCTATCATAAGTAAAACTGTGGTGGAGACATACCTTGCTGCAGCAAGAGAAGGTGAATTGTCTGTACATGTGCTTGTAGACATTATAGATGTATGAGGTGAACACCGGCAAATCAAAATTGAAGTGATACAGCACATGCATTATTGGTGAGAACGAGGCTAACACAAACAAGAGATCTTGGTTTCTTTCCCGAGACCGAGGAAGGATAAAAAGAGCTGACTTTTTGTTCCAGGACAGTTTTGTTCTTTGAGACTGGTGAAAGCTATACCCATGTTCCAGAGAAAGTGTGATAGTACTGTTGTTTAACATGTGCAGGAAACGGAGATCCAAGCAAAGCATTGTTCCAGTTTCCATGTTAGCTGTCAGTGGGAACAGATTCAAGTGGAAATTAAATTTTTCTACCACACAAAAACCTAAATTTTTTAATTTAACATTTGGTTTAGTAATCATTAAATTGACTAATTTTCCTCAAATCCTATATTTTAGTAATGGTTATATTATTTTTGAAAGAGTTTAAATTTTTCAGTTGATAAACCAATCATGGATTAATATTGGATGGCAAAAATTGGCGTAAAATGTATAAAACCTATTTTAAGTGTGCAAAAGTATTTCTTGATTTTTTACAAGTATCTTTTCTTGCAAGTAAATCTTAATTGGGGATATTTAAATTACAGCAATATTTTTTTAAAGTTATAAAAAGTCTAAATAATAAAATTATATATCTGCCACTCTATTGATGAACCACTTCACATACAGTGAATTAAAAATAGTCTAAAACTTGCTTTAAATACACTAAATTAATTTTTCTTTGTATGCTGTTTTACTTGGATATATGGAGATGTTTTTTTAATTTCTGAATAGTCATCAAGTTGTGGCTGTATTCATAGTTTATATTAGAGACAGTTGCATTCTAAACAGCCTCTATTGCCATTGTATTTATTCAATATTTTGCTATTATGGCTATTAATCATACTTGTTTATTAATTTCAGAAATATTTTTCCTATGTTAATTCTTATAGCACTATTGTACTGAGTGTAGGTTGGGGTTAAATCATATTACTTTTCTATTTCAGTTCTTTTATTGTCATTTTTATTTTTTTCCTTTGCTATAACTTAGGTTATTATAATGTCCATTTTCAGCCAGCACCTTAGCTTCTTCAAACACTTTTTGTTTATCAGATTTGTTGAAAAACCTCATTTGTATGGATAGCCAAAGAAGGGGTGATTAGATTTTTTTATTCACAGTCTTCCCTACATTTTTATTGTATGTTCAATATATCCCAGTTGTTAAATTAAACAATGTGACCAAGAAGTTGAATTCATGCTGTTATTTTCACTTTCAAGCCATGATCATTAAAGAACTTGTTAATCTCCTATCTTGTTCTATCTATCTCTGTGGAGCTTTTTTACATAGTACCATTAGATTCTCATTGCAGTATAGCCTCATATCACAAATTTCAGATGTGTGCCTAAGTCTCCACAAAATGAAAACCCTCACTATTTCCCTCACCTAAGCCCCCATTGCTACATCAGAACCATTACTCTTTTTCTTAGTTTGTGGAAGACAGTTGGCACTGCATTTAAAATACTATTGACAATGCTTCAGTTTCAAACTATGGCAAAATGGTACCCAAGAACAAAAGCTGGTTTGAGGCTCTAATTTCCACATTAGGGCCAGTCATCAACTCTAAATGCATTAGAGATACAAGCATGACCCTAGCTAGCTAAGCAAACTGCATGTTGCTGTGCTAATGACCACTGGCTCCAACTGTCAGATACCAATATCAGGAACATATACAAAGACATTAAACAAGCTACAGGCAAATGCACTTCTGAAATCAAAGACACGGAAGTTGATTATGGACAAAGACAAGAAAATAGGATGATGAGTAGAGAACTAACTAGAACTTCAGAAAAATTCTTGAAGGCTCTGATCTACAGAACTCAACAGTCATTGATGCCCTAACTTGTGAAAAAAATACCAGCTGAAGAGGACATACCATTCAAGATCGTTAAATGCAGTCGTAAGCCAGCTTTACTGAAACTCCTCCATAGTTTTTTGAGCCTCTTCTGGAGTCTTCTCAGGACATGTGCAATGCCAAGATAATTACCCTGTATAAAGACAAAAGCAACCACAGTAACTGTAATAACTACTGGTTACTGTTATTCATTGTTGGAAAAGTCTTCACCCAAGTGATCTTAACTTGACTCCAAGTCCTTACTGATCACATCAACCCAGAATCCCAGTGTGAATTTAGGGCTAAAAGATCCACAATTAACAAGATCCACTCTCTGTCAGCTTTAACAAAAATGTTGTGAATAACAGATGCCACTATACATTGCTTTCATTATTCTCTCTCAAAGCTATTCAACCCTGTTAGCAGGTAAGTTTTATTTCAGCTATTAGAGAAAATTAGCTGTACTCATACAGTTGCTGATCATCATCATCTTTCATGAAAACATGCAGGTTGCAGTGAGCTATGATAGTGAAACTTTGGTGCCCTTCACAATTCAGAGCAACATAAAAGTAGGATGCATTTTAGCAGCAACTTTGTTTTGCATCTTCTTTTCAATGTTATTGAGCTTTGTATTTAAACAATCTGAATATGTATACTTACATATAAGAAGCAATGGAGACTGTTTCATTTGGTGCGCATGAGGGCAAAGACAAAGATGTGCACCATCCTTGTCAAAGAAACGCTGTTTTCTGATGATGCAGCTCCAAACATGACCTCCAACAACTGATTAGCCAGTTCAACTATATCTATAAGGAAATCAGACTATTACAAAAAAGGCAAAAACATCATCGACATGATTCTTGAAATCACAGATCACTTCATATATCTGGGTTCTCCTGTCACCAACATCTTGACCTGGAAATTGACAAAATGCATTACCAAAGCAGCAGTAGCACCAGCTAAATGGAGCAAGAGAATATAAGACAACAGTCACTTAACCTTGCAACATCAAGCTAAAAGTATTCAAGCTATGTGCTCTTAGTATTCTGCTTTATGTCAGCAAAACCTGGATAACATATGTCAGACAGGAAAACCTCATCGAAAGCTTCAATTTCTGCTGTCGACAACATATCTTTGGCATCACACAAAGGGGCAATTGGTTACATACATTGAATAAATGCCAGCTGTATACCAAAAGACATCATGTCGGGTGAGCTGGCCACAGTACACTGTCTGGTAAGCCACCCTTGCACTATGTTTCAAGGACATTTGCAAGAGAGACCTGAATTGACTCTGGTAACTCGGAACCACTGGCAGACAACTGCAGTGGCTGATGCTATACTGTTCAAGGAGGAGTCATGAAGGGCAAGAAAACGTGAAAGCAACAGCTTGAGTTCAAAAGAAAGTGCAAGGAGCATTCTCAGACCGTTATTCCACATCCAGGCTTTATCTGCCACATGTGCATTTCAACCAAATAGTGCATCTTGCAAGATAAATGGATATTTTAACTTTGTATTTTTACTTTTTACATTTTACAGCTTTGGTGTCTTTGACACAAATATTATGATTGTATTTCATTTAATGAATAGAAATGTGTGTGTTTGTGTATTTGTGTAAAAGGTAGAGCAAGAGTGAATTTTTTCCTCTCAATCATTCATCTTTTTTTCACCAATGAAGAAGGATGAAATGATGCCAAAATATTTTACCATTGAAGACTGATTTGCTTTATGAAGACTGATTTACACTATTTATATTTGGACTATTTTCCTCGCCTTTGTTGTTTTTATCACTGAATTTCAGCTGTTGTGCCTTCTGGCCTTCCTCAGGTGTACATCAATCTGGGTAACCTAAAGGGAAATCTGAACTGAACCCTTTATTTAATCTACAGTTGACTATGTTTAGTTCTTATTTTATTTGGTTCTTGCTTGCCCACTGAGTTCAAGTACATACTGCTTGACCCAGGGATTGAACTCACAACCACTATGTCACCAAATTCATAAAGCAAACCAACACAAACCCACTAGACCATTGTCCCGTAGTAAACTTAGAGCTTTAAACCTAAACCTTTAAAACTACTGCCACTGCTACTGGCTGTCATGTTCTGACTGCTGCTCATGTTTTTGATTACTGCTGTTGTCATTTGTCTTTCTTTATTAGCAGCTCTCATATTGTATTTATTTTTATGCTAGAAAGGAGGTTCTCATAACAAATGCACTGATTTTTTCAGTGTTCTTCCCTGTTCAGTATTTTCATTTATTCCACATGAATGACCACCCCTTTCCCCCCATTCATTATCAGCCATGCCCAATTTCATTGTCTCACCTCTCACTGTGGCTTTTCGATGTTCCTCCAGCCTTACTTTTACAGGTGTGCAGCTTATTTCAACATTATATTCTCTGTCACACCTGTAAGGAATCAAGTACATGTAATTCTTGGCCATATTCTCCCCTGTTTTAGGCTTTACTTGGCAGAGATTTCTCCATAAAGTGGAACTGCTTGTGAATATTGTCCTGATGTTGTATGGACCTCATGTCTTTTCTGATAAGCCCTTGACATGGTAGACAGACAATTTTCTCATCATCCTCTTTGTCCTGCTGATATCACATTTACCAGATAATTGTTATTCTGAAGGGCACATTTGATGCTGATCATTTCTTTTTCTTTTTGCTATATGTCTGGGTTGCCACTTATGATTTTCACCTGGTGTTGCAGGCATCAAGCGATCCCTTTCTTCACACTGTACAGATAGTGAGAATTAAAGTCCAGTGAAGGTTGGTTTGTGATATATGGATGATTTGAACACATTCTCTGTGCAAGTTATTATTACATCCAGCTGATTATTATTTTCTTCTTCCATTGTGAATTGGATCAAGGTTCTTATTGAGTTCACATGGCCCACCAGTATTTGTACAGCTTCTTGATGTGACCAGAGTATGAAAGTGTCATCCACATATCTCAGCCATACTGTTGGCTTTAATGGTGCCATTTCTAAAGCCATTTCCTCAAAATATTCCATTAGTGGTGACACACCTTCCTTCTGTTGGTACATGACAGTCTAGTTGGAAGAATGTTGTCTGTACACAGAACATCAACATTTCCATCAGATTTTCCATGGAATGTTAGAATGTTCTCCCAGTGAGGAGTCTGATTCCAACCTATTTTGAACCACTGTCAGGGCCTCATCTGTAAGAATTTTGATAAACATGCTTACCACATCCAAGCTTACCATCCTACTGTTATGGATGGGAGCCCCTTGAATCAGTATCAGTAAGTGTTCTGAGTTTCTAACATAGGATGAGGACTGTTAGTGGGTTGACTACTATATATCCACTATGAATCTATTCAGTGAGTAGCATGCTAAGCCCCTGCAACTGACTATAGGTCTCAATGGAATACCAAATTTGTGAATCTTGAGGAGACTATATATGTGTGGCAGCTTGATGTAACATTGAGTCAGCTGTCTATACTTATTTAGTGCAAAGTGTGAGACTACCCACCTCTGCAACTCGCTGCACAAAGACACTGACCCCACGTCGTAGAATTTCTGTGCGGTGGATCGAGCGAGAGGTAGGCTCACAGGTAAAAGAAAAACACAACTACAAACTTGGGTAAGACGAAAAGAGGAGAGAAGGTGTGTGACCTTTTTGTGGATGATAACTCTTGGTTGATTCTCGGCTGGCGGAAAAAATATATCCTAACTAACAATGTCCGGCTGCTAATGGGTCGCTCTTCGATGTTACGTGCTCCGGCCTAAATCAACCTTCCTCGAACCTAAACTAAGTCTAACTACCCGTGGCCCAAAGCGCTGCCGTATATATGGAGAATCCTCTTTCCTCATTTCCGGACAAGGGACACCCACGAATAAACCCATAACTTTTTCATGACCATTTCTCTCTTTGAAGAAAGTGGACATAAAAATATTTCTTAGCCTAGCTGACTCCGATTCAGGGACATTAAATTCAAACCCTTTTAAGTTTTGACCAGAGCCGGTCTTTTTCCTATCTTAGTATTTTGACAAGTACTTAACACTTATCTACCCTTTTCGCCATATGTTTTTATCTAGATTCCTAATCTAATCATTTGGTCTTGAAGTTTGATGCCCAGGTCAAATCTAACTAATCTTCTCGCACATATGCGTGCGCGCGCACGCACACACAGATGTGGGGGTGTATATATACACACACACAGATGTGCGGGCGCACACACACACACGCGTGCGCATATACCCGACTCATAGTGTCACACACCTCCCCCAATCATCTTTGTCATTTATTTCATAAATTACACAAAAATTTCAACAACAATGAGACACTATGATCTCCCCCTGCACATTATGACCCTGCTCGGGCGTCCCCGAAGAGAATACAATAATGTACAGGTCACAAAAACAAATTACCACAGAATTCACAACAATTATCGCCACTCATCAGAGGTGGAAAACAGGTTTCAATAATACAATATGAGAATATGTATTCTCGGCCGAGGAGAAAACAAAATAAAAATATACAACACACACAAAAAAAAAAATATACAGACAACAACAACCGAAATTACAAGAATTTCAAAGGGTTTCGGTCATCCCCTAACAAAATAAAACAACGGCATAGCCAACACTGCACTGGGGTGGTTGGGATCATCCACCCCTTACAACACTAACATACATATAAGGAGAGAGGAAGAAAAAAATGGTTGGTTTCAGTCCTTCAACTTTGCTTTCCTGTGAACAATTTTGAGGGGCTCCTGACTCATTCCTATTCCGTAATCCAGGAGGACTTTTCGATTCACCTCCAACATCATTCAATTTTTCAATTTTTTCGCCCCCCCCCCCCCAACAAACACAGGGGAATTTTAACCACCCCTATCCAAATATTCAGGAGTATTTTTCGGCTTATCTCCCCTTTTCCTTACGACGTGGGAACATCATAATTTCCGCAGTTCTTTCGGTGTCGTAACAGGAATAATGTTTTTGGAAAGCATTGTGGAATTCACTCCTCCACCAGGGATCTTCACTACCCCCTGTACAAAAACCACAAACTCTCTCCCTGTGTTTACTGGGTATGTCAACATGACTGACTTCCCAGCCACCCTCACACCATCTACATACAACAACACAAAAAAAATCACACCATCTACATACAACAACACAACAAAAAAAAAAGAAGAGAAGAAAAATAAAATGTTCACCTTCAATGGTTAAGCTTGGCGAGTTTTGCTTTTTTTTTTTTCTTTTTTTTTTTTTTTAAGTCATTCATTTTTATGACGCCAAGTTGTAGCGGCTTTGCAAGTGGTGACACCACCGAGCATGCAGTGTCCGATTGGTCCATAATTGGGAAAACTATACTGTCTTTTGTTTCCTTGGTCCCTGCTATCCTGACTGACATTCCATCTTGGTCACTATGTCTCTTTTCTGTCATATTTCTAATCCTACATCTTATCAACCACTGCCTTCCCCGGATTATCAATATCACTACAATTGCAATTACGACCATGACACACACACCTAGTGACGAAACCTCCTACCTCCGGATGCAACCTCCTTTCTGGGTCACTCCCTCCGTATGTGACCCAGCTGTCCGCACTCCCAACACCCCGGTTGTCTTGGGTCAGGGAGTGGCCTTCTCCAGCCCCTTTCATGGGGGTGGTCTCTCCAACGATAGCCCGAATGGCCACGCTCCCCCTGATCACAAGCAACAGGAGGAGTCTCTGTCCACCCCGTTCTCGTATCTCTTGACCATCCTTTTTCTTCTCCCCTCCCCTGGGTGGCTGTGAGCCTATTATAGAGCCTAAGACTCTTTCCTGCTGTTGCAAACGCCTCGGCAAGTGAGGCTGGGGCCGCCCTTGCTGTGTCTTCTCTTACGAACGCATTTTCTATAGCGTCCGTGTAGTACTCAGCTAGCTGCGCCTGCACCGCCTCCCCATCACGTTGAACAGCGTCTTTGTATGCAACCTTAGCTAATCCTAAAACTCTACTTGCTAGTTCCGAGAGAGTTTCTCCTTCCCTTTGCTTAATCTTAATTAAGGCCCTAGCAGCATCAGTCGCACTAGTATAATCACTGTACTGGTTCGTCAGCTGTTCTAAAAGGTCTCCCCAGTTACTTTCAGGATTATCATCTAAATATAATCCTATGTACTCCGATACCACCCCGTCCGAATAGTCATAAGCCAGATTCACCAACTCTGTCTGTGTAAGTTGGTAAATTCTAGCCTTTTTCTTCAGAGCTTCCCCCCAGGCCGGAAACGCACCGGCTTTTCCCGTGAATATAGGGATCTTGGATCCACTTGCGACTACCTTAAAAATATCTATCCTATCCATTTTTCTATTAAATGCCAGCCAGAAACACTAGTTAGAAACAACAAGGACCAAAAAAAAATAAAACAAAAGAACAAATTTTCAGCCTACCTTGCAGGGACCGGAATAGATTCCCTTTTTCTGTTTCTTTCTTTTTTTTTTTCTTTCTTTCTTTCCTTTTTTTTTCTTCTTTTTTTTTTTTTTTTTTTTTAGTGTTTGTTTACTTGTTCATTGCAGTCGTCCTCCTAGATGTAGTAAAAATTAAAAAAAAAAAAAAAAAAAAAAATCTCCAGTACTTGAAGTGTCCGTTCTCTAAGGGGGAAAGGAGTGTGTATCTGTCTGTGCCTCCTTTCTTGCTTCCTTTCTCTCTCTCACTCTGCGTCACTTTCTTTTTAACTGTTCCCTTTCCTCCTTTTGCCTCTGTTTTTATCTGTCTTTGTTTCGTCGTTCGTCTGTTTTTGTTTTGGTTTGGTTGTTTTTTGTTTTTCCTAAATTTTTTTTTTTTTTTTTTTTTTATACACACGTATCTGTGTCTATCGGATTATCGAAGTCTTCACTCATTTACACATATACACATACACCTATGCACATATATTGAGTGTTTAATCGGACGATTCGATCTTTCCTTCCTTCTCCTTCCTCCACAAAGTCTATCGTACTAGCGTGCAACCCAAGGTCGGTCCTGGTCGGCGGCGCCAATGTGAGACTACCCACCTCTGCAACTCGCTGCACAAAGACACTGACCCCACGTCGTAGAATTTCTGTGCGGTGGATCGAGCGAGAGGTAGGCTCACAGGTAAAAGAAAAACACAACTACAAACTTGGGTAAGACGAAAAGAGGAGAGAAGGTGTGTGACCTTTTTGTGGATGATAACTCTTGGTTGATTCTCGGCTGGCGGAAAAAATATATCCTAACTAACAATGTCCGGCTGCTAATGGGTCGCTCTTCGATGTTACGTGCTCCGGCCTAAATCAACCTTCCTCGAACCTAAACTAAGTCTAACTACCCGTGGCCCAAAGTGCTGCCGTATATATGGAGAATCCTCTTTCCTCATTTCCGGACAAGGGACACCCACGAATAAACCCATAACTTTTTCATGACCATTTCTCTCTTTGAAGAAAGTGGACATAAAAATATTTCTTAGCCTAGCTGACTCCGATTCAGGGACATTAAATTCAAACCCTTTTAAGTTTTGACCAGAGCCGGTCTTTTTCCTATCTTAGTATTTTGACAAGTACTTAACACTTATCTACCCTTTTCGCCATATGTTTTTATCTAGATTCCTAATCTAATCATTTGGTCTTGAAGTTTGATGCCCAGGTCAAATCTAACTAATCTTCTCGCACATATGCGTGCGCGCGCACGCACACACAGATGTGGGGGTGTATATATACACACACACAGATGTGCGGGCGCACACACACACACGCGTGCGCATATACCCGACTCATAGTGTCACAAAAGTAGTCCTTGTTCTTATTTAGGATCTGTGAAAGATTCCTCAGATTTTAGTCAGATCTTTTTTCACTTCACTATAGCTGCCACTCCCTACTAAGCTTGCCAATTTTTCAGAGTATTCCAACTTGTCCATCACTATTGAAGTTTTGCCTTTGTCAGTTTGCAGTATGATGATACTAGTGTCAATCTGTAAGGCATTGATTGCCAACAATTCTTCTTTTATGATATTTGAGTTAGGTGGTTTGGCCTTCTAGTGTTTGTCTCACATACAAAAAGAAATTCTTTCTTTTTAGGTGTTGCTCATCATGCATTTGAGACTGATGTTAGTGCTTTATTGGCATTAAGACATTTCATGAATTTTCTCCCGCCGAGTAACCTGAAATCAGCTCCTATAAGAAAATGTGAAGATCCTCTGTGAGTAGTAAATTTCTTTTTAATTTTTTGAATGGGAAAATATTTAAGATATCTTTAACATATAAATTAAATTTTGATAGATGATATTATATTGATGTTGGTAAATGTTATATTTGTGAATTGGTAAGAAAAAAGTGATATTATACACCTAAATAAACTCATCAACCATAGCTAATAGGTGTGTCTGTCATTGCAATTCTTTGGTTAATCAACAGGTGACAGAAATTTCTACCACATTTAATTGGTTAATGAAGAAAATTTTATAACTAGTTTTTAATACATTTTTTGTGCACATGTACCTGAGAATATTCCATATAATACACAAGGAAAGAATGTTTGGAAATAAAGACATAAAAAATGACTTAATCAGAACTTTATACTTATTATAGATTATGGTAATTTAGTAAGTTTCAATTAGAAGCAGATACATTTTCATAACACTGCCTAAAAATCCAAGTGCATACTGTTGAGATCGGGGGGAAAACAGCTAACTGATTTCTCTCCCAACAACTATGGAAGTAAGAGAGGGGAAAGAAAGGGGAGGTAACAAAAATCATTGATATCACTCACAGCCTTGGAAACAGCAGCAACTTGAGGAACAAGAATGCCCATGGGACCAACTTCACAAGACTGTGTCTTGCCAACTGCTGACTGCTTGTTTTCTCCCTACTTTTATTGGTATGAGACATCTTACAAAGACCTGGATCTTGACCAGTTGCAGAGAGGCTCGTATATAGACATGCCAAATTGTCCCACTGCTAATGGGCAAAACCTGGATGTAAATGTAGTTAACAAGCATGTTTGCATGTGATCCAAGGTCTCTTTTGCATCTGTACTGACACTACTTGTTGAAGATTGTGAACTCGGTGAAAGACAGAGGTCCCCGACATGGTTGGGTATTCCATCCACTAAGACCGATTATGGACTAACAATTCCAGTAATTCGTCCCTTTCAGAAAGTTGTTGTACACTGGTTATATGGAACCTTTAACTACATAGTCTCCCACACAGAAAAACATGACAGGCCACAATCTGTTAGTGTCAGGTAATGACTACTGCAGTAGTGAGTGATATCAATGATAAGTACTGTTCACTCCCAGTCTACCTTTTTTACAATGGACTGGCACAGGATTTCTTGTTGTACCCTCCTGTTACTTCATCTTTTTCCAGCACTCCTGTTGCTAGGGAGCTTGCATCAACCCATACGTTCATTTCAGATCTGTTTACATACCAGTTGCTTTGGGCAGGATCTTCCTGTCGCACTCCTGTCCATGGTTTTCTTCACCATGTGCTTGAGGGGGATGTTGTCAACTCGGTCATCCCATCCCTTTGTGACTGCATTTGCCTGCCACTTGATGAACACAGTCATCTACACATTGGGTGATGTTCCACAATCAACATTCTGCTGAGTCATAAGATCAAGGACATTTGGGAACACACTTCCCTGCATCAATCACAGAGTGTTGTTTCCCTCAGACTTCCAGGCCAAGCACACAAGAGGGACAGAGAAAAAACAATGTGTAACCTACCTAGTGAGCATGAGTAAATGGATGACTTAGGAGAGATAACAAAAAGACAAAATTTATTAAGAACTACAAGGGACAGGAAATTGTGGTGAGCCATGACTGCTAACATCCTGAAAGTAAATGGCATACAGAAAAAGATTAAAAGCTGATCAAATTACATTGATATGTAAAATTTCATAATTTATATTTCTTTCAAATCTTATTCAAAATGTTCAGATACATCCACTTAAATAGTTTGAAATGTAAATTCAGTTCTAAGAAAACTAGATAAGACCAACTACTTCATTATACAACAATCTAATGAATTTTCTACTCTTTAATAATTAGCACTTTTTATTTTTTTTAAATGTTAGCTTTTTCTGCATTCTTTGCTTTAAGTGCTAATTTAATTTCATCTTGTTGGCTGCTTTTATAACAAACATAGCACTTGGTTCTTATATTTCAGGAATTCTTAGTGATATCCAAGCTTATGACCACTACAGTAAATATATGAATAAATATTATCAAATATATTATATAATTATTATTATGAATTATAAATAAAATGAAAGTGACAAATAATTAGTAATGGGAGGCAAAATTGTACATTTTAAACATTTTTGTTTTAAAGACACAGGTTAGTACCTGGTTTGGATACAGTTGTACCTTTGGAATCCACTGCTGCTTATGATATGAAAGATGTTATTCTTGGTGTAAGTTATTATTTTTAATTTGAACCTTTTATTTTTAAAATTAAATTGCATGTAATTATTATTATTCCAAGAGTTCTTCAAATGAATGAATTGATACTTTTTGTTGCTTTTGTTACCACAATGTTTTGCATGTTCTTCTGTCTTCAAGTATACAATACATTTAAAAGAAGTGATCCCTTCTTCTAAGTAATGCAAATCAGTATCAATTTTTAAGTTTTTCCAAAGTTAAAGAAAATATAACACATTGCTAATATGTGAGAAGGTGCTGATTTTCATACCATTTTTTATTTGTAATATTCATGAATGCAATCAAGCAACATTATTCTATTTAACACTACTTCATTCTTATTGAATACAACTCATATCAGTTTCTCAACAAAAAACTTTTAAAAAATTCCCCATGATTTATTCATACAGTCTATTGTGATGAGACATTTGTAACATAATATAAAAAATCTAAAATCCGATGAAATGAAAAATACTCTTCCCCTTTGTTCACACCAGCTTGTTTAGCCACTATATCCCACAGGAATCACTTCTTCCAGGTGTTTCAGCATAATAGTTGCACTCACAACAGAAGTCTATTTGTGTCTGCTTGTAATAGTTGCAAAGGTGTCATCAAAGAGCTAAGTCTTTGTTTTCTGATAGATTCAGCGATGTAATAGTGTATTAAAATAAGAATAAGTCTTCTATGCTTCACCTCTTCACTCAGTGGTTTGGTGGCAAGATCCCATCATTTTACAGTGGAAATGGCTATAGATGTAACTATAAGTTCTATGCTAGTTTCTTTTCTTACGCTTTTGAAACTCTCTTATGGCCTTTTGCATTCCAGTCAAGTTTGATCTTCAAAAATTTAAATGCAATGTCAATCATCGTTTTTTTATTGTTTGCTCACTTCCTCAGTGGATGACTACAGCAAAGGTGCATCTTTAACATTGTTCAGCCTCAGCTGGGGTATTGCATCAATTCCTTTCAGTCCAACTTGGCACCGATGGGATATATTGGCTGGGGCAGTCAGCGGTGCCACATCATTTTGGGGATGACCTTGTACCAATAAACTGCTTCCTTTTTTTTTTTTCAATGTAATCTGTTTTATACTTCAGTGGCATTAATCTGTGATGCCATTCCACAAGGAGACGTGTGCACAGTAGAACCAAGGATGGATTCCCCATTTATTTAGGAAGTCCCTGAAGAGCTTACTACAAAATGCTGTATCATTGTCAACAAGTATCTCAGTTGATGGGCTGTGCTTACAGAATAGTGCTTCCAGCTGGTCAATGATACTTGCAAACCACATAGGCCCAAAGTCAAGGAGTGACAGGTAATTTCTGCCTTTGTAGTGGATTATGTCCATCCCTACTTGACACCACATGCTGCTGACATCCAATTTACCTTTAACCCAACAGCACTCTCGTCAGACTATCTGCTCAGTTATGGTCAGACCTCACCAGGGTTATGTCCACCAACAACCCATACTCTTCAATCAGCTTTGTGAGCATGCTGAATTGTCATCTAACAAGCATTTTGCTTTCTGCCTTAGTGTTTATCCTGTCCTTATCTGTGAGGGTGGCTGTGATCCATTTGTACACACAAGCAGAGCCTGTGAAAATGGGAAACACTGTTGCTTCCCATATCAATGCCATACTGACACCTTTTAATATGGTATCATGGTAGAGGATGGTAGAGGAGCATCATCTACCTTGTCATCCCAACTGGTTGTAACTGCTGCTCTCCTTTTAATGAATGCTGCTGTTACTCTAAGCCATCCACCCACTGGAAAGTGTCCAACCAGCTTTTCGCATAGTGAGAACACACTACATCAAGTTAGAGTTAGATTGTTGTGTAATAAAAACCAGAATTTGGCAGAGGCTCAGAATCTTGCTCTTGACTTGAGTATACTGGTATTGTATTCCTGTCTCAGCCAAGATGAATGGGTTTCCCCCTTGGTTCATTCCCAACACAAGTTAGACTTTGTGGTGGGTGGTGGAGTATAGGACCAATGAAAAATATATACTTATCATGGCTTGTTCCTTCAAAAAATCCAAAAGATATTTATCAGATTCTGACTCAGAGATTGAAACAGATTTTCCGAGATTCATTATTATTGAGTCATTCGAGGAAATCAAATTGGATAAGTTATCACCTTTCCTGATAGAGAAAATCATATCGAGTAGGTTGAATCCAAAAAAGTAAAAAAAATTTCAAAATGGTAACTTGCATGGTGGAAGTTGAAACAAAAAAACATGCAGAAAATTTACTCAAAATGGATAAATTTCACAATATTAAATGTAGAACATATCCACGTGAAAAATTAAACACTTCAAAAGGTGTTATAAGAAGACACAAACTTTCGTTAGCAACACAAGAAGAAATTGAAAGGGCATTAAAAAAACAGGGTGTAAATGAATATAAGAGAATATCTATTCAAAGAAACTGATATTACAGAGACCCATACATATATACTAACATTTGAAAAACCCATAATGCCAAAAGAAATCAGTATTGGCTATACTAAAGAAAGGGTAGAGCAATTTATACTAGTTCTTCTGCAGTGCTTCAAATATCAAAAATTTGGACAAGACATTTGCAGAGGATGCCAAGTGTGTGGGAAGTGTGGTGAATGTGATCCAAATCATGCAGAGAATGAATGCAGTAATGTGAAATGCGCTAACTGCCATGAAGAACAACCTAATGTATTCAACAGAAATAAAACAAACTGAGTCTTGTATAAAACAAAATTAAATAAAGGTATCAGTGTAGAAATGCCTATAGAAAATTCTATGATGACTGAATCCACAAATGAAAAGTGACAAATATCACCGATCCAACCTCCTGATATTAACAAAGACATAATTGAAAATAAAATAAAAGATATTGCTATTAAAAAACAAAATACTTGTAAAAAAAATTACACAACCCACCCCGATAAGCACATCAAACAAATTTGAAGAAATGGAGATTGAAAATAAAACTCCACAAACAAGCAAACCTCAAAATAAAAAATCTCACAAATCTCAAGAGGTTGATATGTCATAAAACAAAATAACCAACCAACTCACAAATCTTAAAATTAAATGAACAATATAATCCAATAGAATATCAAAGGATTAAGGGTCAATTTTTCTGAATTGTTGCGGCTTATAAATAAATACTGCCCAGCAATCATATGCCTTCAAGTGACTCACATCAAAATCAACATTAAAAATCACCGCTCATACAATTATATTAAACATCACACCGATATACCTTGTGGTGGATCATCAGTAATCATTAATAATAATATCCCACACAATGAAATCATACTAGATACAAATCTGCAAGCAGTTGCTATATCAGCAACCCTCCACAAAACAATAACAGCGTGTTCATTATACATTCTTCCAAGTGAGCAACTCCAAGACCCTTCATTATAATGGGAGACTTCAACAGCCACAATGAAATATGGGGAAGTTAGAAGACAGATAAAAAGGGCAAAATAATAGTCACTATTAAATAAACATCAGTTGTGCATGTACAATAATAGATCAAACACATATCTGCATCCAGCAACAGGCACATACTTTGCAATAGACCTATCAATATGTGACTCTAATCTGTTTTTAGATTATGACTGGCAAGTACATGATGACACATGTGGAAGTGACCACTTTCCAATTCTATTAGAAAACAAGACCAATATATTAAATAAAAGAACTCCAAGTTGGAATCTGAAAAAGGCTAATTGGGATAGATTTAAAACATCATGCCTTACTGAACTAACCCCAGAAGCCAATAAAAACAAAGAGGAAGACATTCTGTACTTTACCAACAAACTGTTAAATATAGTTGAAAGCCATATGCCAAAAAGCTCCACCTCTTCAAAATACCATGGTCCAGTGAGGAATGCCAAAAAGCCAGAAAAACATACTTGAAAGAACTAAATATCATACACCACCAAGGACTTAGGCTAGACCTTTGAGCATATAGCACCTCTCCTGTCGAGAGCCTATATACAGAAGCAAATGAACCATCTCTTAAACTAAGACTTGAAAAACCTGCTCTGGTATATTACATAAAACTCTCATCATGCCCTCTAAATCCAGCTGTCAGTACTACTTTCCAACCACAGTTCATAGAGCTTTTTCAGCAAAAAGAAACGTCCATCAAACCTTTTGGTTTACAGGTAAAAAAGATCATAGAAGAAAAATAGATACAACACAAATTCACAAATCAATTATATCTTTCACACCCCCTGTATTATAAATCAACCTAAAATAATTCTTGGCCTGACGAAATATCTGAAATTCAAAACAAACCCAATAGTATACCAATTTGAAATATTCAATATGAAAAATAACTACTCAGACTACCTTTATGTATATACAGATGGAGTAAAAAACAAAAATAAAGTTGGATGCGCTGACATACTAAAAGATCATAAGAAACAAAAGAATTACAAACATAGCTTCCATATATAGTGCCAAAATAATTGC
Organism: Acanthosepion esculentum; assembly: GCA_964036315.1. Classification (NCBI taxonomy): domain Eukaryota; kingdom Metazoa; phylum Mollusca; class Cephalopoda; order Sepiida; family Sepiidae; genus Acanthosepion; species Acanthosepion esculentum. The sequence goes on from OZ038482.1 coordinate 66,216,912, forward strand.
TGTTAATTTGGCACTTGACATAATAACCACAAACAACCACAATAAATTAATTATTTTCACAGACTCTTTGTCTGCACTTACTGCCTTAAAAAAATAAAAACATTACTGACCCTTTAACCACACAAGTGCTTAACAGAATATATCATTTATCAAAAAATAAAGAAATAATCTTTTGTTGGATCCCAAGCCACCTTGGTATATTGGGAAATGATCGAGCAGACTCAGAAGCAAAGAAAGCTATGATAGATACAATAGCAAAAACAAAAATACCATATACCGATTATAAGCGGTAGTGAATAGAATTATCTTTAAGAAGTAGCAAAATCATTGGGATAAATACACTAATAACAAACTACAAAACATAAAACCTACCATTGGAGAATGGAACACAAAATATAAGAATAGAAGAGAACAAGTGTTGACCCACCATCACATCGGCCAAACCTACATCACTCACCATCATTTACTGGAGGACACAGAATCCCCAATATGTACTACATGCCAAAAAAAGATTCACACACACACCAAACTGAAGTCAAAACACTATGAAAGTATAAAATTAGATTTATACTAAAAATATTACCAGCAATACATTTGACTCTCGAAAAAACCTTTTTTTAAAAAAATACGTCAATGAAACCTGATCTACAAATTGCTTTCTAACAAAAAATACATATTCTATTCATTCAAACCTATCATAAAAATCTTGACAGCATTAAATAACACATTAAAGTTTGATATGACGTAAAACAAAATAAACCAAACCAAAAAAAATTATAAAAATTTAAAAAACGATTGGTTTGTGAAATTGAACGAAACAGAGTTTGAAAATCTCAACCAAAAAAAAAAAATTGTTACCCTCCTGTGTAAGACAATAAACTACATCCGATAGCAAGGCCTTTGATTAGTAGATTTTGAGGAGTGTGAAACCACCTCTTAATTGCTGGTGTTCCCAGATCCACCCTGACCCGGAGTGGTAGCACCTGTCAGGGTCCCAGCTATGGGTAAATAGTTAACCCCTAAACTGGGTTCAAAGCACTATGAAAGTATAAAAATAGGTTTCAATACCAGAAATACTTTTTTGTTCAAAAAAATATATATTACCAGCTGTATATTATTTTTTTTTTAAATTCTTAGCAATAGATTTTTGAAGAAAAACATGTTACCAGCAGTGGGTTTTTGAAGAAAAAAAAATATTACCAGCAATACATTTTTTGAAAAAATATTACCAGCAATAAAAAAAATTTGTCGGCATTAAATAACCCATTGAGGTTGTTATGCCGTAAAACAACCAAACCAAACTTGCAAACTAATCATTCATGCACAGTACTTCAGTTCCTTTGTCACCAGCCCAAAGTTTACCAGATGTTGCTTCACACTGACTGCAAATGCTATATTCTCATTGATGTAGATATCATCAATGTACATTGATGTTGCTTACCAGGTAGTCTCATTCTTTGATAATACAGCATCCATGATGGCTTGCATAATAGATGGTGCCACATTGAGTTCAAAGTTTATGTGTGTCAAGCTGTATTTTCTCCACTCAATGATCACAGTTTGGTATGACCACAAGGATCTATGCACACACACTTGTAGGTAGGCCTTTCAGAGATCAAGCACTAAAACAGTGGAGCCCTTTTTTCACCACTCTCTGCAAACATCAGAATGAGCTGTGTAAGCATCAACACGCTTTCAATTCTTGAAAGTCCAGTATGAGGAGCATCTTATTCTTATTCTGCTATAAAACTGCCATCAGTGGAATCAGGTCCTTTGGGGTCCATGTTCCTTCTCAGGATAGGTAAGAAGCTATCCATTATCCAGCCATGAATTTAGCTTATGTTGGTATTCCTGCCGAATATTAGCAGACATTGAATATTTAGGTACCCTGTTTGTCAAATTATTGGGCAGTTTGTCACCTGACTGCTTCCATGAAGCTGTTCACACCCTGGTCCTGTCATCGATTATGGCACTAAAATCCAGTTCTATTTTTATCACAATGCAGACGTATGGGTTCATCCTTGAGAAGATGACTTCACTGAACTTGTTGATTCTTACTCCAGCCAGCATTTTAATGATGTCCATCCCAATGAGTAGAGCGAAACCTACAGTTAACTGTCTACAATTAAGACATCAGCTTTCTCAGGGTCCATGTTATCTACTGCTTGCATGATGGTTCCAACACCACATTCATGGAGAACTTTGCTGTCAGCTGTTGGTATATCCATCTTCTGTCAAATTCAGGAACTGCACACTAAATCCAAGGGACCTAGAACATCCAGAATCCACCAGTGATCCCATTAATCTTAACCTTAATTACAGGGAGCACCTCTTTAAAACTGTTTAGGGAGAGACTGGTGCCCATGCCTCACCCCTTTCTTTGTTTCCTGAGGCACTTAGATGCAATGTGGCCTATCTCTTGGCATCTAAAGCAGCACACCTTTACTTGCACTTTTCACATAGAGCCCACTATGTCCCACTCTGCAGTGATACTGACAATCTCTTGCAAAATGGTTCAGTCTGGAGTATATGTAACACATAACCACACCTTGACTGGCAGATATATCAGAGTAGGTAGAGCTTGTATTGGCCTTAACTGGCTTTGTTTCCACTACTTCTTTCTTGTCTGACATATTGGCTCAAGCTCTGGTTAGAAGATGATTCTGGGTCATGTCATCCATTCTCTACGATGCCCATGGGTGCTGCCTTACATGACTTGGCAGTCCAGCCACAAAAGCCATCCATTTTTTTGGGTGGGGGTGGCACGCCAGTGAGAGGGCAAGCTTCTGAAGTTCAATCAGGATCACATCCACTTTTTCACCAGCTAACAGTTGCCACATCATGAAGCTTTAAAAAGCCACAAATAAACCCATTGCATGTGAAGGCAGTTACCAAAGTTCACTTGCTCTGCATTGGACATTTTTTTCTTGTTAAGTTGCCTATATGCTGCAAGGGCTCCACCTCTCAACCGTAGTGGGATGACACACCCTATTTTCTGAACATTGCACAACTTGCAAACAAATTTCACCATTTCTTGGTGCCAAAATAGCTTGAAGGGATTTTCTTACCAGTTGGGTACCTGCCAACAAAGAGATATGGAAACCTCAGCAACACTGGAATCAAACACAGGATTATGACGAGCAGAGCATGGACAAGACTTCCACATAGGAACACCATACGTACAGGACGAATACAGCCAAGACACCAGAAAATCAAACAAGGTCAAACAAATTTGAAATGACACTGGGTAGTATGAACAAAAGTACTTGGTAATGCACAGAAAAATCAATACAGCATACTGCAATGTCTTCCTCTTCCCAGAAAATGTCCCTTCTTTTATGGAACCTAAAACTTTAATGGTTGGCTAGCAAAGGAATCATTTTCATAGTCAGGATGATTAGATTGTTAGCTATCTCATGGGGAAGTTGATAAACACTTTCTTTCTTTATATCCAGACATTCCGAGGTTTACATTGGCTCTACTCTGGCATGACAGCCATGTGTTGTCTTTCTGCAGAGACCGTGCCTCACCCCTTTGACTGACATGGGCAGGTACCTTTATCTGTAGCAATTGGCTGCTCCATCTGTATTTCATTTCTGCAAAAAGAAATTAGGATGATGTTCAACTAAAACAAACTTATTCTATCTAATCTTTTGGGACTTGGCTGACAGCTTATTTCTAGTTTACAAGATTCTTGCCTACCATTAATTCCTGGATATCATTTTTGATTAATTTTTTATGCTGTACAAATGAATGAAATCCACCTACTCTTTGATGAATTCCATCAAAGATAATCTTTTCATATCACCTCAGATTTTTACTTTTCACAGTTTCCTCCAGATCACTGTAGTGAGTGTAGTGTGGTAATTTGCTAGTCCTGCTGCAAAATAATTTTTTAAAATTTAGAGTCTATTCCAAATCATTAGCCAGATAAATGATGCCTTGACATGATTGAAGTATTGAAGTATTTGAACCTATATCCCCAATCTTTTTTTGTCAAATTGAACAGCTTTGATTACATTTTTTAGCTTTCTCATTAATGATATAATGTAGGTACCTCCACTGAATTTGTAATACCTAAGGTTTAAAATGAATTTTTAAAAATGAAAAAGAATTTTTGAAGATTTCATTTTAGCTTTAATTGAAAGCTAAATGATTAAATTTACTACTTCCAGTAAGTAAAATATTCTGGTGTATTTCAAATAGAAATTATATAGATGGTTGATTTCAGAAAATCTTACAAGTGACCATTTTCTTAATTTTAAGAAATTTGTAAACAAAACAAAATTATCCGTTTGAAAAATCTTCCAAAAATAAAATATATATTTGTGACATGTTATTTAAGTAAAATTAACAAATTTGAAGTTAAATTAATCTGATTTGAAATAAACATTACTTACTTAAATAAGTATTCAAGCATTTCTTAATGACATGTCCTGTTTTTCTCGATATATCAATAAGTTTCAAAGTGTTGACAACTTGTATGGATGACCAGAATTGACATAAATTTATGAAATCTAAGTGAATGCATGTTTTTTGTTTTTAACTACCTAGTAATTTTTACAAATTAACATATTTTCAGCAGTTTATTTAATATTTTATTGACTTTTAGTTATGTTTGAAGATGCATTATGAAATTTTAGGTTTTGTCTCTAGGCTCTTAAGTTTACTAACTTAAACAAAAAATTACTTAATTGAAGTATGACCCAAACTGAAATAAATATTTGAAATAAAAATATTTAGTGAAATAGTAATTAAAAAAAGTAAAACTTGCCATAAAAAATATCCATTGATGGTAGTTGGAATGGTCCACATGCATTTCCTCTTCTAATGGTGATTTGCAGTTTGAATAGTCAGTGCTCCTGGAACATTTCATATCCTATCATATCTTGAAAGTAGTATTATATCAGGCTTCCATCTAAAGGCAAAGGCCACTTGTGCAATAAAGATCATAAAAAAATAATAATTTCTAACTTTGGTTTGAACTAAAATTTTGATTGCATCAGTGGCCGTAAAAGCAATATCAATGACATGGTTAATGTAAAAGTTGGAGTAATACTGCAACCCATTGGACTTGACACTTGTAACTGAAGGTCATTCAAAGTGGTCCTCCTTCATAAATCATCATACATTGCAGGGAATTTGGTGTCTTCTTCCACCTACTTCTCCCACTTAAAAGAAAACTACTTCTCAGGGCATTGAGTTCATCATCTGCTGAACAGAAGATTAAATGTAAATTTTATTAGTTACCCGGTTAGGGGTCTCTGGCATAGAAAGTATTAATACATAAAAAGAAAAAAAAAGAAAGAACAGATACCCAATTATGAAAACCCACTTATTATACCCAGTTGATGTAGTTAGATCACTGTACCATACCTGGGCTTGCTCTGTCCAAGTCCATTCTACCTGCTTTGGATGTTCATTTCAAAATTTATCAACCAGATCATGTATGGTGACAAATTCATGAATATTTTTGTTTTTTTACATTTAAAGGAATGTTCGTGTCACACAGGGCAAGGGGTCTACTGTCACTCTTTCCAAAGACTTCTTCCCAGAGCAGTCTACAGAAAGGTGCCTAGTTTCTCTGCAAGTTGGTTTTCTTCTGGAGACTATAACTAGCAATTTACAGACATCCTCTTCTAACCAGTTTGGAATGGTGTTAAATCTTTTTGAACTATCATGAGATTAAAGCATCATTCCCCCATCTTTATGTCCAGTTTGACTTACACGATCTCGCCATATTGTAGAAAAAAGCAACTACTTGTTAGCCTGTGATGAATGCTGGAGCTTCATAAACCACCATTTTTGTTTCCTGTTGTCCACAATGTTCTATTCTTATTGCACACTCCTTATTTAGAAGGCCCCTTTTCATAAGTGCCACACAGTCTGCTGTGGTAGGTAGGAGTATATCTTACCTTGGAAATTCTTTCTCTTTCACTATCTGTTGATGATATATATCTTATATAATCTTTGAAAGCCTTTTCTCTGTTGCTTTTAACTGTCACATCAATTATTAGGCAATCAATCAATTTTCATCTGGTGGGTATATACACATGTTTGTCTCACAAAGTCATCCATGTCAATGATACAAGGTGGTGGTGGTGAGTCTCCAGATGTCACTCTCTTATTTTTCTTATGGATAATTTGGTCTCTTTCACCTTTGGCTTAGAAGGCGAAATTGTCTTAAACTCCACTAATTTGCATTTTTTTCTTGTCTTTTTATTCTTTTCCTCCTTTTTCAGGGGGTCATAAATAGGGTTTTAAGTGTCCTTATAAACATCTTCCACATCCATTTTGGACAAGGCAAGATCAAAAAGACATCATTGCTGATAACTGCAGCACTTGCATAAGATCCTTTTTTCTGTCAGATTTTTCTGTTTGTTGTCTGCACAATGAATTAAAATAATGATGGAAACATCAGTGCACAAAATTAACTCTTCTGCACTGTCAAAAGGATAAAAAATACTTCAATTGCATGAGTAGAAAAATCTAATCTTGGAGAAATTGCTAAAAATCACCCCTCTCCAAATTTACATACAGATTCTACAGATGCATGCTGAGATTTCTTCCTAGCCAATAAAAATGTACAAATCTCAATCTTGCCCACACATTTTTTTCTTTCTTTGAAATCAGAAGGCTATAACCACTTGACTGTAACACATTGCATGTGAACACTATTAAAATTTGTGAACTTTTTACTTTGTTTTATAGTTGCTTTCCTTTGCTACATATTATTTTGTCTTGTCTCGTTATTTTGCCCTGTTTTTGTTTTCCCCCTCTTCTTATTGCTATTAAGAATTTTATCAGTTCTGCTTAACACTTTTTCAACACTTTTTTAATCTAATTCTTTATATTTATTTAAAAAATAAAAGAATATGTATATTTTTCCCTGGGTTATCTGTAATTGTTTTTAGTTATGATATATATTTGAAAATGTCATTTTTCTTATTTTATAATTTTTCTTTAGATTGTAGATGAACAAGATTTTTTTGAGATTATGCCAAATTATGCCAAAAATATTGTGATTGGGTTTGCTCGGATGAATGGACAAACAGTTGGCTTAGTTGCAAATCAGCCCAAAGTAGCAGCAGGTATTTTTTCCAACATTGTTTATAAATCTGTAGGGACTATTAACTAATGCTTATAATATAGTAATAATCAGTTCATCTTATATTTTTCAAGCAATTTGTTAAAATTAACAAATATGTTTTTAATTTTACAAATATCTGATTCTGAAATAAATCTTACAACATATAAATGTATTAAATGATTAATTTTCTAAAAGTAAATTCTGAATACAATAATGGAACATGAAATACAAACAGAAATTCATTTTTTCCTGGGATTGTGGATACACCTATTTATAAGAACTATAATGAATTTGCTATCTAGTCACTTGTGCATATTTTTTATATTTATATTCTCTTAACTGATGTTTCACCAGTTGTAATTCTTGTATCTGATTTCTTATCCTAATAAAAATTTACTTTATAAAAGTGATCAAATTCTAATGATCTTGGTTACATAATTAACTGAAAATGTTGCAAAGTAATAATTTATATGAAACCTAGTATTATTACACTCAGATTTAATAGTAATTGATTTGATCTTAAAGATTTTTATTTATTGATAAATCAATTGTTTTTTTGTTAAAATTTTTTTATTGTATTACAAATTTGCATGTTGCCTTAAAAAAGTTACATGATTTTAATAAAGGAAGACTGCAATATTTTACTAAAGATTTTTGCAGATTTGGAATTGAGCTTTAAAAAATGACATAGTGATTTGAAGTTTTGTTTTTTACAAGTTTTCTGATCTCTACATAAAAAAAATCATTAAATTGTTTTGCAGTCTTAGACTTTTGCAAAGCATTCTTTTAATAAAGAATATTCATAATAGCTTTAAAATTTGAACATAGATTAATTCATTTAACCATACAAAATGAAAGACTCAGAATCAGAGACCTGTTAGATTTAGTAGTTTGACAAAATGCCTACTGAAATTATTTGCTGCTTTTTCTTTCATTATTCTGTTGACCAAAATAAAGTGATTCGCTGTTTGTCAAAGAGGCTATGAGTTTGATTGGCATTTTTGTTTAACATTTCCAAAATACAAACTATAGAAAAATAATGTATAACCCCTTACATGCATCAAGCCACTCAACTCTTGCGGCTCCAGCCATTAGGCCCAGCAGATTCCCAATCAGGACCAAGTGACAACAGTTCACTGTCCACCCACATTGTGAATTTTCAGACCTGAAGAGTGGTTTTTCTTTATCCTGGACCAACAGGGTCTGTTAAGTGTGCTGAGGGTGGGACAAAGATATATTAGTAAAATAAAATAAATTACGATAAAATAATCGTGGAAGAAAGACCGGAGCCACTTCAATAGAGTTCAAGTCTTTATATACAGGCAGAATTAAAATTAAGGTGAGAGTGAGCTGGCTGCGTATCAGGTTCTCTCTCTCAGTCATTCCAATTTCTTATGCGAATATTACGTCCACCCGCGTTTATACAATGGCCTTCCACTTGATTCATATCAGGTCTCCACACACTGCTAACAACGGCTGGTATGATCTTGTCTCAGGAACTTTCAGGGACTTCACTCTACTTTCCGCAATTCTGCTGTTTGTGGTCCTGCTCGTCATTCCCTGCTACTCTGTGCTACTTTCTGTGACTGTTCTAACCACATAACCATGATCTCTGCGACTCTCCTACTATCTCTCTAACCAATCTATGCGACTCTTCCATGATCTCTTAACCAATCTCAGCCGAAATCTCTGCTTATATCAAAGATGGGTGGGATTGTTATTTCGTGAGTCCTCATGCATAATTGCTACAGCCAATCACTGGCAGCCCACCTACCACCATAACTTGTATCTTCCTACTAATCCTAATTCCCCTCTCACTTCCTTTCAGTGGACACTCTTACTTACACCCCCATGGGTGGGCCCGAACGGGACAGCCACTAGCCACCCGAGAATTGTTGTTATCGGCCATCCTCAACTGCTCTTACCTCTGGCCAACTATATCCTGGTCACACACATAATTTTGGGTAGCCTCAGGACAGCCAATCACCATCCAAAAATTGTCCTTATCTACCACCCTGTGACTCCTCTTTCCTGTGGTCAAGCCGCACACATATTTCTGGGTAGCCTTTTCACCAGGATGCATTAACTTCTCCAACAATGGTCAGTCACTCATCCAGAACTATTAGTCACCAGGATGTCTAGCCCTTCATTGTTTACGTCCACAAAAATAACAGGAGATTAAATTTTTGGTGACCTCTACAAAAAAAAAAGAAATAATATGAAGATTTTTTTTTTTCATCCTTTTACTTAAGCTAGTTACTTTATCAATATTTCCAGTTTGTCCATTAATTTCATCAAGTTACTCATAGCCTCAATTTTACTACCACTCGAACCCTGATCAACTCATTACACTTCGTTAATTAACACTTATTTTAATTTTGCTGACTCTCTCTCTCTCTGTCATAAATGAATATATAGATATTTTCTAAAATATTTTGCATTCAGTGATGTATTGCTAATTTTCAATTGCATGGTAACTTATAAGGATAAAATGACAGTGCTAATAATGAGTGACCAAAAATCTGAGAAAAATTGCTTCTGCCTTCACCAATTATTTCAGTGAATTCTGATTTTTATTGAAGCATCTGTAGATACCTATTTCTATTTCACCAGCTTACTGTAAAAGTATTATTTGTAAGTTTGAAAAATTTCTATAAATATTTATTCTCAAAGTAATAATTTAATTTTTTTTAAAAATTCATAACGATATGAGCAAAAATAAGTCAATAATTATTTAAAGATCATGCAAAAATATTTTCAATTTGTGTAACTCCAACTATGATGTACTAGTTTATTACATTTTTTTATTTAAATTTATTTTTATTTTTTGATTAGTTTCAAACCTTTTAAAAAAAAAAAAATGAGATTATTATTTTTTGAAATTTACCTCAGTGTATTATCTACAAGTGGAATTCATTTTTTAATAATTTCAGTATTATGCATTGCTATAGTAATTATTTAATAAAATAAAATCAATATTGCATCTATTTCTTTCATCTGTTAGGATATTTTTTTTCATAGGGCCTTCAGTTTCTTAATGTGAAGTTGACATTGGTTAATTTATTTGAAGTTGTGGTCCATGTTTCTTAGGCATAAATTATATTCACTTATCATTTTGTTTAATCTGTTTTTCAATATATTTTAAATCATTTCTACTGCAATTCATTCTACCATTTAAACATTTTGCATACAGTGTAATTCTTCTTTTTGGTCAAAGCTAATAAAAGAAAATATTTAAATCTTCTATAAAACTTAACACTACTAGCCTGATGTATGGGAAAACATGTAAATATTAATATTTTTCAGGTTGTCTGGATATCAATGCTTCAGTAAAAGGTGCAAGGTTTGTACGATTCTGTGACGCATTCAATATCCCGATCATCACATTAGTAGATGTACCAGGATTTTTGCCAGGTAATTTGCGTTTGCTTAGATATTCTGTTGTGACCAGATGAAAGAATATTTTTTTTTAAAAGAAAGATCAGTTAGGCATTTTGTAAGCTTATTAACTATATATGCCATATGTATTTGCATATATTTTGTTTATAATTGTGATGGATATAGGTATTGATAAACAAATATTTTACAATATTAAAAAAAATGATGAAGCAATACCAATACTAAAGTAACCATACCAGTGACAGTATAGGTTTATATATATATAGCAAAAAAATAATAAAATATATATATATATATATATATATAGCATAATGAGAAGCCATGTATACTTTCTTGATATGTATATAATATGGATAAAACAACTGAAAAGTTGCAAATTAAAAGAAAAAAATTGGGTGCTTTTTTGTGAAAGTATTTATTTATATGTTTTTATATATTTGATATTTCAGACCACCTCGGTCCTTCCTCAGAAATTAATTGAATAACTGTATTTGGGAGTTTGTTTACAATTAGCGTTCGTCGTGGGATGCGGACGTCATGTGATGTGGAATGCAACTTTGTTTGAATTTTTTAACGTAAATCTAACGATAGTATTTTAGATTTTGTTTAAAAAGGTTTTTTAACTATTGAAATATTTATACAGATTTAAAATACCCAAGTCTTTGTTTAACCCTAGTTTATATGTGTCTAATTTTAAAATCCAGTATTTCTCTTTCTTTCTTCGTGTGTATGTTGAGCTAAAACCCGAGTCTATCAATAATCATTTACAGTTGTCTAATGAGTGTCCTGATTGATTAAAGTGTTCAGCTATGGGGGAATAAGGATTGTTTTGACGTATGGTTAGTTTGTGGTTGTTGAAACGAAATCTAAAACTAGTTCCAGATTCGCCAATATATCTACTATTAGGACATATTGTGCAGAATATGTAGTAAATTATATTATGGCTATCACAGTTGAGGCGAGGTGGATGTATTTTGATTTGGGAGTTGGGTACAGAAAATACACTATCGGTTATTAGGTGTTTGCAAACTAGACAACAAGTTTTATTACATTTATAATTTCCTGTTTCGTTTGTATTATTTAGATATTTGGTAGAGGTGAGGATAGCTGATAAGTTAGGTGTATTGTTTTTTTTTGCATTGATGGGTGGTTAGAGCAAAAATGTCTTTGATTTTTTTGTTTGATTGGAGGTTCTTGTAATCATTTTTTAAATTGTGAATAAGTGTGTGGGAATATTGATTGTGGTTAAAGACCATGGGAATCCGATTGTTGTTTTTACTTTTCTTGTATGTGAGAAGTGTCTTACGATTTATATGGATAGTTTTATTTAGTGCTTCTTTTATTATATTTATATAATATGTATGCATATATATGTATACATATATAGGTATGCATATATATATATCTATGCATATATGTATGCATATATATATATATATATATATATATACATTTTTTTTTTTTTTTTTTTTTTTAAGCGTATCACCCCAAGCAAGGCTGGAGGCCACTATCACGCAAGGGGTTAAAGAAGGGTTGGAGGAAGAGCAGATAGGAGTGGTAAAGGAGAGGATGTGGAGAAAGAGAAAGACAGTGGGTCAATCAAGGCAAGGGGGTTACAGAAGATTTGGAGCGAGAGCAGATAGGAATGAAAAATGAAAGGATGTGGAGAAGGGAAGTGGATAGATCAAGGCAACTGGAGATGTCAAATGACGCTACACTTAAAACGTTGGAGATTGTATTTGTCAGGGAAACAGTAATAGGGAAGGGAGTTCCATAGGCGAGATGTGCGAGACATGAATTGGAGTAGAAGAGATGTCTACATCTAACAGTTTCAACGGTGTAGGGGTGGGAGCGGGATGCCAGCCTCGTGGGACGTTTAAATTCATGAGGCCTACGGACAAGCGAAAGCAGCGCCTCGGAGCAATTACCGTGAAAGTACTTGTAAAAAAGGCAGAGCAAGGCAACATCGCGTCTGTGAGAGAGCGACTGCAGACGAGATGACAGATCAGGGCCAATCACATTGCCTATCCGTCTCTGGACCTTTTCAAGAACCCTGAGGCAAACAGCAGGGGCCCCAGACCATATATGGCAGCAATACTCCGTGCAAGGGCGAATGGTCGATTTATAGACTTGGAGGATCGATTCCGGGGAGAAAAATTTCCTGGCTCGGCACAGAGAACCAACTTTCCTTGTGGTGGATGATGCAACTGACTCAATGTATTTGTTCCATCTCAGATCAGCAGACAGCATGAGACCGAGCAGCCGCAGAGATGAGCTCTCGAGAAGTTGGTCTTCAGACATTCTAATGGGATGCAGGGATGGATCCTTGTGGTGGTTAATAGAGAGCAGTTTTGTTTTAGAGGCGTTAAAGTTAACTATCCATTTCTCGCCCCAGTTCACAACCGATTGGAGGTCCTTTTCAATTTGAGCTGCCAGGTTAACTTTGTCAGCTTCACTAGATTTGTGTTTGAGGCAGGAGTAAATTGTGGTGTCATCAGCCTAGATGCCGACTTGGGAGTCTATGGCGTCAGGAAGGTTGTTTATAAATATGAGGAACAGAGTAGGGCCTAGGATGGAGCCTTGAGGAACACCTGCGTTAGTGGGATAGGAGCTGGAGATGAATCTACTGAGAACGACCTTCAAATCCCGGTTTGACAGGAATGATTGTATTAGGTCAAACAATCGACCTGTGATACCATAACCCTGGAGCTTGCGAAGAAGGCCGGCATGCCAAACTCTATCAAATGCTTTGGAGATGTCAAGGGCCACGGCACAAGCTTCACCGTTATTATGGATAGCTTGGTAGACAAATTCAGTGATGGCCGTAAGCACATCGGCAGTAGATCGGGCAAAGCGGAAACCATACTGCTTGTCTGAGAGCAGATCGTGGGATATCAGATGATTAATCACTTGGGTGTTGATAATGGCCTTGAAGACTTTGCCGAAGAGGGTTAGGAGACTGATAGGACGGTAATTGGAAGGGTAGGAGGGGTCACCAGAGTTCTTAAAGACAAGAACAATGGTTGAGGACTTCCAGCAGTCAGGAAAACAGGACTCCTTGAGGCAGCGGTTGTATAATTTAGAGAGGGCAGGTGCCAGTTCAGGTGCGCATTTCTTAAGGACAATGGCTGGTATTCCGTCACCACCAGTAGCCTTGTGGTGATCTAAGTTAGAAATAATGCCCAATACCGACGACGGGGTTATGCGCAATCCGTCCAAGAGGGCCTCAGTTCTGGGAGGAAAATCGGGCAAGAATCTGGGAGAATCTAGCGTAGAATTGGAAGAAAACTTCCGAGCAAAGCATTCGGCCTTGTCGGCAGAGGTGGTCAGGACCTCAAACTGATTGAACAGGGGAGGAATGGAGGGTTTGTTATTGTTCAGAACGCTCTTGCTGAGGCGCCAATAATCTTTGGAGCCAAATTTGCAGGATGCAATACGTTCCTTCATCAAAGCAGCAAATAGTGACTTGGCATCATCGAGGATACACTTACACTCGTTGCGGGCAGAGGTAAATAGACATCTATTGGAGTCGGACATATCACTATGAAAACGGTGGAAGAAGTGGTTCCTATGGGCAATGGCGGCTGAGCAAGCAGCTGTGAACCAGGGGGAGGAGCGCGGTTTGACCTTGAATTTCCTGGAGGGGATGAAAGCTTCGATACCGGCTTTAATCCAGGAAGAGAACTCAGAAGCACAATCTTGAGTGGGGAGCTTAAATACAGCATCCCAGAGGACATCGCGGAGGAAAGTCACAAAATGAGTCCCAGTCAGCCCGTTGGTAGCAGAATGTGGTCCTGATGGTAGGAGGCTTCTTGCAGGGGGTAGGGCTAAAGGAGATGCTAACACACACTACAGCATGATCGGAGTTACCGATAGGACAGAGCTGCATGGCACTACAAGAATCAGGGATGGAGGTAAAACACAGGTCGAGGAGTGAGGCCTTACAGTCATGGTTGTAGGCAAAACGCGTGGATATACATATACATACATATATATATATATATATATATATATATATATATATATATATATATACATATATTCTATATTTAGGCAGCAATCCTTCTTTTATGCAAGTTTCATTAAAAACGACAGACAAGGTACTACGGTTAAGTTTTTTATTTAATTTTTCTTTGCTGGACAAAGGGTGTGTAAGAACTGTCCAAATGTTTTATTTTTCCGAGCGCTTTCGGCTATATCTTTAGCTATTATCAAGGATGATTTGATTTTTCTGTTTAATTGAGTATGTGCATTATGTGAATGTTTAGTGTGTAGTAGTGGTGTTTTAATTACCAAATACTAGTAGAAAACACATGTATTAATTGCTTCCACCTGTAAAAAAAGGTTAAAAATAATGGAGGCTTTAATAATAAAAATGAAAAAGCCTACCCTCAACAATATTAACTACGAACAAAGCTACAACGTTCTAACCGTATTTGGTAATTAAAACACCACTACTACACACTAAGACATATATATGTATACATATATATATGTATATATATATATATATACACATGTATATATATATATACATATATATATGTATATACACTAAGACATATATATATGTATACATATATATATGTATATATATATATATATATATGTATAGATATATATATATATATATATATATATATATATATATGTCTAGATATATATATATATATATATATGTCTAGATATATATATGTATAGAGATTATATATATATATATGTATATATTTTAGAATTGGACATAGTCCGACAATTTATTTAAAGACATTTATATTATGTTTAACGTTCTTTTTATAGATACAAGTATTTAAGTATTTAAAATATAGCCCACAATCACTTTTTACAGTTTTACCAACATAGTTTTGATCACAACAAATGCATGTTGATCTTCTTCACAATTTGAAATTTCTAGACAATTTTTTGATTTGGTTCAGTCTTTCTTATCAAATCATGAAATGAAAGTTTCCTTGAATGGCCACTCTTCTAGAACTTTTTATATTAATGTGAGTGTCCTCACAAGGCTCTATCCTTAGATCTACCTTGTTCTTAATTTTCATCAATGGCCTCCATGATGGCATCAGTTCTCGACTCAGTATCTATGCTGATGGTATAACTATTTATTCCCGGTAAGTTTGAAGTGGAACAATTGACTCAATTGCTAGGTGTGCTCCAAGGAAAGTTGGTTCACTATGTCGTGTGTGATGATTTATCTTGCCAGAATCTATCTTATACATTTATAAGTCTACCATTTTTCCTTTGCATTGAATATTGCTACCACATCTGGTCTGGTGCTTCTGTTATATAGCTAGAGATTCTTGACAAAATCTGAAGAAGAATCTGCAATGTTATTGGTCCAAACATCTCAGCTTTGGAACAGTGATATAGACTGTTCTACTGAGGTTGTGACTGTTCGCAGCTCCTGTCGAACTCTCTGCCTTGAGTAGAGTCTCATCCGGGAAGGTAGATAGACCCAAATCCATTTATACGGGTTCTACAGGAATTTTTTGGCTGAGCCTAATAAATGTCAACATCTCAGCTTTGGTCACTTTCCCATTGCCATAATCTAGATTCCTTATGCCTTTTATATTTTTATGTATGTTCTGATGGGCTTTCTTTATGAATTTAAGCACAGTTCTAAATTGGCAGTTAGGTCTCATCACTTTTCATTTGAAATTACTGGATGTAACCACAAGTTTTATGTTAACATTTTCTTCTCTCACACTTCTTGATTGTGGAACACTTTTCGATCTTCTTGCTTTCCAGTCAACTTTCATCTTCAAAAGTTTAAATGCAATGTCAGTCATCATCTGTCTCTTTGAATCCTTTCTTTTTATTGTCCTCTCTCCTTAATAATACTTTTTGCCAGATTCTTTCACTGTCAATAACTGCTTGTATCTTAGTGGCTTTATCGCCTTGCTTGGGATAAAATGATTAAAAAAATGTGTGTCAAAGCTAAGTTTGCCTGGTTTGGGTTAACAGAACAGCTGGAGGATGGTACCAGTGTGTTGGGCTTGGATGTCTGGGAAGCACAGCATCTTGAAGTATGGTTGCTGATGTACTTGGTATCATTACACAGTAGAATTATTCTCTTTCTGTGAGGAAACTTGTAGGACACTGCCAGTTCACTGTCAACTTCACATGGCAACTAACATAATGAAGCAAAGAGTGAATCTTATTACAAAAGGCTGTGTTGATGAGGTAACTAATATTACCTTCAAATAAATGATGGGAATTTATAGGAGCTCATAGTCTTATATACATAGCATCACCTTGTTTAATGTGGTGATTCATTTTGCTTACTTCATTATCACTTGCATTCTGTATTGCTGTAACTATCAAGTTTTCATCACCTGTCAATTTAAAAATTTAAATATGACCCAATAGGTTTTATTTATTTATTCATTTGCTTATGTGAACACCACACATCAAAATAATATAACCAACCTCGTGCAAATGATTTTCAAAACCCAGTTTATTGACTATCTCCAGTGTTATAAATCCTTCATGTGCCTGCTATCAATGTCTCCTGGTCTACCTGAATATGAACCTTCATTATGCAAGAAATCTTCAAAATTAAACTTGAAACTTTGCAATTGATTGTTGACACATTCAATCATTCACAGTACTTTTCCTATTGTCTCTTTGTGTTTCACTTTATTCAAATAATTTTTTTAAGTTCACCCATCACAATACAATCAAATGCATTCTTTTTTTTTAATGAAGTTAATTAAAAAAAGACACTCCTATGGTCATCGTCCTAGGTATGACGTTAAACTGCATTCAACAGCAAGGCCTCTGATCAGGAGGTTTTGAGGAACCGTGGAACCACCTCTTAATTGCTGGTGTTCCCAGGTTCACCCTGACCCGTGGTGGTAGCACCTGTTGGGGTCCCAGCTATGGGAAAATAGTGAACTTCCAGGTCTTTTCCAGTACATTGAAACAATGATGTTGCCAACTATACTTTTTTGAAACAATGATGTTGCCAGCTATACGTTTTTGAAACACTGATGTTGCCAGCTATACGTTTTTGATATATTTAGTAAATACTGGATCTGGCATTAAATAACCCATAGTGGTTGATATGCCATAAAACCCCAAACAACCAAACCAAATCCTATGGTCATCTAATGACAAAACAAACTTTACATTTAAATATTTTGCTTAATAACCAAAATTCTAGAAGGAAAAATAGTTTTGATTTAAAATGTTGTCTTTATTTTAAATATTATTCAATAAAAGAATGGTAGGTTAATTTTCTTTATATCTGTTTATGACAATATTTTCTTAAATGTAATGTTGTTCATTCTTTTTGTACTCTGTTATCTTCACCAAACTCTCAAAAATGTTATGATTCAAAAATATATTAAAATATTATTACCCTAGGAAAAAGAATTTTCAATTTGTCATTTTTGTCTAATTTTTAATACTTACTAAATTGCAGATCAGTTTCTTTTTTTAATAAAACTTTACTGAATAATAAAAACTATTTTTTTTACTTTAGAAGAAAGTTGTGATTAAAACACTATGACAATTATCAATTTAATCTCCCCCAAAAATTGAAGTTACTTTTTTATTCTTTTCAGTTTTATTTTGTTTGATTTAGTTTTATACCTTGCAGATGGAAATGATATCTAAAAGTAAAATTAAATAGAGTTTGATTACTGGCAAAATATTTTTCAGGTACAAATCAAGAATATGGTGGCATCATTAGACATGGTGCTAAATTACTATATGCCTTTGCTGAAGCAACTGTTCCAAAAGTGACTGTGATCACAAGGAAGGTAAACTATTATTTTAACTTATTTTAACATAAGTCTTTTACATAAAATATGTCTCCATTGCTAAAATCTTTTAAAGATTCATTATTTTTTAAATCAGTTTTTATGATTAGATTTTGTTTTCAAAATGATTATTTTATTACTCAAATATATGTACATAGATAAGGCATTATTATAAAACCAAGTGTCTTCTATACATTAGATTACTTCAAATGAAAATAAACTACTGAAGGTTTTTTGCTCCTTTCAGGCTTATGGTGGTGCCTATGATGTTATGAGTTCTAAACATTTGCGAGGAGATGTCAACTATGCCTGGCCAACTGCTGAAGTTGCAGTAATGGGAGCTAAGGTAAAAAAAAATAATACATTTTGTAATAATAAATTTTGGCTACATATTTTTTAATAGTTCTTTATTCCTTTCATTTTCATAAAGCATGGTAGGATAATGACTGTTTTACATCAATTTTCATTTTATTATAATTATATATTACTAGTTTTGAGCTTTCTCAAAAAAAATTAGGATTTGTTACATTAAATTAAAAAAATGACAAAATGGACCTTCGTTCCCAAAGAAGAAGAAAACAGTGTGTCAAAAGTACAGTTTTCCCCATGACACCGCTTTTATTTTAACTACCTTCATTCTTTGGCAATTTTCATTATTTTAAAAAGCAACAATTAGAATTATAATAAAACCTAAGCATGAAAGTGAATTTATACATTTTCTTAGTTTTTGAGAATTGAATAGAAAAATAATAAACACTATTTATTTATTGGAATGGTTGACAAATCATTAGCTAATTGCCAATTGTTTTGAACTTTATAAAATAGTAAATAATAAGGATTTACTTATAGTTAGTAACATTATTTTACTTATTGTTAGCAACATTTAACAATTTAGTAAATGTTTATAAATTTATGAATAAAAAATTTTCATATTTATTTCTCTATAAATTGGTATTGTTTTTAGAATGCTGTAAATATAAAATTATTTCTGTAAAAAAACAATATAATAATGTTTAATAATTTTGTTGTAAATTCTCAAGAGCAAAAAATAATGTATAAATCCACTTTCATCATATGTTTAGGGTTTATTACAATTCTAATCATCACTTTTTAAACAATAAGCATTTCCAAAGAATGAAGGTAGTTAAATTAAGTGTCATGGGAAAAATTATCCTTTTGACTCTCCGTTTTTTTGCGGGCATGAAGGTCCATGTTTGCCAAAAAATCTTTTATCATTCATTCTCTAAGTAGTAGTTCTGTTTTGCAGTCTAAGAACTTACAATTATAGTAAAATAAAAATTATTTCTCTGTTAACTTCATATATATTTAAATGTAAGCAATAACTTTGATAATTTTTTTTATTGTTTGGAAAGGAAAATGATCAAATTCTAATACTATTATACATTGATTTGTTCTCATCTTGGTTATTTTAGACATTATTAGAAAGACATTTTGGATATGTACTCTCTGGCTATCATTAAATGTTCCTTTTGGTTGAGGGAGGAAATCTTGTATCAGCTAAAACAGAAGCATGTTTATAGCATTTATAATACCCAAGATGAGTTCAAAGAAATCAATGTATAAGGACAATTACTCATTTAAGAAATCAAACAAAATAATTTAGTTGTACCAGTCAGAAAATTTTCCCCTTTAATTTTTATAATTTGGGAAATCAAGTCACAGAACTAAAAAATATTTGAATTATTGCCATGAAAATATGCTATGATACATAATGATGTTGTAGTTTTGAGTTTCTATAAAGTGTATCAGGATGTTAACTGCTTCAAGATCACAATGTTATTTGAAAAACATAATTACTTTTGGATTAACTTATTTCAAAATTTAATTTATGCCTGTTTTATTTCTAATGAAAGAACAGATATTTTGTAAGAAAATTTTTAAAACGTTCCCAAAATCTGACCAAACATCAGAATTATTTTAAGAATCCCATCTTGGTTGGGCTTCAAACTTTTCAGCACCCACTTACACTGGCGAAAATAAGTTTTAAGACCAATGGTTAAAGTTTTATTCCTTTCAGAATATGTTTCTGATAAAACAATATAAATTTACATAATTTATAGTAATCCAGCATTAAAATTTTTCAAGTTGTAGGAAAATATACAATTTTTACATGATTGAAAAGAGAAATAGATTCTGCATAAAGTGTACACAATAAAACTAATTTATATTGTTTTATTAGAAACATATTCTGAAATGAATAAAACTTTAACCATCAGTCTTAAACTTATTTTAGCCAGTGTATATAATATCTGACTTCTATGGAAAGAAAACTAACTACATTTAAGAGTGATAGAAATAGAGTGTAAACATTGTGAAATAAAACTAAGATTTTTGTCATTCTTTTTCAAACTTTTACTAACAGTTCTTTAATTAAATTGAAAATGTTTTATTTCAGCAAAATTCAATTAATTTTTGCTATGGAAGTATATATTAATTTAATTTTCGAAAAATGTATAAACTATCATTTTAATTTCAGTCATTTACACAGTAAAACAATTTATCTACATAGTATTTTTTCTTTTTTTATAGTGGCAGATATAAAAACCTGTTTAACTAAGACAAAATCAAAATTTGGCTATATTGAGATCGTTGCAAACATATTGAATATTTAATCTATTCAATTGAAAGGAAAAACTAAACATCTTATCATTTTGCAGTAGATAAAATTTTGTTTATTCCTTTGAAAATTACAAAGATCTGTTACATTTATTTGTGATATTTTTGTTTTACTTTTTTAGGGTGCTGTGAAAATTATTTTCCGTGGTGATGATAATCAAGCAGAAGCTGAATATGTAGAAAAATTTGCCAATCCATTTCCAGCTGCAACAAGAGGTGAGTGTGGTAATATTCTAATAGATCCTTTGGAATTTTATTCTCATAAATGAGCCTCTAATTAACTTTTCTTCTATAAATCTCATTAGTATTTGTTCTGATTTTGGTTAATTTGCAGTGTAACACCCGCACTCAGTTCACATTAAAAAATTTCTGAAATACTTATGTGTAATTCTACATGCTCTATTCAAATTTGGCTTGATAAAATCTACCATTTTGGAGTTATTGACAGTGAAATTTGGGATTCAGTCACGTCGTTGGTGGCTGCCATTGCTCACATTGTTTGCATATATTCGCTGCGGAAAGCTAAACACAGAAGACTACGGAAAGCTAAGCTCAGAACTGATCTTTCTTGTCTAAATTTGTCGCAATTACTGCACACAAGAATTATTTACGTAGTCACGCTCAGTTTGCGCAATGATACCTACACTGATAGCTATTCTGCAGTGAATGTATGCAAACAACGCCCGTAATGACTGCCCGCAACGTGAATGAATCCAAACTTTCACTGTCGATAACTCCAAAACAGTAAATGTAATCAAATTTATCAAGCCAGATTCAAATGGAGCATGTACAATTGCACATAAATGTAAGTATTTTGGGAATTTTTAATGCGAACTGAGTGTGGGTGTTACGCTGCAAATTAAACCTGATTTTTTGCAGCTCTACGAGTTATTTTTTGTAAGCTGGAATTAATCTTTCTTAAATAATTCTAAATTATCATTTTTTACTTTACAGGTTTTGTTGATGATATAATTGAGCCTAGTACAACACGTTATCGCATCTGTCAGGATTTGGAAATGTTGGGCAATAAGAGGTTAAACAATCCTTGGAAGAAACATGCCAATATCCCTTTATAAGGGATATTGGCATGTTTCTTATTTTTTTCCTTTACCTTCTCCTATCATTTTTTTATGCATTTATGTGAATTATTTTATTATATATATTTACTGTTGTTTAATATCCTGATGTCATTTTCAATAAAAGATGTCAAGTAATCTTAAAGGGAAGATTTTGTGACCATATAGAAATATAGTTGTAACAGTTTGTAATGTGTGTGTGTGTGTGTATATATATATATATGTATTTTTTTTTCTTACTGATGTCAATCATTTTAATAATATAAATGAAGTTTTTTAATAAAAAGATTTCATAATGGTATTTCCTGATTGTTCTTTATTTTTTAAATCTAATATATTCTTTGATAACCTGATGTTTAAAACAGAAATTTGGGCAATGTATAGACTCTACATAAAATTTTATACAAATCAGTTGATGAGTTTCATTAGCTAAAACTAGACTTTCTTTAAAATCAAATGAAGTTGCTGAAAAGATATTTGTACATCGATCTTATTGTAAATAGAACTGAAATTGTAAAAGATTGATTGAAAATGCTTATTTTTTTATATTCATATTGTTAAAAAAGTAAACGTTTGCTCTAATTGTGGGAAGGTAAACTTTTGGCAATGAGTATTAAAAATAGTTTCCTTTTTTTTTTCAAACTTCTAGGTATTGTTCTATTCTCCATAAATTGTTTTTTTATCTAAGTATTATGAGAGAGATTCTGAATCAATTTTGTTAAAAAAATCTCCATTGCCAATATATATTGATAAAGGTACTTAAATTTGAAGATATCTGATCTTTCAGGAGACTTTTTGATAGTCAATAAGATATGTAAATATGAATTTCAAGCATTTATTCTGATGTTCAACAAAATGTATTTTCCATTAAAATAAATCAAAGCTATCATATACAATTAAATAAAATAACTTGAAAAACTATTAAGATGAAAATTTCACTTTTTTTTTCCTCAGTATATTGATTTTTTTACTGAACTGGGAGTTTTCCCTTTAGCACAAAACATTGAAAAATGAGTTGCTTTTCTACGAAATGTTTTTATTTTTGAATATTACTTTTGTAATGTTTGTGACTTTTTTGTCTGTTATACAAAGAAGAGGGGAATGTAAGAATGTCTTCCATTAAATTTGAGACAGCTTAGTAGTATCAATTAGTATTCAGATCTACCACATGCATTTTAGTGGATAAAAATAGTCTGTAAAATTATATCTGGCTTTTCAAAAATAATCTGGGATTAAATACATAGACAAAGATATTTTTTTAAAAAAAGAAAAGAAATTCAACATCTGAATTGACACACAGTATTATCCTGTACTGAAAGCAAGAGATTTCCACCAAAAACATTGTTAGACTTGCAATGCAAAAGAATTTCTACCAACTACAGTATCTAGCAGTAATACATAAGGCATATATATTATATATATTTCAATAAGCTAGTGTATTGGATATTATAGATAAGAGTATAAATACTCTGAAATATTTTTAGGTATATGTTTCCTGTTAGGTTACTGCTAATACAATAATAATTTTGATTTGCTCATAAAATCTAATAAAGCAATGTTTGTTATTTCAGAAGGCAAGCAGTTAAGATTTTCATCTAAATCCAAGTTGATAAACTTGGTAAATTGATTTCTCTTCAAATTGATTTGAAACTATGATTATTTTTTCATAATTATCTTGTTAGATATCTTCTCTCCATTGATTGTACGATGACCTGTGAGGTAGAGATTCAGAATAGGTATACCCATTATGAAGAGACAAAGCCTCTTGTGAAATAGCCTCATATTCCTGATGTGTGTCCACGATCTGAACATGGAAAGGGCTTCCAGGTACATTTATATCTGACCACTTCACTTGGATTATATACAAACCAGTTTCAAATGGATCATAATGACAGACTATTTTACGATCTCGTTGACTTTCACGGGACATATGCACTTGGAATGCACCTGAAATAGAAAAATGATTCAATTTAGGTATGCATCCAAACCTTTTTTGTTTTGTTTCATCAAAGCAAAATTGTCTTATGAATTTAATTTAAAACTGACTTTAATTGGTTCATCATAAGTTTATATTAAGTTTTAGATATGTAAAATTTAACCAATAGAAGTCAATGAGAAAAATGGTGAAATTACAGAGCTTTTCATGTGAATTCTATTCAAAAATGATGTAGATTACAGATACATTTAGTTGCAGTTAACAAAATAATTGTTGCTCAAAATATTTTTTTAAATATTCCATTTATATTTTAATGTTAAGTAAAATAGGTAGGACATTCTTAATAAATACATTTTTTAATGTCCTCTATTATACCTTTAGGTCCTCGTATGCGTACAGTGAGTTTACCAGCTCCTGCTCCATCTGTTTCAACTAAAAAGTGACTCTGAAATGTTGCAAGAATGCCATGTTCTACACCAGGTCCACTAACACGTACTTTGCTTGCATCTGGCAGTGCTCCAATCTTTAAAACATAAGGACTTCCTATAAAATAAAATGGAATGCCAGTATTATTCACTTTAATTAGTTTCAGCTCAAAGCATTGACTTGCTTTTTAGGATTGCAATCCCAAAACAAATTATTACTTGATCATAACATTATTAAGAGAGTTTTGAAAGCTTAAAAATGTTTTAAGACATTCTGATTTTCATCTTATTCTTTCAAGATGAAATTAAATTGATTAAATTCTGCTCTAAAATATGAAAATCTAAGTTTTCTTGATTTAGTAACACATAGCTATGAAGGACAGAAAAAATTGTTAAAAAGAAATTTTTACTGTTTTCAAAAAAATATTTTGAAAATTTATGCTATATGATAAAAACCAATCAGGCTGCATTATTTAAAATTAGAACAAAAACATTTTTAAATTTTTTTATTTCTTTTGGTGAAAAGTATAGTTCCAATATTTTTTATTATTTGTTTTAATTCTGAAAATTATCATATTTTAATAATTTTGTTTTGAAAGTTAATCATGAATCATTAAATTTGCATTTTGTAACAAAATTAGTAATTTAACAAAATAATGAGTGTGTCAGTGTTAACCATGTTAATAATTCTCTGACAAAAAGAAAACTAAAACAAGATATTCCAACATGAACGTTATGAAGCACCTGAAAACTCCTGTAACACTGGATTAAGTCTTAAGTTGCTGAATGGCAAATTGTGCTGCTAGTGAAACAGTTTAATTACTACTATGATTAGATGGCTATGACAAAGTAAAAATGTATTCAAATTTGGAGAGTAAATGTGTTAATTCTTCGTAATAGGCATGTATTCCAGCTGTTCAACACAGATATTGTAGATAGCCATTTACCATTGCTTTGATAACAACAATATATGAAGAACGCTTTAGTGGAAGTGAATTTCAATGATGATACAGCCTGGATAATTGGTCATTCTCAGTGTAATACTCTGGCCATTATATTCTTCATTCAAATCACAGAATGTACTTGAGGAGGCTCAGAGAAAACCTTTCATTAACACTTTTATTAAATTACATTGTGTCAGTTTGTTTTTCTTGCAGATAAAGAAGTTACATGAAAATCTACTAAAGTCATAAAGATTGTCAAATCAAAACTAAACATTAGCAGCAGAAACTGAAGGTTGTGATGTCTTCTATCACAAATTATCTACAATGTCAAAAACATTATATTACCTATCCTTTGCAAGGTAAATAAATAAATATGTTTAATTCTGCAAAGGCAATAAGAATCATTAGAGATATGAGACTAGATGCTCTTTATAATAAAAATGAAAGAGGAGAATGGAGAGAAATAAATAAATTGTAGGGCTGCCTTGATTTTTAAAATAAGAAAGAGAAAGTCTATATGTGCTAGAACCAGAGAGTTTCTCAACAGACACAAGGAACAGTGAAAGAGTGTACATTAAATTTTCGATATAAAAAGAAAAAGACTGAAAGAGATTGTTAGGGGTAGGAAATGTTTATGTAAATGATTTTCAGTAAACAATTTAGATATTATAAATAATTTAAATAAAAAATATACTTTTAGATATTACAAAAACAAATTAAAAATTAATATTGGATTAATTTACAATTGTTATTAAGATAAGGAGGGGGGAAATTTATAAAGCTTTCTTGTTCATTTTGAAATTAGATCTAACACTTAATTAAAATATGAAATTTATGTTGATCAACATAAATATAATAATTAAAGCCTAAAAACAGAAATAATATTATTGAATTAAGATCTCATTGTCTACTTTAGTTTAAAAAATTCTATCCTTATAAAATACTTTATCTCCAAAGTAGAATGTGATTGCAGTTTTAATCACGTTGAGAAAATGTCAACAGTATTGATCACTGAATCAGTATTTTATGCTGGTTTCTTACCAGTACCTATAGACATAATGCTCATTTCAGTTCACAAAAAAAAAAACAATATTTAAGTATATATACTGATAGCAAACTAATTACAAATTGAATTATTTTAGATTGTAGTTTCTTTTCAATATCTTTTTTATATAATATTGAGAAGATTCAAACTTAAATTCTGTCAATTTCAAACATATCAATATATTACATATGTAACATTAAAAATGATTTATGGTATATTGCCAAAATTAATAACAAATCGGGCAAAAAATAAAATTCACATAAAAGTCCAAATACCAAAATTACTATTAACTCAACTCCACCTTATTTTGTTAAATTCATCAATATTGTTTTGCTGATAAATGTATGCTTTATTGTTTAAATAATTTTACAACTTTAAAATTTAATTTTTTCTAAGAGTTTCATAATTCTAGAAAATTTTGTCATTAAAAGATCAATTAAAAACTGCAATACTATCTTTTAATGCAATATATTTCATTGAATAAAATAGATATAATTATTATCTTTTATTAGTATGAATTTTAGTTTCACCAATATACATGAATTCAATATATTCCTCTATGGTAGCTTTTATAAAAAAAAATTTTTAAGTATATTTTTTAGTCTTCAGTACAAAATTAAGCTAATTTTTTTAGCTTTATAATATGTATAATATATTTCTAATTTCATTTCTAAATTTATGTTGTTTTTATTATGTTGCAATTACTAAAATATTTTTCATTGTGTGAAACATCTATCTTCATCATAAATTTAATGTGGGCATGAAATATGTTAAAATCTTCATTAAAACAATTCCAATTTCTAGAAAACATGGTAAATCATTTTAGATTTCTGATTATAGATTTTTAAATTAAAACATTTTAGCAGTTCTTCAAAATAGCATTCTTTTTTAATTGTGGTATTTTTTCTTAATAAATAAATGAGTTATTCAACTTCTAATTCTTACCTAACACATTCTCCCCACCATATTTAATTTGTAAAATGTGCCTTCCAGGTTCTTGAGGTCGAATTGTCAATTTGTAAATTCCATCATTGTTGTCAGTCAACTCACAATAAGCAATCCGTGTCGGTCCCATGCAATGAGCAGTGAGTTCGCCTGAAATACAAGCATCACAACTGGTTTATGTGGATTTATTCATAATTTTCTTATAGCTGTTGAAAATGTTTTACATAATGATGTATGGTTTCTGTGCATATAAAAATGAGGAAATACAAGAGAAAAAGAAGTTGTTTAAAATAAAGCCTGTCTAATAAATTCTATTCCCCAATATTAATTTCTTGATAATATTCACAAATATATATAAAATAATGTATTTAATGTTATTCCAGACATTATTTGAATCAGCATTCTCA
Organism: Acanthosepion esculentum; assembly: GCA_964036315.1. Taxonomy (NCBI): domain Eukaryota; kingdom Metazoa; phylum Mollusca; class Cephalopoda; order Sepiida; family Sepiidae; genus Acanthosepion; species Acanthosepion esculentum. The sequence goes on from OZ038482.1 coordinate 66,244,597, forward strand.
TTTTTGCTTTGGCCAATTATACATTCTCCAACCTTTAGGTGTATGTTATATCTGAATCTAAACTGAAAATAATAGCTATTACAAATGAAAAAATAAGTGAAATCTCATCAATGGGAACAGTCTCAGATCATGCTGAAGATCATAATTTCAGTAAAAACAAATACAAATAATTCCATTTTATAGTAAGCTGCTACAATATATCCCTAAAAATATCAGTGTCAACTGTTGAGTCTTAGTTTGTTACTCATTAAGCTGGAGGTGCACAGCTGGGTAATGGTTAACAAAGCTAGTCTGGTTTACTATTGAGTAGTGGATTGGAGCCTTATTAGGTGCCACCTACAAAATTCAACATTAAATAACCCATTGTTTTTGCTACCATCTCTAAACTGGATTCCCTTTAGGAATATTTCAGTTCAGAAAATAGTAAAAGCTCTTATCACCTTCTTTACTGTAGGCTTACCCAGAGTTGTACAGTCAGACCAAAGGTCAAACTTTGGATCAAAAATATTTCAGCAATAACTAGGCATAACTTAGATAAGGTCTAGTGCCTATCACCCACAATCCCAAAGGGTCTTGGAGAGATCTCACTCCACCCTAAAAAATATCTGGATATGTTGTTTGAACCATCAAAAAGAATGGGATGAAAGTATTCCTTTCTTAATGCTTGCAGCTTGTGAATCTATTCAAGAATCATTATGATTCAGTCCATTTGAATTAGTATTCGGACATTCAGTTCATATCCCCTTGAAATTATTAAAGGAAAGTTGGTTACAGAAAGATTCGAAGAACAAAAATTTATTAGTAATCCTGACCACAGAAAATTGACTCAAATGTGCCATATTAATATGATTAAACCCTACTTCAAAAAGGGAAAACTCGATCCTATATCAGTCATCCATACCTACATCTGAATCAGATGAGAACAGAGAGGAAGTTGTTATGAAACAAGCTCACCATGTTAAACTCAATAACTCCAAGGTTCTAGACAACATCAAGGCAAAATTCACAAGAAAGGAACTATTGCAGACCTGCCACTATAGCTTATGATGTAGAAGTGGGAAGTGCTGCTCCAGTAAAGCAGCACCCTTATTGAGTTAATCTACAGAAGGCTGAAGTTCTACATAAGGAGGTGTTTTACATGTTGGAAAATGGCAAAAGTCAAAGCAACTGGTCATCACCCTGTGTACTAGCAAATGAGCCTGATGGTTCTATTAGATTTTGTATAAAATAGTAGTGAGCACCCTTACTAAGACTGATTCACATTCCATTCCCCGGATGAATGAGTGTATAGATAAGATAGGGAAAGGTACCTATATTACCAAGTGTGATTTGTTGAAAGGATATTGTAGTGTACCTTTGTTCGAATGTGCCAAAGAAATTTCTGCCTTTGTGACTTCCACTGGACAATATTGTGTGATGCTATATGGGATGAAGAATTCTCAAGCTACATTTGTTAGATTGATGAAACAATGTCTGAGATCTATTCAGTGTTGATACTTATATAGATGACATCATTGTGTATAGTGATACCTGGACAGATTGTGTGTCTTCTCAGCAGAAGGTGTTTGATCTACTTAAACACTAATTTTACTATAAACAAGTTGAAGAGTGAATTTTGTCAGGCCGAAGTAAGCTATCTTGGCCATATCTTTGGGTATGGTCGAGTAACCCCTATCAAATCAAAAATGCAAGATATTATACAATATCCAGCCCCAACCAATGTAAAAAGTTTGCACAGATTTTGGAGTATGGTGGCTTATTACTACAAGTTTTGTAAGAATTTCTCAGATGTATCTTTACTACTTACGTATTTATTAAAGAAAAAGGCTATGTTTGATTAGTCTCTCCTGTCAACGATCTTTTGATCAAATCAAAGCCTTATTATGTTTGAATCCTGTCCTTCAAGGTCCAGACTTTACTCAGCTTTGCTGTCAATGCAATGGATTATGATTACACCAAGTGTAAATTGAAATTTTCAGTTTCCAGAAAATCTCTAAGTTGCAAAATAAATTAACTTCCATCATGCATTAATTAAAAATGCACCTGTGGACTTATTAAATTACTAGATATGTAATGAATAAGAAAATATTATTCTCAAAAAAGTCTTCCCAATCTTATCTTGGACTTATTCAATTGCTAGATGTGTAACAAATAAGAAAATATTATCTTGGATTTATTTCCATTACTTACATGTGAAACAGATTCCAAAATCTCCCAGTTTATATTGTAAAAGGAATAATTACCAATTCTCATTCAGGCATTCTAAAGAACTTCTGTGTTTGCTGTTAGGAAACCTATCAGATAGGTGTGTCTTGTTGATCTTAGGTCTGCTATCTTATATTCTCTTCTTATTCAATTGTTATATAAAATTGTTATTAAACTTTCACCCTGTTCTTTGATACCTGTGTTATGTGTTTCTATCTGAGCAATCCCATATTTTCTTTTTTTTAACCTGGTGTTCACATCTGTATGTTACCAGTTAAAGATTATATTAATCATTTTCTAGATCTATTGTTAGGAATGTCTGTTCACTGTCATGCTAGACAATTTTTCTTGCCAGAATCTATCTTACAACATTTATAAGTCTACTATTTGTCCATGCATTGAATATTGCTGCCACATCTGAACTGATACTTCTGCTATGCATTTAGACATTCTTGATAAAATTCAAAGAAGAATATGCACTGTTATTGGTCCTGACATGGTATCTTGGCTTCAGTTACTTTTCCACTGCTGTATCATAGCTCCTCTGTGCCTTTTCTATAATACTTGTACTTATGGTAATTGTTCTGATGAACCTTCTTGAGATGATACCTAGACTTTATGTATTTAAGAACAACAATAGATTGGCAGCTGGTTCTCATCATTTTACAGTTGAAATAGCTAGATGCAACTAAGTTCTATGCTAAGAGATTCTTCTCTCACACTTCTAGTTCATGGAATTCTTCTAGCTTCTTGCTTCCCTCTCAACTTTGATCTTAAAAATTTAAATGCAATGTCAATTGCTATCTTCTGTCTTCTTAATTGCTGTTCTTTTATTTTTCTCTCTCCTTAAAAGTGTTTTCTCATATTTTTTCACATCAGTAATCCCTTGCGTCTTAGTAGCTTTATTGTCTTGCTTGTGATGAAATGATTAAAAAAACATCAAGGGTTTATGTGTCATAAGATCAATCAGCCAACAATCAATAAGCTGGTTTCTGGTTGTTTGTTATAAGGCAAATATCTAACATGTAAAAATTCAGTTCATTTGGGGTCAATCCTTTTCTGACATATTTTGTAAGACTTTCAAGAAATAACCTGCTAGAAATGTTAACATAATGATGACAGGTTTTCAATTAATATATCATATATCAACTGGAGGAAGAAATGGCCGTAAGACTATCACCATATGGGACAAACCATCCATTTATTATATATACACTAGGAGGATGTGCAAATACTGTTGGATCATTTCAAGTCTTCTATAAATTATCCATGAATCATGAGTTCATAAGTTGAAGGTTTCATAACACATAGAAGTTCTTTAGAATGTTCGATTGAGAAGTTCCACGAATCGTCATGGAAGACCATCATGTAACAATCTAGGAAATTGCTTAGGAAGTGGGAATAAGCAAGTGCATTCCATTTTAACATTCTGGTTGAGCAGTAGAATCAACTCTGCATGGAAATTGTGTTGTTTTCAGGTTTGAGGACAGCTAGAAGTCATTCAGGGCCAAGTCAGAAGAGTAGGGAGTCTGTCGAACAAGTTGTATGTAAAAACTTGGTGCAATATTTCTGTTTGATCATCTTGCATGAAAATGAAAATCAAACAAGCATGCACTACATGTCTACTCTAGGCATAACAGCTTGGAACTGATACAGCCTACTGGTGCAAAAATTTTCATGCATGTACAGGAAGGGTGGTGTCACACAGCATTAGTTTTGGCAGGAAAAAATAAAGTTAGATATTTTTAGAATGCACCTCATATAAACAAACTATTATCTTAAACAAAGCTTTTAAGTGATGACTCAAACATAATTGGATTCATGCATAGGGTATTCTCTAAAGAAATAAGTATTCATTTTTATAACTTCAAGATATGCAAAAGAAAATCAGAAAATTTGAACCATCTGAAGAAAATATAACCTATAACTGTATGTTTAACACCCTATACAGTTGTAAAGGATATAAGAGGAAATTCAGCTGTTGCTTAAATATAAAATATGGCAAAACAATAATCTAAGAGGAAATTATGAAATCAGGCATACCAAATGACACATGGAAGAGAAAAGACCAGTACTGGCTCTCTGGTAAAAGTCAAAATAATAGATTGACAATTGCAATGAAAATTGTGCAAACTGAAAGAAGCTGAAGTGTGCACCACTGATTGAAATCATAAATAATGTTTAAAATTAATATTAATTTTAATATCTTTTTACCTATTTGGGTCTTAAATTTATTAATAAACAGAATATATGATTGACTTATATTTCAGATTCATTTGAGAATATGAAATAAAAATACCTGAAATTTAAAAGTAATTTTTGAATACTAAAATATAAATAATTTTAATTTATGCTTGATCCTGTAACTATAGAAAATATTTGCATTTATAAGAAAATGTTATATGTACTCTTTAAACATTAACCAAAACATAAATATAATATTATCAAGAAGATTTTGATCAGAATAATTAAAATCAGATTTTTAAAATTCTAATGAAGCATGTTCTTGAGAAAAAATTATCTCTTTCTGTGTTACTCACCAGGTCCTGCTTTTCGCGTGTCAATATTGACTTGAAGTTCTTTGCCTAAAATTCCTCCTTCTAGCCCTTCTCCAGTCACATTAACCTTCTGAGGTTGAGCAGCTGCTATGACACTGACTTTGTAAGGAGAACCTTTCAACTGCCTATTATTCCAGGTAATATGAAGTAAGTAACCACCTGGGAGCACAGGTATATATGTGCAGTAGTAACGACCATTTCCAAGATGTTTTTTAATGATGTCAATTTCTGAATGCACTCCAGTCAAAGTCACTTCAGGTTTACCTTCAATGAAAAATTCCAAAACGAATTTCAACTGCAGTAATAAGTAATATTTGATAGGAAAAGAGAAGTTTTATGTCAGGTCTGTAAACAATGGTAAATCCAAACTTTGGTTATCAAGTACTAGTTTAGCAGAAAAAATTATTGTATATAAAAAGCAAGCTAGTGGTACAGCTTCATATGACAGACATTCTCCTTGGTCTTAATGTTATGTTTGCCAGGTTTGCTATTACCAGTTTTTTATTTCAGTTAGGCATCTTTCATCTACTGTTTTCAACTGGTTAATGATAGGATTGTGTTGAGGCATGTAACCTAATCAATCAGCTGGAACTGATAAATATTGACATTACTTTGCTATGATAATTTCTTTTACAGTGCCATGTAATAATAATAAGAAGAAGAATGTTTGTGTAAATATTATAGAGTCAGTTCGAGATAAAATAGTTTATGTTCATGTGCATTAGGAATTAAATTAGCTTATAGAATGTCTCAACATCATATGAGATGCAGGGTAATTTTTTTTTTCAATTTAGCTTTTTGTTTTTGTTTTGTTTTTTGGAAAAAATATCTTACATATCATTAAATATGGTATATGAAATGATTATTTTACTTACAATTTTCAAAAATCTTACTTAACTCACCTGGTCCAGCTTTGGATCCATCTATGTAGAACTCAGCTTCTTCTCGAACTACAGCTTCCTTCAAACCTCTACCTGATAATGTCACCTGACTATTGTCATGAATTGCAGTTGGATATTTTACAACAGCATTGCCAAGAAAAGGAGCTCCAACCAGAGGATGTTCAGTCCAATATACATTAATCAAGTGATTTCCTGTAGACAAGAGAAACTTTTATTAATTGGAAGGTAAATGATTAAATAGACTTTTTCTATGTTGCTGTAATCTCCATCAACATTTTAATACATATTTTAGCTGCTAGCTAGATGAAAAGTAATAAAAACATTTTTGAATATTAAGTGGAATTTTTTATAACTTCAAAACAAGTTCTATAGTTTAAACATCACAGAATTTAAGTTTTAGTTTTATTATAAATGACCTTTTAATTCCCTGTTTAAGTTTGCTAAACTTATATAGAAGTCACACAGCAGAGTAGCACAGCCAACATTTAAGGGCTAATGTTTTCGACTGACATGAGCGGAAAGATTATATTGAATCACTTTCTAGATCTGCTGCTAGAAAATTTAGTTCACTGTCATGCTAGAAAATTCTTCTTGCCAGACAGAATGTATCTTACACATTTATAAGTCTACCATTTATACATGCATTGAATATTGCTGCCACATCTGGTCTGATGCTTGTGCTATGTATTTAGACATTTTTGATAAAATACAAAGAAATATCTGCAATGTTATTGGTCCTGATCTGACATCTCAGCTTAAGTCACTTTCCCACCATTGTAACATAGTTTCCTTGTTCCTTTTCTATAAATATTTTCATGTTAATTGTTCTGATGAGCTTTCTTCTTTGGTACCAATTTATGAATTTAAGTGCAGTACTAGATTGGCGGCAAGCTCTCATCATTTTACATGGAAGAATGACACGCAGCGAATGCATGCTTGACTTTATATAGAAGAATCTTTCCTGATAACAATGATTGCTGTCTTTCTTTACTTACACAAAGATGACAGACAATGACAATTCCCAATGCCCAAATTCCACTATCTCCATCTCCTGTAAGCCAAAATCTGGCTTGTCTCAATGCGAAAAATCAAAAATAATGTCAGCTATAAAATTTTTTACTAAAGTCACAGAAAGAAAAATAAATGAACCCATCCCTAATCTTAGGTGCTAATCTGTTTTTATCTGGGTGGCTAACACAACATTTCTACATAAACCAGATATTTTCCAGAATAATTTTAAATGTTATTTTCTGTGACCACCCATTTTCTTTACTGTAAACAACATATTTTTTTCTATTTTCCCAGGACCAACACCGCCAACGATAAATTAATTGTCTCTTTCTTAGAGATAGTAAGTGTGCAGGGCGGTGGGGTATTGGGAGTTTTGGTTTTGCTCAATCTTACTGAATTCAATCTAGTTAAATTTGGGTTTGATTCTCCTTGGAACTGCTTTTGATTTCGTTTTATTATTTTAAAACATAATTTTTGACACATTTCATTTTTAATCTTCTTCTCAAATATTCAACCCAGTTTCCTGTGAATTTCAACAATCATCATCCAGTTACTGGTCCCTTCAAATCACCAACCTACAATTTCATGCATTCAAAGGTTTAAACAAGACCAGTGCTCTGTTATATATATTTCAGTTTGCATGCTGATAAAGCTACTGTAGGTTGTTTTCTGGTTTTCAAAGAAATCATAGAACTGTTTAACAATAATTGATAACCACATCCTGTGATATTGTGCCAAATCCTTCGTAATTTACCCAATCAGTATTGCAAAAGCCTCTTAAACTTAAGGGCTTATTAGATTAATTAAAGTTTTATATTTTCCTTGGGGAAGATCGTGGCTTCATACGCCACATTTTGGGTCATACAAATTCCACCCACTGGACATTCAGTTTTTACCCTGCAATTACAGGTAGAATCATTTCTTTGTAATTGATTATTATGAAATTTTCTAATAATGCTATCATTGTGTGAATTTATAATTTTTTCCACATTATTCACACACGAGTAACTAATTTTCAATGTTTTTCTATTAAAATTTTTTTCAGTGAATTGTTATTACTAAAATGCTTATCAAATTTTAAAAGAATTTGCCAATATTAATACTGGATAGCTTGAAGAAGGGTGGATTGAACCATATAAATTTCCTTTTCCTAGAAATTGATGATTTTTAGGTTAGATAATATACCAATTTTAAATCCCAGAAATTGGAAAGCTTTAATGATCTTTTTATGTAACTTGGAGGTTAGAGGACCATTGCTATTAGGTATAACAGTGAGTCTATCATCCCTGTACAAGCCTACACTTTTAGGATCAATAAATCTACTTTGTGTATTGAATATATATAAACACTAAATCGGCTATTTGTGCTCCTATGAAAATGTCGAACTTTTCATTATTCTTCTTAACCCAATGGACTGTCTAGAAGCCATTATAATCTTTTGATAGTCATCAGTAATATTAACATAATTTCTGGCAAAATTTAAGTTATTTTCTAATAGATTTTCAGAAATGGATGGGTAGAAATCGATAATATTGAATTAAATAAAAGTAGCTTTTGGGGGGAGGGTTATATTCTGGAACCATTTAATGGTATCCGCGGAATCCTTCCAAAGATTAACTAGTATTTTTCTAGTATGGATATTGTTATTTTTTTAAGTATATTCTTGGAAATCAGACCTAGCTCAGATTTAGATGGATTTATTAAGTGGAATTTAAAATTTTTTTGAATGGCTTTATTATGCAGAAATTTTAAAAAATTTAAAAATTTGTTTATATATCCTTAGTCAATTTAATTCTATGATTTTAATTAATGTACTGTTGCATTCTTTCCTTCTTATCTTAATATTTTTATATATAGGGTTTTTACCTTTATTTGATTTTATCTTATCACATTATTATTAACATTATTTTTTTTCTTTATTATTCTTGCTATTCTCATTTGTGTTTGTATGATATACTTGATAAATAAGTCAGCATATCTAACAACCCTCCACCACCACTTTTATTATATGTCTCTTTATTAAGATGTATGTTTCTTTTTTTCTTTTCCTAATTTTGTTTTCCTATCTTTTATCTTCCACTCTCTTAATCACCTTATCCCTTTTGAGAGATATATATCTCCTTCAACCCCTCCTGCCATCAATTTAAACCTGCCTCCTCAAACAAATGTGTGCATAAATTTAAAATGATAATACATAATTCTTCTTATGCCTGGAATATTTGTCATCCATTTATTTGTATAAGGAAATAAATTATAATCATCATGAAACCTTACAGTTGTCTGTTTCTTAATAGTAATTTACATTTTATATATATATATATATATATAGATAGATAGATAGATAGATAATATTAGTGATCAGTATGGATATTTCCAAAAGGTATAAATCCAAGAGAGATTTCTTTTCTTTGTTCTTTTCTTTTTCTCTTTTTTCCCCTTTCATGTGTCTTTAACTGTCACAATTGATGTATCCATGTTTTCTGTTGTTTGTATTTTAAATTAGGTCAACTGAAAATAACTTCTCAATCTAAATTTTTAAAAAAATTTCCTCTCTCTTAATGATTTCATTATCTTCCATTCCACAACCTCACATACACATTTTTCTTGTCTTTTTTTTTTGCACCCCTCTCTCTCAATTTTACTTACACTTCTTTATTTCCAACTTTTTTCCCCACTTTCATGTATAAACTTTTACATAAATTTTGTTATGGAGAAATACTTTCTGTTTCCTTTTGGATTTGAAGATCTGATGAATTAAGGCTGTTTTTCAACCCTAATGAAATAAATATAACCTCATGAAATGCTTTTATAATATATATATATATATATATATATATATATATATATATATATATATAAGAGAGAAAGAGGGAGATGGATACATATGAGAGTGAGGGATAAATCAAGTCTGTATAGAAGGGCCATATATATTAAAACCAAATTGTTAAAACAATTTATAAATGTAAACAAATCATCTGCAAATTATATAATAATAGGAATAGGGTTGCTAGGGTGTGCTACAACAAGTTGTAAATTTTGGAATTAACTTTTTCCATTAATATCCCAGGTTAACCCAGCTTATTTTGAAACATAACTGAAAGTAATGGGATTCAAAATTTAATAGCATTGGATTTTCAAAAATTAGTCCTGCATAGAAAAGTAAATACAATAATTATTTTTTCAAATAACTATCAAATTACCTTCTGCTTTGGGAATAAAAGCCAGTATATTTTTACCATCACTACTTGTATCAATGTGTACAGGCAACCAGACATTATTTGGATCTTGTACCTCTGCTGTTAATTTACCTGAAAAATAAAATCAAAGGCCTATCAATGTTACACATGCATGTGTATCAAATAGAAAAGCTCTAACTAATGATTTCAAGACTATGTTTTAGGCAAGCCAAAATGGTTGTTTATTTCAGGCTTATACAGTATTGAATGGAAATGATGTTATGAAGAAAGATGCTTGCTTTTATTTTCAACAAAAACCTACAAATCAAGTCACATTAATATAGAAACTTGAAAACATAGAAATATGTAACTTTTATGATGTAGAATTTGAAAGTATTCATAAGCCATTTAGAACATACAAATTACTTCATGTTTTTCATGATGATTCTGAGTGACTTCTTTTATCTGTCTCATAGTCTAAGTAAGGACAAAAACAAAACTAGAAAAAAGCTAGAATGAGTTTTCATTGGAATAAAGTTTACTATGATTTTATGTGCTTACACTTCATGGTGTTTTGTCTATTGAGAGATTAATATTTTTCCACTGTAAATAATAGATTTATAATTTTACTTTTGTTTATGAATATGCTTGATTGGAAAACTTTTATGAAGTTAAAACTTATTTCAAAGTATTACTTTTTCATACCTGGACCTGCTTCAGAAATATCAAAAGGAATCTTCTTCATCTCATCAACAACAAGATGAACACGTTCATCAGAATCCATGAAATGTTGCCAGCCACCAACAACACGCACTTTTCTTGCATTAACAATTTTAGGATGAAATGGACTTCCTGGTAACATTTTTGGTTGTTATATTTATTAAAAGAAAAGAGAAAAATTGATGTAAGTAAATAACTTCATTAAGTATAGAATCAATGTTTACTAATAAACTTGTAATACAAAAAGAGATCATTATTTCTCCCTAAAACCCACAAAACAGGCATCCCAATGTGCCTCCTTATTTCAGGAATAGACAGTGCAGACTAGTGAAAAGCATAACAAAATTTTTAACTCCTCTCCTTGGGACAATCAATCCATCACATATAAAAAAATTCACTCAACCTTGTTGAAAAATTAAGGGAAGCAAATATCACTGACAAATTTGTGGGTAGATGATAGGATAATTATTTTATTGGAAACTTTGGGAATAAAACGAACTGATTCAAGGGTTTAAAATAAATAATATATCTTTATTTATTGTCTTTAAAGTGATAAGTAGCAAAAATGTTTGTTAAATAAGTCAGATATTGGTAGCAGTCTGAAGAAATGTCTGTTAGTTGTCGTTTTGAAGTAAGACCATGATAGGGGTAGTAGTAATATCAGAAATTAGGTCAATCTACTGAGCTAGGCAGAAAATCTATAGCAAATGACATTTTAACTGCTTCTTCACATGTCATGCATGCCTGGTTTCTATGCAGTAGCGTTCTTTTGTTCTGTCCTCTATTTGTCCCTTCTGCTACTAGCCCAGAGGTTGATCCTTTTGATCAGGCTTGATAATTTGGCACAAACATTACTTTTGGCTAACATCAAAAGTCTTTTTGCACCAATGTTTTTAATTGGTCAAATTACTTTATTTTCCAGCATTCCTTCCTTTTTCATATTTTTCAGTCTTTTCTTCTTCCTCTTTTTATTTGAGGGTTGCCTTTTCATAGATTGAGAGAAGTATAGAAAGAGAAGTTTAGAGAGAGAGAGAGAGAGAGAAATAAAAGAGATAAGGGTTGTCAAGGAAAGTGCAAATGCCTTATTTTTATTCTTTTTATTTTTGTTTCTATATTTTATTTGGTTTTTATCAGGACTCACTACAAACTCATGGCCAATCTAGATTTAAAATCCCTTTACACCAACATCCTGGTTGGAAATGCTTAAATCTCTTAAAAAATCATTTAACACAATAAAAACAAACCTCTCCCTGCCAATAGCTAAAATAATAAAAATCTGCCATCTCATCACTAATCAATGCTATTTCACATTAAATAATTTTTATAAACAAAAATTTGGATTACCAATGCAATCACCTCTTAGTAGAGTGATGGCATGTATTTTCTTAGAATTTCTTGAATCTGGTCCTTTCCAAAATATTTCATCTAAACCATCCACTTACTTCCAATATATTGATGATGCTCTATTAATATATCCCTGTGATACTTATTTACTTGGTCTTGTAGATAAACTAAACAAAGTCAGAAATACAACAGAATTTGTATATGAAATAGAAAAAAACAATACTTTACCTTTCCTATATATCATACCACAGTAGCTTAAAACTTAGTGTTCACTGAAAATTTACTAATAAAAATGATCTAATAAATTTCTACTCCCATCATAACAATAAAATAAACTCCAGAATTATCAATGGATTCTACTTAAGAATTTGCAGCCATCAATATTCACATGAAGTGGAGAAATATATTGAAAATACTTTCAAGACCCCCCAATACCCTAACTATTTTCATATTCAATGCAAAAAAAGGCTCACAAAATATCCCAAAATAAAAATGCAACTCTTGACAAACACAATGAATAAAAAACATATATTGTTCTATCCACCAACTCTATCACAACCACAATTGAAAAGAATTTATCTAAACTCAACATAAAATTTGTTACAGCTATGTCTAAAACAATAAAAGACTTAATCAATACAAAACAAAACAATAAGCTAAACTTTAAATGAAGAGTTTACACTATCACCTGTAATGATTGTCAGAAAGAATACAGTGGAGAAATCTCAAGAAGTTTAAATAAAATATTATATGAAAACAAAAGGGATATTTTACAAAACAACACATCAAACACATTACTTGCTCACCATAATGAAACTGTTTTGATATAAAAAATGCTACTTAAAATAATTCAGTAAGACAAAAATGTTAAGAAAGTGCTTTAATCGCTATCACTTTAATCCACAGTAAATTTGCATCCAGGTTTTTACAACATATCAACATTCCGGACAGAATGTGGGATATTTAATAACAAAACAAAAACAAAAATAATCTAAATGAAATAGGCTAGATTATATACCCAGAACACATAGACATTTTATTTTAAATGAAAAAGTTTCACCAACATAAACAAACTTAGTCCAATGAAGCCCTAAAGGAAGAAACATGTCACACAAAAACTTTTTCCATATTGTCATACATCTTTCCCCATTATTTGAAATCTAAATTTTAATTATTCATCAGTAATTTTTATGGATCAAAATGTAAAATTATAAAAGGTTGGAAGCAAGATGAAAAGAAAGAATTCCTTATCACTTACCTTGGATTTCTTTACTATTCCACTTTACTTGTACATCATAGAGGCCAACTTCAACAGGAACATAAGTTACAGTATAAATGCCATTTGCTTCAGGATCAATGTTACACTTTGCTATAGAATTGGGACCTGTAATTGTTTCATTAGTATACCAGTAAATATCAAGTCTCAAATAAAACTTCATTTTTCTGTCAAGTTTTGATACACAATATATTAGTTAGGTCTTTAGAAACAATTCTGATCTACAAGCATTTTATTTTCAAGAAACTTCTTAATTGAAATAATCAATAATTACTGACTTTAGCTATCTGAATTAATAGTCACTGAATTTAGCTATCAAAAATTCACATTTATGCAGATTTAAGACAGACTCATCTACAATCACTTCAGCAAATATGAAGATTGTACAATTAAATAACAGGTTTTTATTTAAATTGATCACAATGTCTAACATCAATATATATTCTATGATCAATGTTCAAAACAAACATGCATTAAATTAATCAATATTAGACAAGTGAAGAGTAAGGGCAATAACGCACAAGAATGAAGGGCTGCAACAGAGAAAGAAAAGCTAGAGATACTTGTATATAACCATGTCACTATTTGCTGAAATCAACTTGTTTCAAATGAATAAAAAACTAACTTCTCAATCATAAAAATTCTTCTTATAATCAGTGAATAAATTATTTTATTTAGCTTATGTATCCACTAAGAGAGGCATGGTGGAGTAATGGATAGTGGTTTGGATTGAAGAAACGGAGTGCTGAGTTCAAATTCCAGTTGAATCCATTACATTCACTTATGTGCTAATACCCTCAGGAAAGGTATGAATCCACTTCTTCTCCCCCCAGCTATGGGTAAATAGCAGGACAGACTGGGTTTTGTAGCCTTGGATGGAAACTGGTCTACTGCAGAAAGAAATGGCAACTGGTCTACCGCAGAAAGAAATGGCAACCTACTGTGGGAAAAATCTGCCTCATCAGTCATGTATTGAAAGATACATGATCACTTATGCATTTATCATGCATGGCTCATCTGATCCAATTTTCTATCTAATATCCTTCCCTGGTATTTAGTATTTTGTTTCTGTGTTTCTATGAATGGTTTTAATCTATCAATGTATACTTGGGTTTGCATGCCATCATTTATTTTTATCAAATAATATTTAGGTATTCGTTTAAAAACTTAAAAAAGAACTGTATATGGTGCTTCTAATGGTTTATGAATCCTATTTAAATCCAAACCTCTGCTGCAAGTTTATGTTTGTCAGGAATATACACTTTCTGTACATAGGTATATTTATTATAAAAATTATCTAAACTGAACTTTGATATTGTTTTGTGTAGCTCTCTGGTGATCTGTTAGGCTAAATTTATATCTCTAGAAGCTGTGGTAACAATTTGCATACCTGTTACAGTGTAAAAAGGGAAAAGTTCACAGAGTTAGGTATATATACTGTGAATTTCTAACAGAACTTATTGGTTCAACAGTTTAGTTTGTGTGTGGTAGGCTGTAGTACATAATCCAGAAAGACCAATTTAGCAAATAATTCATTCTCAAATTGTTTACTACAATCAGTGATCACCTGTAATGGAATGCTCCACTGCATAATCCAAGCATTAATGAAGGCTTCTGCAACACTATAGGTTTGTGCTTTGATCCATCTCATGATACAATTTATGCATATATAGCAAAAGGATTTATTATAAGGATCATTTGTATTTATAATTATCAGGAGATACCCCACTATATCAATATGAACAGCGTGGAATCTAATTGCTGGTATATCTATATTGTGGTTATTTGGGGTTGGGGTTGGGTTTGTTGCATGATGAAAACAGAGGCATTATGAATTAATAGTATTAACTCATCTGTTAATTTACATCTTGATGGTGTAACCAAAGCAATTAACTTAGGCAATGCTTGCAAGAACTTATGCAGGACTATATCTTTGCTAGGTGTTTAACAATTGTCAACATTTCCTATAGATAGGCTGAAGGTTTCATTCTTTCATGTGCTTCAATAATTGTTTTGTTTAGTCTCTCATAATTTTTGGATTCTCAAATGGAAGGTGGTATCTTAGCTTATTTGTTGAAAGTGATGCTATCACCATATAGAATTTTGTGTTATTTGTGGTGACCTTTCTGAGATGAAATTGGATTTCACCAATGGAAAACCATCCATTAACAGCAATCTCCATGAATTCTGGTATTTTTATATTTACTTGGCCAATGTCTACTTTATCTTTCTTGCCTTCCTTGTGAGTTCATTTAAGAAAATACATCTTTCTGGTCCAACAGTTGGTCAGATAGTGAGTCCTTTAGACTGTACATTCATTATGAAATTAAAGGTTATAACATTTGGCCATTATTTTCATCATGTAAAGATAATGCTAACAGTCACTATGGAATAGCAGCTTAGAATTTTACTTATTTTTTAGGAATATTTGAGCTGGTAAAATTAATTTGAGATTTGTTTGTAGGCTCAGTCACTCTTTAAGAAATAGCAAAATTAATCTTGTTTTGTAATGCTTCGGTTAGTTATTTAACCATGGCACAGTCATAATCAGGAATTTGCACAAGTATTAATATATTTATTTACTCATGTAATTTGTAGTATGCATCCAGGATGCATCTGTACGTCCCTTTGTATTTTTAGTGTTTTTGTTTTGCCATCAGATATGTTAAGACAAATTAGACAAAAAAAATGTTCATCTGGGTTATTAAGAGATTTTTTTAAAAATATTTTCTTGAACTAAATATTTACTATTTTGTTCCATTATCTTCTCCCACTATTATACATTGATTTGGTCAGAATAATGTCTATTATTGTCAAGTGTTTTGGCCATTGTTCTCTCTAGATTTATTCTGTCATGGCTGATTCTCTTTTGGGAATTTTGAACCAAACCCTTTATTCAACTGCTGTGGTAAACTATTATTACTCCATTGTCTATGCTAAAAAATAATTTCTGTCAGGGAATCCTCTTTAGATATTTAACTCTTGTAATATCACTTAGCTCTTTTACCTATGAGAATATATGGCTTTTTGCACTACTTGACCCATGGATTGAACTCAAATAGCTAAACTTGATTTGCTTAAGAAAATAATTTTATACATGTGATCATGTACAATTTAGTGGTTGAACACCTAATATCACTTATCTACCTTTTTAACTTAACTAGAGTTTACGACCTTTACACAACCTGTAGTGAGATTCAGTGGTGGGATTTTTTACTCTTAGGACAAACTTTTTTTCTTAAAAGTTCCAATATGGTAATTATATCGTGTTTATATTCCATGTCAGGCCAACTGAAGATGTTATCAGAGACTAGCATGTGCACTGATTATTTCTTTCAGTGTTGTTCTTTATTCACACTGGAATTAGGATATTTAGGGATATAGAGCATGTGTGTAATATGTTTTGTGATCTATAATGGAAGAGCTCAGTAGAAGTCAGGGAGTGATTGTTTGACAGTCAAACTGCCATTAGCGTTACAGTGTCGGCCGAGAGAATACACTATGTGAGAGAGTTCCAATGGCAAGAATGTCATCCCATCAAAAGAGACCTTTCTTCTTTGTTGTATCACATAATGAGAAAGCAAAAAAAATAGTTTAAGCTTCCTAATATAATTCTTTTATGTTCCTAAGTAGATTTCTCATTCATTTTAGACATAGATGTGGGATAAGTGATGCGGGTAAATATTAGTACTTTATTTGGAATTTTTTTTAGTTGTGAAAAGAATATATTTAGATAAATATTTATAACTAACTCAGTATATTTCTATTTTAATTGGCCTTTGATATTTATCATTCTTGAAAGAAACTTTTGACAGTATTGAACTTACCATCAACTTGAACAAATAAATCTCCTTTAAGTTCAGATGCATCTACATAAAATATTGCTGGCTTATCTTCTTCACCTTTATACAAGCCGTCACCACGAGCTGTAGGCATTCCTCCTTCTCCAATCTCTTGAATTATTGGTGTTCCTGAATATACAAAAGGAGAATCAATTGTTGAATTAATTTTATGAACATTATACTTCGTTATTTTCATACTTTCTGTTATAGTTAATAGTTAAAATTTACATGCAATAACAAAAATGTTAAATCCTGAAATTAATACAAGAAAGAAAATTTTTAAAACAAGATATCACTCAAAACAACTTTTTTAAGTAATGCTCAGTTTGAAAAATTTTGTAACAAAATTTTTTTGATGAATATATTTTATTTGTTTCTCATTAAGCTTTTGTCAGTCAATGAATAAAATAAGAATATGGTTATATTTCAATAGGGACGTAGAAAACAGAAAAAATTGACCTCATGTTAAAAAATGTTCATATTGCATGTTTTCTATAAAAGTGAAATTATTTAAAAAGGTTTTATGTAAAAATTTGACAAAAAAATAAGCTTGCTACATTTTTAGAACATGAGTTATGTTTTTTTTTTAGAATTAGCCTAAATGAAAAAAAAAATACTCCTAGTAAATTCCAAATCAGATTATTTAAAGTAAAAATGTTAAAAAGATTAAGAGGAACTCCTCTTAATTTTTTACTTTTACTTTAAAAGACATTATCTACAGAAATAATTTTCCTCTTGTTTCTGATTCTATTTACAAGAAGATTAAACAAAAATAATATTATATTTATTGAGATGAATGTCAATAAATAAAAAAATATTGTTTTGATTGACATCTTTTTTTTTTTTAATGTAAACATTTGAAGAAATTTTTTTTTAATGTTTACATTTTTTAAATATTAATTAAAATTTAATCTCAAACCTCCTACTGGTCATGATACAAAATTGAACTGGAATTATTCTACATTTTAATGATAATTTAGAAAAAAATCTTCCAGGAATTTCGATTCAAGAAATTTTTTGTTTGAAATTTTAAGAGCTGTTCAATTTTTATAGTCAATTATAAAGGCCAAATTATAACACCTGCAGTCAAAGTACACTAGTTTCATTTGTTTTTTTTCAGCCACTGATTTGTGTCATTTCAATGTCATAATGCATTGGAAATATTTGTAAAAACTCACTTTCCTGGATGCTAATCTGTTATGCTTAAATCAAAAGCATCTAGTCATTTTATAAGGAACAAAGATATTTGGTAAAAAGATTTTACTTTTATTTAAACATTTTTACTTAATTTTTTATTATCTGAAAGATTATTTAATGATTACTATTGTTGCATAAAATATTTTTTCATAGTTGTTTAAAATTTATGCATGTTGAATTTGAAATATAAGCAAACAAAAATTAAATATAAACAAAACATTTGTATAACTTTCTGTATCATTAATGCAGGTTATTTTAAAAAATTGGTTCTTCAATCTTTTTTTTTTAATTTTTTTTAATAAGGTCAGTTTATATTTAGTTCAATCTGGTTTCTAATAATAAGAGGAAACTTATCTGGTTTAACTATCTTGGAACTATGTGCATGATTATGAAAATTTTTTCTTACCACATCAATAAGGCTCTAGTTGATTGTTTGACCAAGGAGAATTTTGAATTAAAAAAAAAAACCCAAATCAATTTTTTTCAGTTTTTAATAATTGGAAGCAAAACATTTAATTGATAGATCAATTTTAAAAATAAACAATCTTATTTCATTTTGTACACAAAGGAAAATTTTTTTTAGAAAACATTAAAAATTACTTAATTCAATACATAATTATTGGAGCCATATAATGAATATTGTAAACTAAATAATACTATTAAAAATTTTAAAAAATATCCAGAATGAAATTCTTTTTCAGAAAGTAAAATAAAAAATATATACGATACATTTTTCACACCCTTTCTATCAGTAAAATAAAAGCATCACTTACCAATTGGCACATCTGTTTTTTCTTGAACGCTATCTTTAATGATAGAATAATTGTTCAACACAAGTTTGATATTAGAGTTTTTGCAGTGATGATTATTTGCAGCAAAAGAAATAAAATTTAAATCTGTTTTAGAACACTGCCAGTTTGGTTGTTCACAATGCTTTTGATCATTTCTTGAAAAACATTCAGATTTGTCTAAAACAGATTTAAGATTTTTATTAGCTAATTGTTCAGTAATTTTTCTTCTATTCTTAGTTGAAGAGTGTATCACATCATCTTGAAGGCCATGGAATTCTGAACAGCCTTTTCGACCAACAGAAATCTTAGGTGAATTTTTCTTTGTTTCCCAGTGTAAAAATAAATTACTTTTCTCTTTATTTTTTTCACTAGTTTCTAACACTGTGGAAGATTTTGTTCCTTTAAAAGTGGTTTTGTTCTTTGTATCTAAAATGGATGCTTTCTCTAAATTTTTATCTAGTATGGAAACTTCATTTATGTTACGTGAATACTGAACAAAAAAAAAAGGATCATCTACTATTGGTTCAGTAATTTTCTTAGAAAGAGTTTGCTTATATTTCTCCAAGTTTTTTTTTTCTTCCATATTCTCTGTATTTATTAACATATTTATATCCAAGTTTTGATTGAAAGATAATCTTTGAGGAAACAAAGAGTGTCCTTGTTGAGATAGAATATCAAAAGAATATGGCTGAAGTTCATACTCCTTATTATCTGATGATAATGTAAAAAGGTCTTTTTTTTCTTCTTCTTCTAATACATTATCAATAATTCTCACAGTATCATCTTCTTCATTATATGGATTTTCTTTTAATCGGTTCCACATTGTATTTTCCAGTATTTTTCGAATTGATGCAATATTTGAAACATTATCTAGTGACTGAGAACGTTGTTTGCTACTCAGTTGCTTGATGGGTTTTTCAAACTCAAAGGGAATATCTTCTAAACTTGATGTTTTTCTTCTACTTAAGAAATTTGCTAGCTCTTGATAAAGTTTATCATGGATATGTTCAGAATCTGTAATAATGCCATACTTTCCATAGATGGCATGTGGAAGATATCTGTAGTAACTCAAATTCTCTTTGAAACTCTTTTGCTTATTTTGAGAAATTGATAATGCTTTTGATTTGGAAGAATAGCTGAAGTCAGATTCAGAAATTGCATCTTGTTTAACTAAAACTTTAGATTGTTCCCATAATGATAAATTTTCTTTGCTGACTAAATTATTTAATCTACTTTCTGTCATTTTTCAAAACTTCAAAACAATTCCAACATTATTTGAAAGAAAACATACTGGAAAAAATAAGTGGAAATTAAATTTTTTTCATTGTAAATTAATCAATTTTCAAAAGTTATTTAATTCTAAATAGGAGCTCAAATTTTATCTTTTTAAAAGCTAAATGATAAATAATGATACATATAAATGTAGCAAAAATATTAATATTCATATAATGTCTTTAACTAACTGATCAGAAATAGCTGTTCAGTCATCAAATACAAAGTGAATAAAGTAAATTTTGCCACTTTATTAAAAGAATTGAAGTAATTCTATGTTTAATACTATTAATAATATGATTTTACATAATAATGACAAATAAGTTAAAAATCTTAGTTATAAAATCATGGCATCAATTAAAATCAAAAATCAAATGTCAGTATATGCCCTCATTAAGTAATGTTTCTAATGGATATCAGTACAATTACAAGTTAATTCTTGTTTTCACAGAACATTTTAAATACAGATAGCAAATAGTATCTCTAAATTGAGAGAATATCTAGAATCTATGTAAAATATAAAAGGATAGTAAAGTGTTAAAGTAGAATAAATTTATCAAACTGAATATTGCTGAGAACTCTCACCCAGTAGTGGTAAACCTAGCTGGAAAATATGCAGTATAATTTTGCAAAAGTGTAGTTGTTAACAACTGAACAGAAAAACATAAAATGATGGTTTTGAAGAAAGTTTTCTTCCTTCTCACCCTCATTTTACCAGAGAGAGCAATTGTGTACAAAGAAGGTTGAAAAATGTTAATATTGACACACATGGCAATCCCATTCAGTGGTTACGAAACTCAAAATTCTCAATAAGGATAGGTATGACATAGGAGTGTTTTTACACACTATCAGTTAAGTCAATATCGAAATGGGATCAAGTGAACAAAATAAAAATTTAGTGTAAATGTAAATATCGTAAAATATCAAGTTTCCACCTTAAAGTATTTAAGAAATTCTGGAAAAAAATGAGTGGAAACTTGTAAAATATATTTGCAAGACGCAAAATCTTTTCCTAATTTCTGAAACAAAACTCTTAAATTTTAATAATTTTTTTCTAAAAATAATCAAAAATTGGATAGTTTACAAATTTTTCATCAGTAATTTTTATTTGTCATATTAAGATATTGTTAATATTTATTGCAACAGTCATAAAAAGATTTTTATTTTTGATGTTCCTCTAGCCTTACTTTTTGGTGTCAGCTGGTTTCATATTTGTATTTTTTGCTACAACTGCAAGGGATAGAATGCACACAAGTTCTTGGTCATGCTCTCCTGTGTTAAGTGTGACTCAGCAAAGATATAAGGTTGAACTGCTTCTGAATATTGTCTCAATGTCTGGACCACAGATATTTAGAATCTTTTAAATGCAAAAGAGAAACCATCCAACTTTTAAAAATAAGACTAGAGGAACATTAAAAACCCATAATTAGGAGTCAGACAGTAAAATCAGACATGACAAAGGATGTACACCAACCTGTGGAATGAAGTAAAAATACTAGACAAAAAAGAAAACTGGAGAATCAGACATCTGAAGGAATCAATACATATGCTAGGCTATGATGGTTTCAGTAGACCTAGCATAGATATAAATACTATATGAGAAACATTAATTAAGAAAGAACATCATGCCCCAGAAATACCAGCAATTGTAGTGCCAAGGAAGAAAAGCAGAATGAATATATATATATATATATATATATATATATAGAGAGAGAGAGAGAGAGAGAAAGAGAAAGAGAGAGTGAGCTATAGAAATAAATATGTATATACATCAGAACAGCTTCTCTAGATGCTACACAAGAGTTTGGACTCCTAACTACCATTTGGGGAGCAGCAACCAGAAAACTAACCACCCAGTATCCTCAGTATGGAGAGACATAGTCACCATCCACACATATCATAAAAACTCATGAGAGTACCACTATTAAGGCCTCTCCAAACTCTATAACAATTGCCTCACTGCTTCCTGCTTTCCAGCTTGTTGGAAGTAATCCTTTGTAGTTCCTGTTTTTAAAACTTCTGAAGAACCCTCTGATCCCTCAAATTATTAACCACTTTTTGGCAAAGTATTTGAGGCTCTAACCAATGCTGAAGACATACTTCTTGCAACCTCCTCTCAGACAAACAATATGCTGATGTGTTAATGGCCATATGTATATCAAGCTCTAGATAAGAACGGCAAAGCTCAAAGATGTTTGACAGGATTTGGCACGCTGACCTTCTATACAAGCTCCAAGGCTATGGTATCACAAGACAAATGTTTGATTTAATCCAATCATTCCTATCAAATCATGAAATGAGGGTCATCTTGAACAGGCTCACTTCCAGATCCTTTCATATGAACACAAGTGCTCCCCAAGGCTCCTGGGTCCTACTCTTTTTCTGATCATCATCAATGATCTCCCCAACGTCATCAGTTTCCAATAAGGTATTTATGCAGATGACACTACCATTTATCTGTCAGATCTGACAAAGTAAACCTGGCAGTTGCTCTTAAAAAGG
This sequence comes from Acanthosepion esculentum, assembly GCA_964036315.1. Lineage (NCBI taxonomy): Eukaryota > Metazoa > Mollusca > Cephalopoda > Sepiida > Sepiidae > Acanthosepion > Acanthosepion esculentum. The sequence continues at coordinate 66,267,393 of OZ038482.1, forward strand.
ACCTTAAATCAGTGATTAACTGGCTTTAGGAAATAGCTTGTAAATTTTAACCCATCCAAAACAAAACTTCTTTTATTTAACCACTAGCAAGAACCTTTTCTATCTGCCATAAACATGGCTGATGCTAGACTCCAGAAGAGCAACACACTGTGCCTTCTTGGCCTCAAATTTTCCACTGACTTGAAATATAGTGACTACATTGAATCAATATCTGCATCAACTGCAAAGAAAGTTGTGTTATGTCAGAAAATTTTTTCTTGTCAGAATCAATCTTGCCATTTACAAATCTACCATTCGCCCATGCATTGAATACTACTGCCATATCTGGTCTGATGCTATACATCTCAATATTCTTGACAAAATCCAAGGAAGGATCTGTAATGTAATTGATCGTGATCAGCAACGCTGTCTTTTCTACAAATATTTTCATGGCACCTGCTCTAATGAGCATTTTTCCTTGGGGTCCCAAATACATGAATTTAAGCATGCTACTAGATTGGCACCACCCTTTAACTATTGAAATAGCTAAATGCAACTACCACTTCTACTCCAACAGTTTTTTCTTGCACTTCCCAGCTATGAGAATCCCTTCTGTTTACTTGCTTCTCTGATAATTACAATCTTCAAAAATTTAAATGTAAAATCAATGACATCTTCTTGAATCCTGTTCATCTTTTGTCCATTCTCAATCCTGCTTATTCTCAGTCTTCTTGCTTGGAGCGAAATGATTAATATATATATATATATATATATATATATATATATATATGTATGTATATATAAATAAAAAGAAAGAACAGTAAGATATATAATCCGGTGTTCTTATAGATATTTTTATTTTTACACAATAGTGCTCAATGTAAATTTACAGAGCATTAATATTATAAATTAACTGAGTTAAAATATGTTTTTTCGCTACACAGTAATAACCATGTTTCAAAAATGGAAGCTAAAAGCTTTGAATTTAATTTTGTTATTAAATTAAAGACATTAGTTCCATTTCCTCGTCAAGTGAATTTTGGAGTAACTTATTTTTAAATTTACAGTTTTAAAGGCACGGCAAAGATTTGTAATTGAGTGTTTCCAAGGATACAGAGAAATTCACTCATCTAGACAAGGGGTGGTAGCTTGTTCAATTTCAATTTTCATTGTATCAGTTAATAGTTACCTTCGAAAGAGGGGTTATGTTTAGGGATGGGTAGGGATGCATTTTTCACCAAATTCTGACATCCGCTAAATGCATGTTGTCTGGGTTTTTTATAAAAATTTTATTGTTAATGGCAAAATTCTTAAAGCATTTTCCCTATTTGTATACTTAAAGATTTTTGAGGGCTGTTTAGGCTAGAATATGTTTAATTTGACTACAATTCTAAAAAATTTAAATTTTCAATTTTTAATAGACTATATTTCTTTTTAAAACCAAGTAAATGTATTAGAATTACTTACAGTATGTAAAATTATTTTTTCATATCGAGTATAAGTATGTACATTACATTTTTTTTTTTAAGTAAAATTTATGACAATGACGGCAAAGATAGCTAAATTATTTCACTGATTCAGTCAACTTTTATTAAATACATGAGAAACTATATATTACTAAGTTTATAAAAAATAAAAATTTACTGAATCAGAGAAATGAAATAGCTATTTTGTGCCGTCATTGTCAAAAATTTTCTTTAAACAATATTTAAAAATTAAATTTAAAAAATGAGACCTGGTAATATACATACTTATATTTGTTGTGAATAAATAATTTTAAATACTGTAAGTAATTCTATTACATTTACTTGTTTTATAAAAAAATATAGTCGATTAAATTTAAAAGTAAAAATATTTTAAAATTGGTTTTAAAATTGTAGTTAAATAAAACGTATTCTAACCTAAACATCTTTTAAAACTGTAGTTAAATAAAACGTATTCTAACCTTAACACCTCTCTCAAAGTACTTCAAACACTTAAAAGAATCCAATAAAACACCTAAAGTTAAATGAAATTAATATAAGTTAGAATATGTAGGACATTAAATGACCCATGTCCTTTGTACATACATGAGAAAAATATATATTACTAAGTTTATAAAAAATAAAAGTTTACTGAATCAGTGAAATAATTTAGCTATCTTACTTATCCAAAGATGACATATACATAGAAAATACTTTCAAAAGCATTTAATATCCTTATTATTTTATCTACAATGCTAAGAGAAAGGCATGCAAAATATACAACTGTGAAAAAGATAACAACATTATTAATAAAAATAACAATGACAATAAACTAGATAAAAACAGACATAAATATTTCCTAATAACTCCATAAACAACTTAAACAACATCAAAATAATTACAACCACATCCTGAATTATTGTAATTTGATCAGAACAAAAAATACCAATAACAAAAAGAATTCTGAAGCAGGTATATATAAAATTGCCAGAACTAATCCTCACAATACATTTGAGACACTTACAGAAATTAATATTTATGAACACAACAATTTATCAAATGCATTAGTTGTGGTTGAATTTATTTCTATGTATAACTAATGCATTTGATCTAAAGAATGCCATACTTATTAAAAGAGAAAGTAACTTATGAAAATCTTGAGTGTGCTGCTATCGAAGCTTATCAAGATATAAATCTGCACCCCAGATTTTTTTCCAATGTTTCCATTCCTGAAAGAATTACTACTTTCCCAAGCCAAGATACATGACTACAAAAATGTTAAAAAAATTGAAAGAAAAAGGTTAAATCCTTAACTTCCTTTTATTCAAGATATATAACACATAAATTAATCCCAAACTAAAATAATTTAAATTATAATTTACAAAAAAAAATTTCAAAAACACTACTTACTCACTTATATTAATTACACATTGAATTGGGTTATGTTGTGTCCTGCATGCTTGCTCAACTTTTCAGCTAGGCTTCTGAATATTTATGAGCATTCTTAAAAAATCAATATCATTTTTGCTCTTATATATAAATACTTGTTACAAAATAAATCCTTGCATTTGCCCTCAGAGGACAAAATACATTGGCTAAGTTTTCCTTTTGTCTTTATTCATATTTGCATTTATATATATATTGAGTTTCATTATTGTGTACCACTTATATCCTCAAGATACAAACGTATAATAATAATAATGAAACTCAATAAGGTTGAACCTACCATTGAATTCACACATGATTTTGAAATAAACAATTCTCTACCTTTCCTTGACATGTTACTAATACACAGTAATGAGAAATTAGATTTTAAGCTATATCATAAATCCACAAACAAAAGTGATCTAATCAACTCTTCTGCCCCAGGACAAGTGAGTTGGGAAGGGGTAATTCAAACAGAAAAATAAAGAAAGAAAATACATATTTGCTTGTTAACATACAGGCCAATTGAGAAACAAAATTTGAAACTTTCCTTTCCTTTAATAAAATGCAAGATATACATGAAGAATTCCTCCCTTTAAAAGATTTGACACAATACCAAAGTGATCAGTTTGAAAGTCATTGCATTCAGATATGAGGGCAAGTAATTGAATTGAAAAACTATAAGTGTAACAGATTATTTAAGGAAAAAGAAATATACATACATATTATATATATATGAGATAGTGTAATTGGTAAGCATGATGTTGGAAAGGCCATCTCAGATAGTCATCTAGTGTTATCACTTTAAAGTGAGTATGGATACTTGATTACCAACAACATGTCCCAGCTTCTTATCCACTGCAAAACTAACTGGAAAGATGTAAAAATGACTCATTCCATCTTCATTGGTGAGTGTTGCTTTGATTATAGGTTAATATGATCCAACTTAACTTCACTATTCATAGTCCAGTTTATAACAACCGCACTCCACCAGCTCAAACAGTAGATGTTAAAAAACACAGTAAACCCTTTGTGTAAGCTTGCAGATATCCTGAACAGTTCAGACATTGAAACAACATAGTTTGTTTTCAAGTGCTATCACCACAGGAAATGCTTAGGTATGTCAAGAGACTGGTCTGACTCAAATAATGCAAGCATTCTCCATCTTTCACACGATATGCATAAGTGCTACTGTCAATGGACATCAGACAACAGCAATGTCACAAAGCACAAGAAAGCCAGAAACCTGTGCCAATTTCAACTATGGCAAATGAAACAAGCATGGTGGTGAAAGAATGCATCAGAATCTAAGAGGGGTGTTTTTGAACCTGTGTCAAATGGCTCAACTCCAAACTTTTCTTCCAAGGGCAATCTTCTAATGCACAAAAAAAGAGATCGCTAAATGCTTAAGTATTCTAAACATGGAGTCAAATTTTCGTGAGAATCTTATTATCAACTTACCACAGAAGCCAATTCTTGAAGGGCTATCAGCTACTCCATCTATTACTGGGATAAAAAAGGTTATAAAACAACTGACAAACAGGAAGTCCTCTGGTAACAATGATATACCAGCAGAGATATACAAATGTGGCAGTTTCCTGCCTTGTAAGCTTTATGATCTCTTTTCCTGAATCTCAGATTCAGGATCTGTTCCTCAGGAGTTTAAAGATGCTTCTATTGTCCATCTTTATAAGCACAAAGGCAATAAATACATATACTATAGAGGTTTCTCTCTTTTTTGTGTTGTTAGGAAAATACTTGTCTGGATCATCTTGAACACACTCTCTTGCTGATTTAGTCTTTGTTACTTTTGTTGATCTCACTAATGCCTTTGATACTGTTTCATGGAATGTTCATTGGGTCATCCTTAAAAAGTTGGGTGTTCCTGAAAGGATGCTCAGTGTCATCATGTCTTTTCATCAGGAGATGATGGCCTCAGTTAGATCCACTGGAGAGGTATCCAACCCATTTATGTTTCTAATGGAACAAAACAAGGTTCCAACACCCCTCTTATTTGTTTGTATTTTTCTGTCATATTGGAAACAGCATTTGAGAAGGTGTGAGATTTGAATTTAGAACAAGTGGTGGGTTGTTCAACCAACAACACTTCAAAGCAAGAACTAAGACTATTGTGTAAACTGTGACCTGCACTTTGCAGACAATTGCACACTTGTAACCCACACCTTTGAGGATATGCATTGGATCATTAAAACATTCTCTTGTGCATCTAAAGCTTTTGGTCTTGACCATCAGCCTATCAACCATCATATCTGATTCACAAAACAAATCCCTGCAAAAACTCACAAATGCAATAGCCAATCACAAACATTCCCACAAAAATTAAAAGAATGTCACTGGGAGCCTATACCTTAAACCAAAGATAAAAACAGAGTTCCTCACTGATGACAGGTGGTTCAGCTTCAACACTTTGGCCTTGTCACATGACTGGCAGGCCATCAAACACCTTACCATTGTTGATTTCAACCCTGTAGAAAGGTGTATGTCAAATCCCACCAACAATACCCAGTTGGCTTCACTAATACACTCCAGGCCTCATTTTTCTGACATCAACTGTGAACTCGGCCAATCAACCCAAGAAATCAGTTAGCCTAATCACTTTTTTTTATCAAAGGCAACCAAGGATCCACATATGAACAATTTTTGCCACCTTTCACACAACTCTGTATATATTCTGAATTTTGATCAATACATGTTGTTGAAATCTTATTCCTTTTTTGCTTATTTCCTTTGCAACAAAATGCTTGTTATATCACTCAAGCAAAATGGGTCTGCCACATGCTCCATCTGTCAAAATATTTGCCTCAGGAGACATGCATTCCCATAGAAGTTGAGCACCTCTTTATTTTAATGAGCCTTTTTTTATCATTTGTGATTAATGTCTACTCATATATATAAATGCATAAACAGATTGTACCAAATAAAAAGAAGCAAAAAGAGAAAAAAATTAAATTAAATAAATAGAAGCAGCACATGCATACCCATGCATAGAGAAACATTTTAGTCAGTACCTGAAAATTATATTTTTAATGAATTTTTTGCTTTGTATATAGTTAGGATGCATCTGCTTATAATTTAAAAAATCCATGCTGTTTTGTAAAATTATTTTTGCATAAAGTTGTTTGTGTTAGTTTTTCTAAAAAAGCTAATTTTATTTACTCAGCAGAAATATAGACTAAAATAAATTATTGTATTTGTTTTATTATAGTTAATTCTTAATAAAATAATAGGTATGGACAAAAAATAGTTTTGCACAGTTGGTCATTTCCTTTATAACAACTATTTTATATCTGTGAGGAAGACAAGAATTTATGCATGTAGGTTTCATACAGTGAATTAACAAAATTATAACTTTTATAATTTGTTTTATTTCACCATAAGTTTTTCACTACTATAAATATATCATCATTTGATCAAATATAATATAGGCTTGACAAAATTATAGAACATTTTATTTTCTAAGTAAGCATTGTAGAAAATAAAAGAATCCACCATAGCCACACTGTCAGTGTGTGTATAAATGTTAACATAATGATCATAGGAAGATACTTGTACAAGTGGGTGTGAATATGTATGAGTAAACCCAACTTAAAAGATTAAATTATTTTCAAAACTATCCAAATTGTGTGCTCGTATGAAGTAGCTATAGTTAACAATAGCAATATCAAGAGAGCTAAAACATAGATAGCAGGTTGAGTTGGCCATTTAGTCTAGTAACAGTAGGCTTGATTTGTAACTGCTTACGTGGATTGTGTTGTGGGACTTCAGTTTAAGTATAAGTATAACAATGATTCATAAAGTCTGTTGGGTTGTAGGTCAGCAAGTTTTATCATAAGGAGATTAAGTAAGAGAAGTTTTTTCTTTCATTTAATCTCCTTATGAATAAGGGAATAGAACTCAATCAACAATCTCTTAACAAGTGACATATTCATTATGGAATGTTTGCTTTGACTTTGTTGAATCACCTGAAACACCAGTGAACATTACCAAATAAGGTAACAGAATTAGGTGAGGTGTGATAGGTTTTCATATCATTCATAGAGGTTTGCTATTCAATCCACACAGGAGGAAAGTAAATGACTGATGCTGAAATGTATTTTAAGATCAGTTGTATGATAACCAAATCAATAAAACTAAACATTTAGCATTTAGTATTCATTTCAAAATATCTATAAGTCATGAAAGTTTTGTTTGGACAGTAAAGAAGTTATGGAGAAATATTTTGATTTAAAATAGATTATACTTTTCATAGAATATTTTATATTAATAAAATAAGTCATATTTCATTTATAATAATGAAATAAGTAATATTTTAATAAACTAGTTTATTAAACACTATTTACATTGTTCAGACTATCATCCTCATCTTTGTCGCCATATTTATCACAACGTTTTGGCCATTGTATATTCCGGCCTTCTTCAGGTGGTTGGAATGTTGAACTGAACCCTTTATTTCGCTCACTGGGGTAGACTGTTTTAGTTCCACGTGTCATGTCTAATGGATGTCAGTTATCTCCTGTTAATTTCCCTCTGAAAGTTCTCCACCACCTTAACCAGATATTGAACTCACACTCTTTGGGTCCTGTCACTAACTAACGCCTTTATCCACTGTGCTATGTGTCCTTGAGGACATCTGTGTATGAATTTCTGGGTATTATAAACCTAATGTCTTCAGCTCATTTTTACCAGTGCTCATATTGCAATTTTTGTTGTTATCATTACATTTTTTTACCAGAGCTCATATTGCAATTTTTTTTTTTTTGTTGCTGTTGTTATCGCTTTTCACTGGCACTCCTTATTACTGGTTCCCATACAGTATTCATTTCTATGCTTGGACGGCTCAGGAGATTTTTGTGGCCTAGCATATGTGCTGATTCCTTAAGTTTATGAATTTTCCAATGATGTTCTTTGTCTATGATTTCAACCTGATCACACAGAGGGTGGTGATCTCTCTTTTCTCTCCATATGTGGTCAGCCACACCTGATTTTTCCACTTCCCCTCGTGTTACAGCTTTTTAGTGTTCTTGAAGCCTTACCTTAAGGGGTGGCCTGTCTCCCCTTGGAGAGGGGAATTAACAGGAGATAACTGATAACTGATATCCATTAGAAATGGCATGTGGAACTAGAGCAGTCCACCCCAGTGAGTGAAATAAAGGGTTCAGTTCGACATTCCAACCACCTGAAGAAGGCTGGAGCAAACAATGGCCAAAACATTGTGATAAATATGACAACAAAGATGAGGATGATAGTTCGAACAATGTAAATAGTGTACATAATACCTCATCTCAGAAATATAGACAGTTTATTGAAATATTTTCCTATCAAAAGAAAGTGTTCCTTATGATTTTCTTACATTTTTGGGTGTATGAAAAAGCTACTGGAAAAATCCAGTAGTTTTTTCATGCAACCAAAAAACATTATGTATCTGTACTAAAAGACTTATCCATACTTTTAGGTATTTTAAGTATCATACATATTTTATAAAAGATCAAACACAGAAATTGAAAAAATATTAAACAATTCATCTATTATTTGTACATTCCAGTAATTAATATAAGAAATGTAAAAATGGATAATTCTTCTTCTTTCATGTGTCATGTTCTTTCAGGATGTGAGAGTGATCATGTCTCACCACAGTTTCTTGTCCTTTATAGGTCTAACCAATGTTTGACACGTCACCATACTTCTTGGTTCCTGCTCTCCCAACCATTCACACAAACTCTTTAGGTAGGTCTCCTAGTGCCCCTCTTGCCTTCAATATATCTTATGAATGTTAAATTATCCAGGTCCTCTTTCCTTTGTATGTAGCCCCAAAATTTCATCTTTCTCCTGAGTTTAAGTATTAGTTTAAGTATTTTAATTCTTTAAAACTTCCTCGTTGCTTACTTGTTCAATCCATGGAATTTTTAACATCTATCTGTATAACCACATCTCTGTCACTGAGAGACTCTTCTTCATCTGTAAAGAAATTATCTAGCATTGACTACCATATTTGAGGATAGATATAACATAGCAGTTCAACACTCTTTTCTTTGTTTCTAACAAAATCTTTCATAAAATCTTTAATAATTTGTTCATTTTCTGGAAGATATCCTTCCAATGCAATGTGTTATATTTTCCATTGTTTGTTGCTACATTACCAAAATAGTTAAATTATTGTCTTTACCTGATTCTCATTTCTCCAATTTGTAGTCCACACCTTCGGCTTTCTTGCTGATGACCATACATTTTGTCTTCTTACAGTTAATAGTCCTTTCTTTTCACTTTCCTTTCCTACCTTGTCTAGTAGTACAGTGTAACCCGGATATAAGAGACCCGGATATAAGAGAGATTTTCTCTGGTCCCAAATTAGAGCCATACTTACCTAAACAAAATAGACCAAACCCGGATATAAAAGAAACCCGGATATAAGATACTTCTTCTCCGGTCCCAACAACTCTCTTATATCCACGTTACACTGTACCTGCAGTTTTCCTTCTGAGTCTTCCATCAACATAGTGTCATCAGTTTATCTTATGTTGTTAAGATTATGCCTGCCTGCTGATTATAAATCCTGGAAGGTTTTCTAGATTGCTTAGGATTGTCTCACCAAATAGCTTAAATAAATCTGGTGAGAAAATGCATCCTTGTCTTACTACTCTTTCTATTTTTGTGTATTTACTCAACTTCTTTTCTATTTGTATACACAAATTTATTCCCAGTAAATGTTACAGATTATTCTCATATAAAAATCAAATTTTTGTAGTAGTTCAAACAAGTTTTTTCATCATACCTTAAATGCTTTTGCATAAATTATGAAACATTTTTTGCTATTTTGCTCTCTAATAGCATTTTTTGTTCTAGTGTCTTGAAAAAAGCCACTGATCTTGCCCTATTTCCAGTCTAATTCTGCTACAAGTTCTATTCATCAAAATTTTAATTATAAAATTTGTAGTGAAAATTGGAACGAAAATAATCACCCACCTGATTGAAAACGGCAACGTATATGTTCCGCGTGCAAGGTTTATTTTTTTTGACTGAAAAAAACATGGCTGCCCCCAGCAAGCTTATATTGCGAATGGTCACGTATCCTCTCATGGACAGTCATGTAAAACCATGGAAAGTGAATTCACGCATGCAAATGAAGGAAGGCAGAAAAGGACATAAAAACGCTGGGGGAGATACAAAAAAAGAGTCTCTTTTGCAACGTTGGAGGAGAATCGTGTAAAGGAGAAAGCAGAGGTGCAGGAAGAGATTATTGAGAACATTGAGGAAGTTTATCAGTCATTGCGATTTTACACCAGGTGCACCAAGAGAATAGTGTGTTTGTTCAGGTAGTTTGTCAGTCGTCGCGGATTTGCATCCGGTTCAAGCTATTTCGGCTTTTATTAACTGTGGATAAGTTTGACCTGAAGTTAATTCCTGAATTTGACGGCTCTCCCAAGGGCCCATCCATCGTCGAATGGTTCGAAAAAGCTGAACTGGTCTGCAGACTGTTTAAGGTGGAAGAACCAGCGACCGTGATCCCACTGAGACTCACGAAAGGGGCCTATGCGGTATACCAACACCTTAAGGATGATGTGGATTTGGAAGAAATTAAGCGTACCCTGTACACGGCTTTTGGGACAGACTCATTCATCGTGTGGAAACAGTTTGTCGGGCAACAGCTCGAATCAGGTGAGACGGTGGACATCTATCTAGCCAATTTAAGGAAGCTAGTGGTACCATTTGGCAGAGCAACTGACCGCATATTGGAATGTGCTTTTTTGGCTGGACTTCCTGACGATGTTAGTTGGCTGCTGCAAACATCCTCGAGACTGGACAACCTGGGAATCGATGAATTGCTAGCCAGGGCCCGAAACGTTCTTAAAGACATAGAACTGGTTGCGGCAGCTGCGAGAACAACTGAGACACCGTCTGAGAGACAACATGCTGCAAGTACTTCTGCCATGCTAAGGCCACAAGAAAGCCCACAATGCTACAGATGTGGTGGTCCTAACCACTACTCCAGGCACTGTCGAGGACAGGGTAATGCAGGAGGTGCCAATAACCAAGGAACACGGGAGCGATTGCGCTGTAACAAGCTGGGCCACATAACACGAAATTATTCGGGAAATGGGTCCGGGGACAAGGTGTCATTACTAGCCTCGCCCCCTGTTGGCCAGTAAATGCGGCATTGCCTGTAGTTAACGTGAAAGTTGATGGTGTGTGATGTTCAGCGCTCGTCGACACTGGATTTCCTGGTCGATAGTTAGTGCTGACCGATGTAAGGTATGGAGTAAACAACAAGTAGAAATGTGGACAATTGACGGAATGTCTCGGGCATGTTGTGGAGTTGGGACCATGTCGATCCTCACTCATGGAGGTGGTTATGCCGAGGTTAACGTTTTAGTAGCTCGAGAGATGCCGCTCGGTTACAACCTACTGATCGGAATTGACGCAATACGAACACTGGGAGGCGTCACGATCACGCCAGCCAGAGACATGAAACTCAGTGGAGGAAAACAAGCATGTGCAGCCCTTTGCATCAAAGGACCGGATTTTGAGGCCGCTTTTGATCATAACAAGAGGATATGGACTGCCAAGTGGAAATGGACCCTGAAAGACGCACCAACTCTACTTCGTAATAAGGTTGCAGAATATAAGATACTCGATAACATCAGGGGAGAGTATGAGAGGGAACTGCAAATATGGATCACGAATGGTTGGTTGATCCCATACCCCCAGGAATGACTAGGACCTCCTAAGGGTTTGATTTTCTGGTCATCAGAGCTTCTGTAGTTGAATCATCTTTTGGTATGCTTGGATTTTGAGTTGATCTGTAGTACCTATAGAGCAACTCAAAATCCAAACACTCATTTCTCGTGTAGTGGCTCAGAAAGGAATGTAGTGTTGAAATATCCATTAGTGCTGTCATATGCATTATAGCATATAATTTTCTGGGTCTGGTCTTCGACCATGTTGTCAAAATTAAATTCAACATATTTTATTGATGTTTAGCAGAATACACATTTGTTAGTCCTTAAGTGAAATCTGTATTGTTGGATTCGATCTTGGGTGTTGATGGTGACAAGATTCTTGGATTCCTCATCAACTTCCTGCAAGGTCAATTTTTTCAAAACAAATTCCATCATCGAGCTTTGTAAAAATGTTTTCTGTGACCAGTAGTAGATACTGATGTGTATCCAATGCATTATTTCTGTGGAAAGATCTTCACATAAATGTACTTTGCCATTGGCCCTTTTCATAATGACAATGGGAGCTGCCTGCTATATTGGCAATTGTGGTTGAACAATGTGGTCATATCAGAAGACTGAGTAGCGAGAGAGATGAAAAGACATGGCTGAATCAAGCAGGATATATTATTAGACTCTATAATACAAATGTGTTCCCCAAGCACAGGAGAGTTCTAGACTGTAGGCTTCGAGCTTCTATGATCAAAGTGAGATAAGGGGAGGTAATACTCAGATTATATTGATAGTGATGATGGACTACATATAACATTTTCCTTCTTTTTTTTTAAATATTTATTTTATTCTATTATTTTTCTATATCTGCAGGTGAGAATTATTTGTAGTTCACTTCTTGTAGTACTAATGTTCTGAAATGTTGAATTTTGTAGTTGAGGTGACTGTGGTCTGTTATCATGTGTGTTTGTTGACTTTGGGATTATATTTTCATAACCTATTTCTTTTGTTAGGTGAATGCTTTCTTTTGTTTTGAGTAGATGGCATCTATTCTGTTTGACTGTATTCCCTTCCTCAATTAATGCCAAATATGATTGAGGTTGTCCTAGTTTTATGATGATTTTGCCCTTTTGAAACCATTTGTTCTTGAACTTAATTCTAACATTGTCATGTGGTTTTAATTCTGAGAGTTTTGTTGAAATTTCTGATTCCTTTTGTGTATGTCACTTGAAATAAATATTGCTATGAAGTATGAGAGATTTGTCTGTAATGTTCTTTTCATTAGTTGTTTTTCAGGAGATGGTGTACCATATTTTAGCAGTGATGTGCATAGCACTAGGAGTGGTAGTTGTAGTTCTTCACCACTTTTAAATGCTTTTTTCAATGTCTTTTTAATCATCTGTATATTTCTTTCTACCATGCCATTTTCTTGAGGATAATTTGGACTTGTACTTATGTGATGAAAATGGCATTTTTCTGCAAATATCTTAAATTCTACCAAATTGAATTTTGGCCCATTGTCATTGACAACTGTTTGAGGAATGCCAAATTTGGCAAAAGTGTCTTTTGATTACAGTTTTTGTCTGACAATCTTTTATTTTGTGCAGATCAAAAAATCTTGTATAATCAATGATTGTGACATAAGATTTTCCAAACAAGTGAAATATGTCCATACTTACTTTGGTCCAAGGAGTAGTGGGAATTTCATGATTTCTCAGTGGTTCGGTTGGTTGTTGATTTTTATAATCAATGCAGTATGAGCATGTATTAATTATATCATTGATGCTAGGCCAGTATATACATTCCTTGGCTCGTTCTGTGCACTTTTCAATTCCCATGTGTCCAGTATGAATTTTTTGTAGAGCTTCTCTGTGTACTGATGTAGGGATAATAATTCATGAACCTTTTAAAATGAGTTCATTGATGATCAATATTTCATCACAGACGAATGGTTGAATATTGGCTGGTATTTTGTCTTTTGAAGGCCATTCTGTTCTTCTATATGTGAAGAGTATCTGTAGTATTGAATCATCTGTAGTGACTTTTTTGTATTTGTTAAATTTCATGTTGTTCATGGGGAAATTTTTGTATTACTGTGTGTGTTCTTTCATCTGAGTAGTTCGATATGAATCCACATAGGTAGTTCGCCATACCTAGGAATTTCTGCAAGTCATTTTTGCATGTATCTCGTGGCATATCAACAATTGCTTCCATTTTAGTCAGGTCTGGCTTTAATCCTTCAATGATTATTAGATGTCCAAGCTCAGTTATTTGTGAAGCATTGAAAGTGCACTTTGATTTGTTTAGCTTCAATCTGTGGTCATGGAGTCAATCAAAAACTTGTTGTAGTCTATTTGTGTGTTCTTCTAAAGTGTTGGACCAGATTATGATATCATCCTGAAAATTTATTGTTCCTTCTATCCCTTCAATTATTTTTGCAATTTCAATTTAGAAGACTTCACTTGTACTGTGAATTTCATAAAGCAGTTCTGTGAAAAGATATCTTCCAAATGGTGTGTGGAACATTAAAAAGTGGTAACTTTCTTTGTCAACTGGAATTTGCCAATAGCCATTAGATACATCAACCTTACTGAAGTATCTAGGATTGTGCATTTGTGCAAAGATATCCTCTGCTGTAGGGAGTTTAAGATGTATGTATTTTATATATATCAGTTGACTCTGGATTTCTATAAACCTAATAGTTAATTATATCACAAAATTTTCAGTGCTCAGTCCAACTATCTGTAGATGCTCTAACATCCACAAAAACAGAAAAAAATGATAAATGCTTAAAATGAATTTTTAAAATGAAAAATCTTTCTTGAAGTTTTTATTTTAGTTTTAGTTTTAAGCTAATAGATTAAATTTAATATTTCCAATAAGCAAAATACAGATGCAGGTATATGTGAGGCTTTCTGAGATTACTTTCGGGAGCTGTTTACCAGGGAGCCCTGCTCAGTTCAATGCCTATCTAGCAGACTTTCCCCACCACAAGGTGGCTGAAGCAGTTGGGTGTGAGGGTCCCATCACAGTCTGAGATTGGGGATGCACTGAAGCAGGTTGACCTGGACAAAACTCCGGAATTAAATGGATTAGATGGCCTTCCTTATGAAATGAACTTTGTCCCCTTGCTGGCACTGATTTACAACAACTGGATGAAGCAGAACAAAAATGGTGGAAATGGGAAAAAAATTTATCGACCTTTGACGATGTTAAACACAGAGTTGAAGATTTTAGCTAAGATCTTATCCAGACGTTTGTAGGCTGTCTTCCCTAGTCTGATTGGTTCAAAGCAAATGTGCTGTGAAGGGCAGGACTATTCAGGATACCCTTCATTTGGGATGCTTGATCATTGAGCAAGCCGACAGTGATGCAGTGCTGATCAATTTAGATCAGTCCAAGGCTTTCAATAGGGCTGACCATCAGTTTCTGGAGGCTGTCCTTTCGGCAACCGGTTTCAGGTCCTACTTTCACGCCTGGATGTGACTTCTGATGTGAGCACATTTTTTTAAGTACTCAGTAATCTTAAAAATTTTGGAAAACATTTTCCATAATCTAGTGTTTTACTGAATTTTAGAAATTTTGGCTTTAACTTTATTATAGTCATTGCTCTTATCTTCTGATAATGTCATATATGATTGCCCATACTTTAAAAAAACAGCATGTTTATACACTAATAAAAAAATTCAAAATTATTTTTAAAATATTGGAGTTTGATGATTTGCATTAAACTTTTTCATTTATGATTAGTAAATATAGTTTTCACTTAATAATATCATCAAAACCACTGAAATTAATACAGAATTTTACAAGATCTAAAACTTACTAAATTTCTCTAATTAAAATTTGAAAAAAATGAAAATAATTTTTCTTAAAATTCATTATTCATCCAAAAAATTTTTTTAAGTCAATAGTGTCCCTAATATATCTTATTTATAAAAGCAATTAAAAGCTTTTCTAATTAAATCATGTCATAGTTTTATTACATTTTTTATTTTACAATTCAGAGCAGATTTTTGGTAAATGGTATTTCTGTTTGACAAAAACAAATTGATCATTTAAAGGAGTTTTGCTTTTAACTAATAGAAAAACAAGAATCCTGAAATTTTAATTTCTCAAAATTTCATAAAATTAAGTAAGTGGGGGTATCAGATGTAAAAAAAAATATATTTTTACCAAGATTTTCTAAAAACAATATTTT
The DNA here is from genome assembly GCA_964036315.1 of Acanthosepion esculentum. Classification (NCBI taxonomy): domain Eukaryota; kingdom Metazoa; phylum Mollusca; class Cephalopoda; order Sepiida; family Sepiidae; genus Acanthosepion; species Acanthosepion esculentum. Next base: position 66,283,145 of record OZ038482.1, read on the forward strand.
AAAAATAATTTGTTTGTGAATAAGTCCTGAAAATTTCATTAAAATCTGACAAGAATTTCCAAAACAGTGTGTTACTGCAAAAAAGATGCCCACCACTGATGCAAGAAAGACAAGATTTTTAACCATTTTGAACATGCTAGAAAGGATTAAAAGATTTAATAAAATAATAAAAAAATACTTTGCTCTTTCCTAACATAAACATTTTGACAATAAAATTTTGTTTTTATCAAGTTTGGGACCTTTTTCATCCTGTTATGCTTGTTTTTAGAAAATCTTTGGAGGTTTCTACTCTAATATATATATATATAAAACAACTTGATTATTATTGAATTATTTATATAACAAATATAAAGACATTAACAAAATATGTTGTTGCAATGAAGTAGCACAAAACTTTTATATATATCATAATGATCCATATTTGTGGGTGTGTTTGTAATGCAAAAATTATTTTTTTTGCTTCATCCTCCACCAAGAGGATTTGTACACTTTATTACAAAAATAGTTTTTCTAAACTGATAGTTTGTTTTTCGAAAATCATTTAACACAAGACTTCTGCTGATTAAGTTTATTCGAAGTACAAATAATTATCATCTGAATTCTATTAAGTAGAAAGTGGTTTGATATCAAGATTGAAGTGGCTATTAAGCAAGTATTTCTAAAAATTAATGAACCCTGTTAACCAAAGATTGAATCTAAAATTATGAACAAACATTTTAGAATTTTAGAATTATTTATTCTCTACAAAATCCTCAAAGACCCAGTGCATTTTGTACATTCAAGAGAAATGTATTATATACTTAAAGGAAATAAAGTTTGGACTTTCTAAATTTATGAAAAGTTGGAAAAGTCTTTAAAAGAATCATATAGTAAGCATCATCTTTTAACATACTTGTTCATGAATATATTTCATATCAAAATTAAATCTCTTTAAAACTGTTTGTATAAAATAGAATCTAAAATAGCTATGCTTTTTATCATACCTACTAAATAAAAAGAATAAATTTATTGTTTTGCATAAAATTTGGATTTGATGTTGACTTTTAACAGAACAAGTGGCTCTGCTTGGTTTTTACTTTTGAGTCAAAACTTGTTTTGCATGTAAACTGTTTTTTTAAAATAAAATCTTGTTAAAATTGAAACATTAGCATACCCAATAAACATTAGCATTAATTTTTTATTAGAAAAGTAATTAAAATTAATGACATGAGCAGTTAACAGAATTATATGATTTAATGAAGTTCTCTATCTGTATTTTAAAACACTAATTAAAAAGAATTACAGAAATATTCAAAATTTGCTTTCTAAAATACTGACATTCTTCATTGCAAAAACATTGCATAAAAATAACTGTTTAATGTTATCAGATGAATTTAATAAGAGTTTTAACACTTGAAAATTGACCTCATTAGTAAAAAATATTTACATAAAAGCCTTGAATACTATAACATTAAATGAATAAAAAATTATTTTCTCTATATTTACTTCTATTATTATAAAAAAGTGAAAATTTGTTTTATTATATGATAAATTTTCAAATTTAGCCGTAATATTCTCATATGAATATTTAGTTTTTGCTTAATCAAATCAACCTCTCCAGTGTTCTGATTTTGTCAAGCCCGTCAGGATGCAGAGTGTAAGGGAGTTATAACTCTGAGTAAATAATTATAAACTTCCAACATTTATATACACAAAAATACTTGTAAAAATGAGACATGGAAATGACAAAACAAATATTATTTATTATCTAGTTGTATTTGATGTTGGTGAAGTATTTGATGTTCATAAAGAGACAGTAATACTAAGTAAAATTGTGAGTTTGGGGCTAAATGTAGATCAAATATGGATCAGAATCTGACAGAATGATAAGATAAAGAAAAAGCAATGTCTTTCTAGTATACTTTTTTTATATAGATGAGTGTCCAGATAATTTAGTTAGAAAATACATGAATTGTCTGAGCTTTTCTTACCTCAAATTTTTGTTGAGTATTAAAAGATAAGTTACTATTATGGCCTTAGAAAGGAAAAGTAGACAAAATTTTCATTGATGCATGTGTTAACAACCTGTCCATATGAAATCCTTGTCCGATGGTGAAAATGTCACATGTTTGCATGTAGAGGAGAAAAGTGGGGTTGATTCTCATTGGTTTAGAATGAATGAATTAATGATAATTGTAATTGTTATGATTATTTTATTATAATTTTATTTTTGACAAAATAATTAATTTTTATCTATTTTTTATGAACATGACAAGAGTAATAAAATCTTTGTAAGAAACTTATTACTTACCAGGTATATCGATCCCTCCATATGTAACATAGATTTTGTACTTTCCAGGTTCAGGAGGAATGTAAGTAATTTCAATTTTGTTGTTCTTCTCTTGGCCATCAAAAGGAATTATCTGTCCTGATGGACTTACAATTTTAACAGCATATTCTGCTTGGCCAGCACTTGAATAATTGACTAGAAAATAGGAAAATAATTAAAAAATAAATTTGAAAGTTTTCTGAGAAGTTTTTATTTAAAAGAAGCAAATTTTTATTGAAATTTCACAGTAAAGGCTTTATCATACATTGTTTGTAAAACATGCTATTTGTGTATATAAGAGAGAAAGAAGTTGAATATATAATAAGTATTAGATCATAATACAGCAGAATAACACAATTATTCTTCAGATAAAGTTATGTGTATCTGTGTTACAGAAGTTTCTGTTTATGAGATTCTGCATTTGTATTTTTCAGACAAGCATTTGCAAAAACTGAAAACAAAAATGGATATTTTTACTACATTATTGAAAGAAATTAAATAACTGTAATTTTAAAACCTTCAGATATTTTTTATAAAACATGGAATAATTGCATAAATGTAAATTATTTTCAAAAGTCTAGTAAAATTATACTAAATAAATACTGTCATTAAATTGTTATGTGATCTCTCCATCTCTTAAATATAATAAAAATCATTTATAAAGCTGGAAATTATACATTGTCATTTGCCATCAAGAATTTTTATCAACTTATTTTTCATAATTTATGTTGGAATTTTTTAGATGTTTCATAAATAGCATTTAAATTTTTTTTCTGTAATTATAAAGATCTAAAAAAACTTTTTTATTACCTTCTTTAATTTTGTAGTAAAAACAAAAGTAACTAGAAACACTCTTGGGACATTACTTTTATTATAAAATTAAGTCTGTAAGTGTAATGAATAACAAGGTTAAAGAAGAATTCACTTTAATATTCTTTTCTCAAACTAATTTACATGGGAAAATGTTTTAAAATCAGTATGTATTAGAAATCATGTTTGTTCTTCCTCTTTGTGGAGGACACAGTGACCAGATATTTTTGCTAACCCACATGCTCTTTTCAAAGCAAGAGTATTAAATTTAACGGCAGTTAATATCTCTAAGGTTAATTAAAATTTAATTTTGGAATACAGATGCAAACCTTTATAATCAGATGTATTATTACTTCATTATTTGTGAAAATTTCTTAAAACCTTTTCTGCTGCTAATAAAATTTACAAAAATAAACTTAAGGAATTTTAAAAGTACAAGTTTGGTGAAAAGTTAAATGATGTATTGTGTAATAAAAATTAAAAGGGATTCTACGATATTTATTTCAAGAGAAAAATTAAGTACAATGTTTATTTCTGGTCAGACATTTCTAGAGCTGCCTTATTATTGATTATTATATGAAATTCTTCTGCTTATATTAATGAAATTAATCAGTGCTTATTAATGAAATGGTAATAATATTAATAAATTGTTTATAATAAATATTTTTTGTACCAATTACCCTACATGCAATCTGTTAGTGGCCCATTGGCAGGCTGCCAATGGCAACGCCAGTGATATTCTGGTGACAACCACTGACAGTCCATCAGTGACCCTCTAGCAGTTCACCAGTGGTAACATTACTGAGATGAATACACAAGCGGTCTGGCAGCAGTCCACCTGCAGTAAATGCTAGTGGCATGCTACCCAGTAGTAGATTGGTGGCTTGCATGTAGGGATGTTGTTTTTATATTAAATTTTCCTGAACAAAATTATTGTATATAATTAATAGTTTGTTTATAGACAACATATAGAAAAATTAATTTTAAAATTAAGGTTATATTAAAAAGAAATTTTTTGTGAATAAATTTTTAAAACTTCTGATTATAAATTCTAATAATGTTTTAAATTGCCCAAGATCCTGTTGAGCTAATGGTAAATATTTGAGTACTTTAATAAGAATCAAATGAAAAAAATAGTACACTTTACAGATAAACTTATTGTTGATTTAATATTTTTGGGATATCATTGCCTTTCAATAATTCTTCTTAGAAAATCATACAATTCAAAGCCAGTATTTAATGAAAATATTCTATTATCAGTCAAGGTAATCTAGAAAATTAAATTCCATTCTATCAGTTGAAACAAAAATGTATAATAAAATATAAAAGAAATTTAAAGTAGAAAACAAATATTTTTCTTGATTTTAAATAATCATTAGATCAAAATTCAGGATAACCCACCTGTCAAATCACATCATGTATAATTTAAAAGATGTAACAGGAAATCTCCAGTGAATAAAAACAATTTTTGGAAGTTTTAAAATGGGTGGTGTTTTATCAAAATATCTTGAATGTTCAACAGAACCAATTCTGATAATGATCTGTTAAATTAAACATAAAGCCCTTTGGAGACAGGTACTTTTTCAGACTCTTATTTTTCTCACAACTAACATTTTTCATTACTCATCAATGTACAATTTAAAAATATTACAAGTCCTAGTGCAGTTAATTGCTTTGATTGTGCATTAGGTAATGGAAATAGTAACTAGCGATAGAGAGAAACAGGCAACAGCTTCTTAAGGCCAGTTAATAATAGTAAAAAAATGAACATAGCTAAAACAAAGGAAAGCATTCCAATTTTTTTATGCTAAGATTTATTTTTATTTAGCCTTTCTCCATACACAAATACTTAACTCATTCAGCAAACTACAATTTCTTGGTTATATAAAGCAACTAGCCACTTAAAAAAGAAAAGAAGAGAAGTTTGGATTGGAAAGATGTAATCATTCAACTGATTAATCATGTCTTTATTTAAATGACAACTCTCAAGGGTCAACCACTGATGTGTTAATGGTTACTACTAAAAGATAGTTATTACTTTAGATAAGAATGGTAATGCTCAAGTTGTGGATTTAGATATCTCAAAGGTGTTTGACAGGGTTTTGCTTGTTGATCTTCTTCACAAGCTGAATGGTTACAGTGTCTCCAGATTAATTTTTGATTTAGTTCTATCTATCTTCATGTAATGAAAGCCATGTTGAATGGCCACTCTTCTAGATCCCTTTACATTAATGTGGATGTTTCCTAGGGCTCTATCCCTGGACTTATTTTGTTTCTTATATTCATCAATAACTTACCTGATATCATTAGTATTTATGCTGATGATATAACTGTATACTCTTGTCATAATAGTAAGTCTGATAGGTCTAATAATGTAAAACTGGCAAATGATCTCAAAAATGACTGTCAATCTAGAGCAAGAAATGGCTTGTTAATTTTAATGCACCCAAAACCAAACTACTATCTTTTAATCATCTTAGAGAACCATTTTCACTTTCCATCTGCATGGCTGATGCTAATCTCCAGGAGAGCAACTCATTGCATCTTCTTCATCTCACATTTTCCACAGTCATAAAGTGGAATGATTATATTAAATCAATTTCTAAATCTGCTACTTGTTCCTACATGTTTATAAATTTACTATTCATCCTTAAATTAAATATTGTTAACACATCTGGTATAGTGCTCTTGCTATATATTTTGAGATTCTTGACATGGGATTCTGGCCTGTGATTTCAAATTCAAATTTTCCACCTCCATAATGTGGTTTCCCTGTGTCTTTTATATAAATATTTTCATTGTAATTGCTTTCATGAGCTTTCTACTTTGGTACCTCAACTGTATCAATCTAAACAGTACTAGATTAGCATAATGTCTTATTATTTTACTGTTGAAATATCTAGATGTAGCCATAAGTTCTATTCTAATAGTTTTTTCTCACCTGTGGAACTCTTCCCATTTCTTGCTTCCCTGTCAACTATGATCTTCAAAAATTTAAATGCAAAATTAATCACTATCTTTTGTCTTCTTAAATCCCAATTTTTTATTTTCCATAAATATTTCATAACATTATAAACTTAATTAGAAAAATTAATTTTGTTTTTTATTCAGTATGACATATTGGAAGTAGTCATATCTATTTTGTAATATATTACAAAATAGATATGACTTGACATAATGAAATGCATTAACTCATTAGCATTGACAATATAAACAATAAAATAAACTCACATCTGGTTAACCTCTGTATAAAATTGTTATCTTATAAACTCTAATGCATCTTTTAAATTAAAATTATTAAAAACCTAAATTATAACATGTTCATATTTTTTTTAGTAATAAACAGTTTTTGTTCTATAACTGCTATAAATCCCTCTTTAGCAAAGCTACCATTGAATGGATATATTTATTACAAGCCTTAATTTACATAGGTACATTTCAGGAAGCAATCTCTGGTATTGAAGAGTAACCTAATATAGCTCTTTCATATTGATCAATGGTATGAGTTGTTTTCTTTACAAGTTAAAAGGTTATGGTGTTTCTGGACAAATTTTTGAACTGATTCAGTCTTTCTTATCAAATCACAAAATGAAAGTTATCTTGAATATCCAATCTTCTAGATCTTTTTGCAGGTGTTCTCCAGTGCTCTAGCCTTGGACCTATATTGTTTCTAATTTTCATAAATGACCTTCCTGATGGCATCTATGCTGATGACACAACTATTTACTCCTGTCTTAGTAGTAAGTCCAATCAGTTTGATAAAGTCAAATTTGCAGTTGATCTCAAAAATGACCTACAATCTGTTGTTAAATGGGGCAAGGAGTCGTTTGTTAATTTTAACGCCTCAAAAATGAAACTGCTCTCTTTTAATCATCTGAGAGAACCCTTTTTACCTTCCATCATCTTGGCTGATGCTCTCAAGGAAAATGACTCATTATACCTTCTCAGACTAACAGTTTCAATTGAAATGAAGTGGAAAGAGTATATTGAATCAATTGCTAAGTCTGCAACTAAGAAAGTTGTTTCACTATGTTGTGCTAGACAATTTTTATCACCAGAATTTATCTCACATATTTATAAGTCTGTCATTCATCCTTGCTGAGAATATAGCTGCCACATATGGTCTGCTGCTCCTGCTATATCTTTAGAGCTTTTTGATAAAATCCAAAGAAGAATCTGCAATGTTAATGGTCCTGAACGGGCATCACTCCCTTTCCCACCATACCAGTGTAACATAGCTTCCCTGTGCTTTTTCTATAAATACTTTCATGGTAATTGTTCTCATGGACTTTCCTCTATGGTACCTAGACTTTATGAATTTAAGTGCAGTACTAGATTGGGGGCAAGGTCTTATCAATTTAAAGTTGAAATGGCTGCTAGATGTAATCATAAGTTCTCTGCTAACAGTTTCTTCTATTGCATTTCTCACTTGTGAAACTCTTTTCTGGCTTCTTACTTCTCAGTCAACTTTGATCTTCAAAAATTTAAATGCAATATCAATCATTTTCTTCTTAATTCTTATTCTTTTATTGTCCCCTCTCCTTAATAGTAGTTTTTCTCCTATTATCTAACAATCAGTAACCTCTTGCATCCTAGTGACTTTATTGCCTTGCTTGAGGTTAAATGATTAAAAAAAATTAAATTGTCTCATGTAGAAAAGGACTCCATTTTTATCAAATACTTCCTGAACTACACTCCTGTAGGACATTCTTTTTCAATTTGAGCATAACCCTGTTTGATATCAATGAATGTGAGGTGTGGACCAATGGCTTAATGACTCCATTGTGTTCCTGAAACAGAGCACAACAAATTATGTCACTGCTTGTGCCCAAACTGACAGTTTTGTGTTTTTCAAGATCTAATTGGTGTCTATTTTGCTGCTAATTAGACCTAAATATTTTACATAGGTACCTCCATGAGATCACTAAAAAAAGAGCATAGCATGATGAAAAAGATGCCAAATTGATCAAAACAAAATTTTATTGTCTAAATGTTTATGTTATTATTAAGAGGAAAGATCAAAGTATTTTTAGAGTATTTTTTAATCATTCCTAGCACGTCCAAAACTTTTGTTAAAAATCTTGTTTTTTTCTGAGTCAGCTAAATTAACAGATGGCAACCATTTTTTTCCATTTTATAAAAAAACTGAAAATCTCAGTTATCATTTATTCAAAACTTATTTTAAGAAAATTAGAAATTATAATGTTTATTTAAAATGTTTTGAACCAAGCTTCACTTAGCTTCTGCACCAAAAAGATGTAGTTTGAAAATAAAACAAAGCAGGTCATAAACTTTTGTGTCACTTGACAGGTGATGAATGACATATTGACAGATTCCGTGGGGATAATTTGTTCTATGGAAGGAGAAAAGTGAAATTATTTACATTTAAGTGAACAAATTATTTACCTTGTTATTTTTAAGGAAAACTTTCAGCACTCTAATTTTTTTTTTTTTTTTACTTAGCTTTCACCTTTACGTTTATGATGTTTTATGGAAAATATATTATAAAGAAATTAAAATAAGACTGTTAAGAGTGAGATTAAATTTCATAAAGGTATCTAATTAATTTATAGGTACCTTTCTCATGAAATTTTATCAAAAGTGTACATAAAATACTATAATTTTATGTACATTTATTACATTTTACTGTGTTATCTGTATTTCCATTCCTTTTATTATTAATTTTGATATTTCATTTATGGAAAAAATGCCATAACTGAGATTAATATAAAAATAAGATCATATAAATTTCATAAGATGATACTGATACTTTTAGGTACCCTTCTCAGTTGAAATTGAAAAATCAAATAAACTTCTCCACATGTGTTTCGCAAAAGTAAAGGCCTTAACAGTGGAGAACAATGCTTAACTCAAATAATGCAACTTAATTGTATTCTGGTTGGTCTTCCATACTTTATAATTACAGCCCAATTCTAAACACAAAATTATATTTCTTAATTACTGCGGGTCTTCTCAGTCAAAATGATACAATTTACAACACACTAAAAAAATATCTATCTCATAAGGACACTTACGAAAGTGGATGCGGCTTTTAACTAATTTTATAATATTTTAACAACTTAAATGTAAAAATCTATTATAATTAAAAAATAACAAATAATTGTATTAAAAATTCATTTTTCATCTAAAAATCTTTTGCTTTCAGAAAATATTGTCTATATTCATAAAAACAACTAAAAGCAATTGAAATTAAATAATATATTTGTTTTATTGAGTTTTGTATGTTACAATTCAGAGCTGATTTTCAGGTAGCGGGGTCCAATTAAAAAAAAAACATGATTTGCATTCCTCAAAGCCTTGTGTTTTTAACTATTGTAATTACTAAAGTGGACTCGATCAAATTTCTAGAGTTTTCATAAAATTAGTTAATAAATATAAAAAAAAATATTTCTGCCATGACTTTAATAAAAGAAAATATATAATAATTTCGATCATCTGTGAATAGTTTCTGAAAGTTTCATTAATATCTGACAATTATTTTTATTTTTGCAAGATTTTCCAAATTAATGTGTGTCATACAAAAAAAGCGTGCTAAAAATTGTATATGTTATTTTACTAGTTCTGGTGATACAAAGAGAAACAAGGATTTTTAAATGAAAATTCAGATTGTTCTAAAAACAAGGAAAAATTTTTAAAATAATTAAAATAAACTTTGACCTTTCCTCTTAATAATAATATAAACATTTAGATGATAAAATTTTGTTTTTGTCAAGTTTGGCATCTTTTTCACCATGCTATAACTTGAGTCCATCCCTTTTTAGGCTGATTTTGAATTCACAGGACAAGCAGAAAAGTACAAATTTTTTGACACATGTAAAATTAGGTACTTCCACAAGATCGCTAAAATTTTAGCGATCTTGTGGAGGTACCTAATTTTACGTGTGTCAAAAAATTTGTACTTTTCTGCTTGTCCTGTGAATTCAAAATCAGTCTAAAAAGGGATGGACACAGGTTATCTAGTGTTGCTATGGCTACATTACATATGGTGCACTTACAACTCCTAATGACTTGTGACTGTGATCATGACTTGTATGCAAAATCCAAATTCCTGTATTTGTTTAATAATATCTTATATCTTTTCTCATGCTTTTAAACAGTTTTACTCATGATTATGATGTCATCTATAAAACTTGGAAAACAAATATCTACCAGCATCATATCCAATCCAATTCTAGCTACTGCTAAATATTGCTCAAATACACATTGCAAAGATAATCTTTTTCTTATGATTTTGCTGTTTAATAAAATATATTTTGTAATTTGTAACTTTTAAGCTAAACTTGCAAAAAGAACTTTTATTTCATTTCTTGTATGAAAATCAAATCTTATATTTTCTTTATTGGAATCACTATTAAGAGTCATTTTAGAATCTAAATTTCCAAATACTTTTTGTATAATCTTATGTCATTGATACTATATTATAAAAATCAAAGGTAAAAAAAAATTCTAGTTGCCTTTATTTAAATGTTGAGCTAGTCAGAGTTAATAACAATATCAATAATTTAGAATACTGTGTATGCCTTAATAAATTTATTATATAGTAGCAGCCCTGAGTGTATAAAAAACAGGCAAAGCCTTAAGTAACTCTCTCTCTTCCTGTTTTCCTCCTTTTTGAAGTGTGTGTCATCAACTTTTCACACTGAAGCAAAAAGAGCTGTGGATGCTTCACACACAAACATACATACACAGGCAAATAAATTCATTAATAATTTTTGTTGTGCATGCAAAAGGAAAGGAAACTCTTAAACTTTCCTTTTGTTATTTTGTTTAATAAATGTTATCTTGCAAATCAATTAGTCTCTGTTATTTTGTGCATGTATCTTTTCACCACCATTAATTCATATAAAATATTCTCATAGAAACTTTATACATTAATTATAGAAGTAGATAATACACTAAAGTTTTTTTTTATCACTCCTTGAAAATGTAGAATTTTACAGAATATAAGGAAGGTAATGAATATTTATTATTTTTTGTTTAATTATTGTTTATATTATATTATTGTTTATATACCAAGACAATATGGTTGTATATTTTTTGTGAAAGTTCTTAATGAAAATAGAAATTAATGAGATCCTTATAAGAGTAGAATTCCTTACTTTTCTCATTATTTGTTTCTTTAAATGTAAAAAAATTAAAACTATACACTTTAATTAATTTTAACTTGAATCTTGGAATTGAAATTCAAGTGATCTACTTTTATATTAATATTCCATAGATTTCAACACTTGGGTAAACTTCAGAGAGGTTTTAATAATTTAGTAATTCCCCCTTAGCCTGGAAGGAGTTTAGAGCCTTGTTTGGTAACCTTCCTAAAGATGGTGTCTCAATAAAAGCTACCTGCCTCCTGTACTATGAACAGGTTAATCAGAGTAGATAGGTTCACCTATTGTCTACATCTGTACCCCTTCCATGTTTATTGAGCAGGAGCTCTAATATTTGTGGTATTCTGAAGTGTAGAATCTTTTCTTTTGAAACTTTTATCTATTATTTATTGAGTTTTTTTTTCAATAAGAGTAGACAGGTTTGCTTATCATCTAGTTCACATTCCTCCCCTGTCTTTTGAACAGGAGTAGAGGTTTATCCCTTGTTTCCTGTTTAGGATTGGGTTTCCAGCTCCTTCTGAAGCCTTTTCCTTCTCTTTCACTTTCAGTTGCCCCTTGTGTTTTGGTGGCATTATCCTCTTGGTTGGGGTAGTGCCTCTTACTCTGTAACTCTCTACCTCAAGTAGCTCTTGGGCTTTGTACAGGGTGAACATCACTGTCTGATGTAAATGTACTCTAGATATCTTAGTGCTTGGCAAAACTCATTTAAATTCTTCTACTGCTATCAATAAATTCTGTTCCAAGCTATCTTCCTCTTTCTCAAATAAATTCTAAGATACATATGCAATAAAATCTTCTAATGGTAAGGGAATTGTCTTTTAAGTCCCCAGATGGTTGTTTGAGGTTGTTTCTACTTTCTTTATTGCACTCTGTTAACTATCTCTTTTTCCTTTATCCCTGTTCACTTCTTGTTAGATAAAATGTCTAAAATGTCTATCTGACAGTATAGAAATGGCTCTCTCAACATTCATCTGCAAACATTTTTGTGTTTGTCGATTTTAATACTCATTATGTCAAGTGGTTTAATCATTCTAATGTTACTGACGTTGCCATTATTCAGACTCTCAATTTAGTCTCTCAGTCAAATAATAGATTTCCCTACTCGTTTCTCTAATAATTCAGATCAACATGCTTCTTTACTAAATTTGTTTCTTACCTCCTCTCCTGATTTTTGCAACTGTCTTCTTGGCAATTAGAATCATGCTGTAGTATCTGTTGGTATTTTTTGAGTTGTCTAGTAGACACAAATCTCCTATTCACAAGACTTCTTTCTGTTATCATTGTACTGATTGGGATTCATTTCATAATTTTCTTTGCATTGTCCCTTGGAGTGAAATTTTTAACCTTCTTCTTGAGAATTATGCCACTGAAGCTTCTATTTGAGTAAATGTAGGCATCAATGCTTTTGTATCTTCTAAGAAATATCAGGTGAAACCACAATCTTGGTTTATATCTACCTATTTAGCTTCTATAGCCCATGGGAATCACTTTTTCTAGCTGCACCAACATAATAGTTCTGATCCCAACAGTATCTCTTTGTGTCATAATAATTGTAAATGTCCTCAAAGAGGCTAAGTCTTTGTTTGATGACAGCTTCTAACAAGTTTGATTCTTGTGACTACTGGCAGCTCTATAATAGTGTGTAAATAAGAAAAGTAAGTCTTCTATGCCTTCTCTCTTCACTCAGTTTGAGGTGTTATTATCTTCTGGTGATAAAGCAAAATGTTTTGCTTGTAACTTCTCATCCAATTCTACTCGTGACTCACCTGTAGTATCTTTGTATGACTTTACAATTAGAACTGAGTCTCTACTGTATGATATGCAGGTAACTTCATCCATAGTTTATGCTGTCATCTCTAAATTGGATCCCCAAAAAGCATCCCTGCAAAATTAGAGATTCTTGAGAAAATCCAAATAAGAATCTGTAATGTTATCGTTCTTGACTTGATAGCTTGGTTTCAGTCACTTACCTACCACCATAATGTACCTTCTCTGTGTATTTTTATAAATATTCTCATTGTAATTGTTCTGATGGACTTTGATACCTCAACTTTATGAATTTAAGCACTGCAGCTAGGTTTCATCATTTTACAGTTGAAATTTATAAACGCAACCTTAAGTTCTATGCTAAATGTTTCTTCTCTTGCACTTATACATGGAACTCTCTTTCAACCTCTTGCTTTCCAACCAACAGTGATCATCAAAAATTTGAATGCAATGTTAATTATCTTCTGTCTTCTTAATTCTTGTTCATTTATTGTCCTTCCTCCATAATAATGTTTTTCTTTTTCTCATATTCTTTCAAATTCAGTAATCACTTGAATCTTAGTGGATTTATTGCCTTACTTAGGGTGAAATGATTAACATGATAACAAATGATAACAATTTATTTTTACTTTTAAGTTTCAATGAAACACTGATTTGAAATAAAATTGATTAAATAGAATTAGTGCTGCCAGGCAAAGTACAACCATTTTTTTTAAATTCAATTTATTAATAATATTAAACATTGGATATTGAGTTAAAGTAAATTTCATAATTTTTAGTGTATATCTTGGATCTCCTAGCAACATTTAAAGCTATAGAAAACTTCCTTATATTTTCAAAAACAAAGAAAATTTGGAGTAATAAGATATCCTTACCAACAAATTTAGCTTGTTCTCCAACATTTGAGGAACTGAGTGCATCAACATTGACTTTATTAATGTCAAAGACATCAACAGTAAAAGGACTACCTTGGATTTGATGACCACCAAAATGAACATCAATAAAATAACATCCTAAAATTAAAAACCAAAACAAATGTTTATGTATCAGAGTGTGTATTTGTGCACAAAACTGAATGATTTAATGTTTCTTGTAAGAATAAATGATCTTCATATATATTTGAAGGTACCATTTAGCAAAATGGCATCAACATTGTATAACAAATATTATTGTAAATCAACTGATCAAGTTTGCCAAAACCAAATATAAGAGTTTTGTGTAACAATTTTAATTAGTATTCATATAAACTTAACATTTTGTTTTATAACATCTTACAACAGTTCATGAAAAATTAGAATAAAAATTATGATAGCTTTCAAATAACTTATATACTATCATTCTTTAAAATATACTGTAACTGTGTTAAAATAGTGAGAAAAATTTTATCAAATTATTATTTTACCATTTGTTTTTTACATTATATTTTAAATTTATACATTGTAAATAAAGTGAAGCTATGTAAAAAGTAACTTTTATTCTATTTGTTTATTACCTGGAATAGTTGGAGTCCATTCAATTTTGTAGTCACCATCATACTGAGGAATCATACGTGTTGGAATCAAAGCATTATTTGGTGCTGGAAAATAATTTGACATTATTTTTTCCAATAAATTATTTTATGTATGCATTATAAAAGAAAAGTATTATATATATATACATATATAAGTATAGGATTTAATTTGGTCTTGAATTTTCAAAATAAACTCTTTAGTTCACAATCAACACCATCACTTGACAAGTCACCAGTAGTGTTGAAATAAAATGGCTAATTTTGTAGTGATGTTATAACATATTTATGTTATAATTTTTGAATAAATACTATAGTGAAGGTAAAATAAATCCATGGGTATATAATCTGAGTGGACCCTAATAATATAAACATATTAAAACTGATTCACAAAAGAGAGCTCGATGTATTTTATTTATACAGAGCAATATGAATGAATAATCCAAAAATCTTTTTACCTCATGTGGAGAATAAACTATTTCGGCAAATGATGAAAGTGGTCATCTGTCTTTTCCATCTTGATGTGGAATGAAGTTCATGTCTGTAAAGGAAGTAGGAGTTAATTGGAAAGAAGATGCCTAATATAGTGTTCACACTTTTCAATGTTTAAGTCTGACATAGGCACCAGACAGGGGTCAGGCCAGGTGGTAACTACCTATCTTAATGGGGAGAAGGTGTATTAAATAAGTCGGAGAAGGCAAATTGGGGCATTAGAAATAGGAAAGAATAAATTTAAAATTAAAAATGGATTTAAAAATAAATTTTGAAATAATTTTTAAAAATACATAAGATAACAAGTGGTTAATGGAAAGAGAATTAGGGGAATATTCTAAGTAGAGGAAAGTTTATCAATTATAATTAATATAGCATAGAAAGGTTTTAGAGGAGGTGGCAGTGGAGGAGTGACTTAAGGTATTTGCATAAGGCAAAATTGCATTATGGGAATTTGAATTTGTTATTATGTCAACATTTGAAAATTTAGAGGGGGATGGGAGTCACAGAGTGATTTAGAGTAGCTAATTAAGGCAAAATTATATTATGGAAATTTGAATTTATTTTTATGTCGATATTTGAACACTAATTCATCCCCCTGATTCAATAGTTGGCTTTCATTATTGTATTTTATTATTTTAATATTTTCTTCTAAGCATAAATTACACCTTCCTCTAAAGATGGGAGTTTGTGCAGAGTCTATAATTTTCCAAAATTGAAAACTGTCTGCTGCCTATCATCTGACTTAAACATTGAAAAGTGTGAAACTATATTAGGTATCTTTGGCAAGTTAAATTTTAGGGTGACCCTTCAGCTTCTAATATCACCTCCTTACAGTTAAATCCTACTTTCTTTACAGATGTGAATTTCAATCCACATCAGGGTTGAAAAGACAGACGACCACTTTCATCGTTTGCCAAAATAGTCTATTCCCCACGAGGTAAGAAGATCTTTTGATTATTCATTCATATATATATATATATATATATATATATATATATATATATGTATAGCCTACTACTCCAAATGTTATTTTGTGGCTATCCATGTTTGAGTTTTTTAAAAATTGTGAATTACATCGATCAGTTTGCGCATTTGAAAGACTTAATAAATATGTGCACTCCTGCAGAGTTCAAACATGTTTCCTCCTTTGAAGGTAAAACCCTTGTTCAGATCAGATGGTTGTTTTTCCTACAAAGTGGATGCAAGTGCAAACCCTGTCAGAGAGCACATCACCTTAATTAAGTCTCTCAAATACATGGGGTGGTAGACAAAAAGAACTCAAACATGCCAGGTATCCACAAAATTACATTTGGTGTAGTAGAATATAACTACTGATAAAAAACCATTGATTCCTTATATATATATATATTTATATAAAATCAGTGGTAACTGCAGTAACCCAACTGTCAAATCTATATCATATCAACAAGCAATATCTCAACAAAACAGCATAACTCTGGCTGACAAATATTGTTCTGAAATAATAATGAAAACACTCCAAGTAGTTTCAATTCATTATTTTTCAAGGAATATATCTTTGTTTCAACTTTATAACTTTAAATATTGACTTAAATAAATCTAGTGTTCATAATCATAACAATGTTATGAGAACAAAAATTGTTGAGGCTAGCTTGTGCAAATTCATTTTCAAGGTGCAACTTCATAACAAATCTTGACTTAAATAAATTTTGTGTTACATAATAATGTAGCATGAACAAAATTTAATGAGGCAAACTTAAATTTAGCCCAACTGATTGAAATGAACAAACGTTAACATTGAGTCTGAACAATAAATATTGTTTATCAAACTGTTGTAAATGTAAACATCTATTTCCCATCTTTGTTGTTATTATCACAATGTTTCAGCCATTGTTCCTTCCAGCTTTCATAAGTTAATGAAGGCTGGCAGGCACAACAGTCAAAACATTAGGATAACAACAAAAAAGATGAGGACAATTGTTAATTAGGTTGAGTCAAACATTTTTCCAAATTTTCACTGTTGAGTTTTGGTTACTTGTATCTTCATGTTATATCATTAATCTGATACAACTTGTTCAATTGTTGCTGAATTATTTATTCTTTATTTTCATATATAGCATATAAACATTGTTTATTCTTTATTTTACAGCTTTGATAATGAGTGGTGAAAATGTAACATTTAGAACTATTTAATGCAACCTGTGGTGAAAAGAACTAAGTGTAAGGGCAATGGCAAAAGAAATTAATGATGTGGAAGGCACAGGAGCTGTCAGCAAATGTATGATACAAGACTGGTTCAGAGATTTCAAGAAAGATGACACCAGCCTCAAAGGCAAACCAAGGTCAAGTAAACCTTTTGTTGTGGAAGATGAGGCCTTGCTCAAAATGCTTGAACAACAGCCAAGCACATGTACATTGTCAGCAGAACTTTGTCCTTCACAAAGTACCATCAATGGACACCTCTATAAGCTCAGCCTTGTGAACAGACATTGTCAAGAAGATCATGAACTGACCAATGACCAGGCTCAATGACATGTGAACATTTACAAACAACTGCTGGCATATCCTCAAGATGCACATTTTTGCATCAAATTGTAACTGGAGATGAAAAATGGATCTATTTTTGTAATCCTAATAAAAGAAATCAGTGGTATCAGAACCTGTTGTCAAAGGGTTTGTCTTATAATTTGTGCCCAGTAGTATTATGGTATTATATACACTTTTATTTATTTTTTGCTTTTATTAATTATGATCTAACAAATGGTATAAGATCTTATTCATTAATTAACCGTTTTTGTAATCTTTTATAATTTTGACACAATTTTCACTTATCAAATACAGTAAAAAATTGAATATTTTGCTTGAGATGATTAGAATTCTCATTTGAATACATGTCCCACTCAATGTATCTAATATAAAATATATGAACTTTATTTATTCTTGAAATAATAAAATATTGAAGTTAGTTTGTAAGCAAAAACCTGTGGAAATTAAGTATTTCTGTACATTTTCCAGATGATCTTTAAAACTAAATGCTCAAAAATTGATAAAAGTTATGAATCTAATTCTTGTTGTCAGTACTTATCACATCAAACCCCCTGCTTTCACGCTAATGAAATCAACCTGCCCTTATTGCATCATCAGATTGCCACCTTTTCCAAGCTATGGCTCATTTCCTGCACTAATGCAGGTTCAGCAATATATATATTTATTATACTTTTTATATACAATTTCAGCAGAAGGCAGAAAGGGAAACTGGTTGTCACTGACTGTCCTAAAGTGAACTAATCTGATCTGCAACACATTCATTCATTACAATTTACTCATTCACCACAAGAACACATCCCTCTTCACCCAATTCTACTTTTACTAAAATACCACAAACTCACAGGGGAAACCTACTAAAACCCCATGATGTAAATATTTATGGATATTTACATTTATTTAAATTATTTTTCTTTTCTAAAAATAAAAAAATGTATCATGAAATGAGGGGAGGGGTGATCTCAATAATGAAAAAATCAACCAAATATTCAAACGAAAACAAAAATATGTTATTAGGACCCATCCATCCCACAGAAAAATAAGAGAAGTTGCTATATTCTGTCAATAGGCAAAATCAAGATGTTCACTCACTAAATGTGAGGAGAGGACAAAATAAATTGTGGAGTGGGAAAATCAAATGCCAACCAGATTAGCTAGTAGAACAAAAAGTGTCTAGCTTAACCAGGGGAGGGGTCTATCAGGAAACTGCTTCCTTGTTTCAAAAGAAAACTAAAAAAGGAAATCAAGGCTGGCCCAATTCACACAAACCAGGCTCACAAATTTCACTCACCTTTTGCTGAAATCTGCCGATAGCAAACACTTTCTATCATTTCTGATCTTCATCCTAAGTTGAATCCAACCAGAACCTGGTGTGAATAATGTTCGTATCACAAGATTACCTCTCCACATTGTCTAAACCACCATCCTTTTTCATAGCTTTCATAGCTAGCTAACATCCATTTTGGTATCTGTCTCTATTTCTGAGATGAGGTATTATGTACATTATTTACATTATTCGGACTGTTGTCCTCATCTTTGTTGCCATATTTATTACAATGTAGGACCCAAAGTGTGTGAGTTCAATACCCGGTTAAGGCAGTGGAGAACTTTCAGAGGAAAATTAACAGGAGATAACTGATAACTGACATCCATTAAACATGGCATGTGGAACTAGAACAGTCTACCCCAGTGAGCAAAATAAATGGTTCAGTTCGACATTCCAACCACCTGAAGAAGGCCAGAGTGTACAATGGATGAAATGTTGTACGGTCGAAACATTGTAATAAATATGGCAACAAAAATGCAGACAATAGTCCGAATAATGTAAATAATGATCATCCATTTCACCCCAGAAAACAGGGGTGACGCATTATCACATGTGTATGCAAGATCAATGGACATGAGATGACCAGAATTGATACAAGCCATCAACTTGCCAGCATAATCCCAGAACAGGCACACCTGAGGACAGTGGTAGAAGACATAGCCATTTCTTCTAAACCAAGGTTACACTGATAATAATCATGGCATATCTGCCCAGCCCTCTCTGAAAGCCATGTCATTGAGAGACAGCCCATTCCTGATCAATTTTCACGTAAGTGAAAACTCAGGGCTGCTGAGGTAATTTGCCACTGGCACCCAGAGAGAGCACAACTCTGTCACCAACGAGCCAATCCAGCCTGATATAATGTCCTTCTAGGCCGTGAAAGGTCACTGGACTGAGGAGTAGTATGCAAGTACACTTGATATCTCATAAAGAATTCAAACCGATTCTGAGGATTACAGTGGTGCTCAACCTTGGAACAGACAGGAGTGATGCTAGGGAAATCTTTTGTCAGTATGTGGCATATAAAAACCAACTACAAGACATGTCAGTGACTCACCAAGTTTGGCATTCTCAGAAACATGACATGGACATGGGACACAGACAACTTTGTGGATCTTTGGTTTACCTCCACCCAACAAGAGAGAGAAAAGCAAGCGCCCGATCACCTTCCAACAGTTCTCGCAGAGACAAGTACTGACAATAAGTAAAGGATTAGGGGAAAGATGTACATGGAGCACACCTCAGGCTTTAAGGATAACCATCTTTGGAGCCAAGTCCTGATCGATACCCCTCCTTTACCAGTAGCTCCAACCAAATCTTCTCCAGATGGATCTCCTGCTCAAACCACACTCCAAGAATGCAAATGAGACTATCAGTCCAACTGAAGGGCACCAGAAGAGCAATGTCTTTCCAAGCACCTAACTCCAAACCAGAAGACATGTGGTTAATCTTGTATTTTCTGTACCACCTCCATGTTGTCGTGACATGACATGAAAATGGAGAAGTCTATACAGAAGTGTATACAAAAATGGAGAAGTGTATACAAAAACCCTGGCTTGAGTTCCACCAGAGACACTGATTCCATCTAAGGCTGTACAGCCTGTCCTGTCTCTCAGCTGGCTAAGGAGAGGCTCCAACATCAATACATAAAGTAGTGGTGACAGCAGACAACCCTGACAAACAGACTGAAACAGCACAAAAGTGCTCAACCACTTCCCATTCACCTCTACTGGGGAGTAATACAACAGGCTGATCCACCTGCAGCAGAAGTCGAGTTTGAATTCACGACCTGCAGAACAGCAGCCAGGTACTGATGGTTGACCTTTTCGAATACATTGTTCTAATCCAAATTGATCAATGCAGCTTCCTCATCATCTTTTACAGCCTATAGGTTCATGTGAATCAGATGCAAGTTGCTCTGAATAAATTCAGCCCTTCACAGCACAAGTCTACTCCAGTCCCAACAGAATCTTGGCAACTGAAAGTAAACACTCTATCTTTTCTTTAACTCTGAGTTATGGGCCTGAAATCATCTAAATCTAATCCACCATGCTTATCATTTTTCAGTAGTGTGATCACACCCCTGGAGATCCAGTCTGGGACGGACCCCTGCAGAACCAGTTGTTGAACATCATTGTCAAAATCAGAACAAATGTGTGCGACAAAAATAGGGTAGACCATCAAACCATTGTCAGTCCACTTCAATGGCAAGTGGACTTTGCCCTCTGTGATCTCATCCTCACTTCAGTTGATGGAAATTGGCTAAATAGCTGCAAAACTCTTTGTCACAGAGACCAGGCTTCTTTTATTTAATTTTTATTTAATTTTTTATTTCCATTCAGGAAATGCTGCTGAAACATCACACACATGTCGTTGGTCACCCACAGGATATGCCCATCTGGAGTGTCAACCTGCCAAATGTAATGATCAGAACCTCGATGTATTTCCTCCTTGTGAAATTCTGCACCCATATTCACACCTTTTTTAGACATCTTGCTTAACCTATGTCTAACTACTTGAACCTGGTAGCACTTGCTCGCTGATTGCTGCAGGGCCTGCCTAGCTAGGCCTATCTCAAGGGAATCCCCCCAGCCTCTGCCCAGGCTAGACTATCTCTAAGTGCCTTCATCTTCTCAGCCTTGCCTTATCTAGAGTGAGTCATTGACTAAATTCAGTGGTGAAAGACCTAATCTTATTCTTAAACCTCTCCCACCACTTATTCCTAATAACTGCCCCAACTAACTCCCACTAATGTTAGCTGTTGCCAGAAGCCCCTCCTGTCTAGTAAGGACAAGTTGAACTTCCAGTTTCCAGCCATTCTAAGCCTAGAGTCTAACACCATCCAGGCACAGACAAGTTCGTGATCCAAATAGCTTAACAATCTAGCAAATCTAGATCGACTCTTTCTCACTAACATTCTATCCAGATATCTGACTACCTGGGTAGATAGCCACTTACCCAGTGTGATCAACCCCATATCTATTGACAAGACTAAACTCATCGATCAGATCAACCAGGCTACTATCATGAAGACTCCTGCTAGTTACCTGTGCTCTAAATAATTTTGGGTCCAGGATGGCATTCCAATCCCCCATTAAGAGTTGGTGCACCGGATCCACCAGGAATGTGTGTGTGTTTGTTCTTTCATCAGGTGGAAACCTGATGAAAGAACACACACACACACACACGCTATTAGAAAATCAATTTTCATGCATTTGATAAAAATTTTGTAATATTTTTATGCTCGACTCACTGTTCAGTGTATTAAAATTTTGCCAAAGTCACAAGTGTTCTATATTAGTATTTTTATTATGTTAATGTTTTCATTATATTGATCTAAATAACCAAAGATGCATTTGTTGTAAAATATTCATTTTGCTTGAAAGTAAGAAACTAGTAATTTTTTGAAAGCTGGATATTATATTTAAATTTTGTTATAGCAAAATAGTCTTTGATACAGAATTACCAATTTGGAGGGACAAAAGATTACAAAACAAAATCAAAACATTCACAATGTTTAACCATGCTACTTAATAAGGATTACTCAATAAAAAAAATCAGACGGTATACTGAAAATAAAGATTTGAAAATTTAACACAAATCTGTCATCTTCTGTAAAGTAAGGCAAATGAGCAAGCAGGGCCTAAATTGAATAAAAGCAAATGAAAATAAATATCAAGAGAAAAGCATAGCATAAAATAAATAATCCACAATGCCTTTGGATGAGACATGCATGTTAGTAAGTTGTAATACTGCAAATAGAGTTATTTAATATCGCTTCATCAAGACCATATTGATATAATAGAAATAAAGAACCAATCTAGTTTTATTGGTGTAAATCAAATATTAGAGAATGACTTGAGTAACTGAAGAGAATTGAAAGCAGACATCAGTTTATCAAATAATAAAAAGTGCAAACCATTTAATTTAGCATGGTTCCTTCACAAAAAATTAGTAAACAAAACAAATAAATTGCATAAATAAAATAATTTTTTTCCTTCTTGATAAATTCCATGTAAGTAATAAATAAAATTTGGGTACAGTTGTTGACAAAATAGCTTTAGATTGGAAAAATGAAGCAAAACCTTCATAAACCCAGAATGCTGGCAACCACTTGAAATAATCATAGTTGAAAGAAGGAATGGGAATAGTTAAAGTTTGTGCAAACAAAAAGGTTTGGGAAATTGAAGCAGATGCATAGGACAAGCATGGGCTCTATAGCCACCTCGGATAATAATTTGTAGCTCATTCATATCTATTTTCTTTCCATCTAACTCAATAAGAAACCAATTGAGGTCCATTGCATTGATGTGCTTAATTCCTCGAAAGTTGATTGAAATAAATGTTGGGAGATCATCTTCAACTTGTACCACAACAGGACAACCTACAAATACAAAAGTGTTACATGTTCAGCAAAAAGAGGATGAGTCAAGTAGAATATGCAATGCTGTCTTCATCTATAACTTATTTGATGAATAATTTTAGTATAATATTTTGTTTATAAAGACAAACAAAATTAAATATCTGTCTATACTATAATTAATGTGTGTTCTAATAAAGCAATTCTGAATCAGCAGGTTAAAACTTACTGATTTGATTGATTTATATGCTGTTGCTAAAATTTACTGATTTGATTTATTGTTTCTATGGAAAATCACGATTCCTACAATCTTTAAAAGATAGAGTTTGAGCAATTTACTTTTTTAAAATAGGAAATACAAAAGTAAAGATGAGGTATCATGGTTGTTAGCTAGATAATTTTTCTTTTCATTTTTATTTAATTTAACAGAATGGCTGATTTAGTTTAATAAAGTCACTTATAGTTATTACTTGTTTTTTAAAATAATACTAGACCACCCATAAACCTATTGAGTCCCTTTTAAAAGCTGTTCATGATCCAAAATGATATAATAACAATATTATCAATTTTATTATTAATTACACATATTTTAATTTCTATTAGCAATACAAAATATTGTAATAATAATTATTACTCACATTATACAATATTACTTTGAACAAATGCTATAAAAAATTAATAAGAAAAAGTTCACTTTATATAGAATGGAATTTCAAACTAGTATCACAGGCCTTTCCATCCAAATAATAGTAGCCCATGTGTGAACATTTATACCAATTTTAGTATTACCTGAATTCTCACTGTCCTGAATCAGTATAAACTACTCTTCTCAATGATATAGTGGTATTTTCAATTAAAATTTCAAATTAAAAGAGAAGTAATATTTCAAATTAAAATTTCAAATTAAAAAGAGAAATTAAAAGGAAATAATAAGAAAATAATTTTTTCAAAGCCTCAATATAAAAATTATTTTGTATGTGATATGATTGCCACGTGCGTAAAAAATAACCACAATGAAAACAACAGCTCTCATGTTTCAAAACATGCAGCCGCACAATTCCTAATCACATGACTTCCTTGAGCAGTCACACAATCTCTAAACTGCTGATATCATTTTTCCTTTTATGATATATACCAAAACTCAAACAGCTTCAGGCAGAAAGGAATTTCCCTCTGAATCAGGAAAACTCAATTACTCCTTATACATCTAAGAATACACATATTCTATACTGATTAAAATATATTGTGGTACATTGTTATAAAAAAAAAGAGATTATTAAATACAATATGTTAATCTATAAGCAAATATTGATGAAATAAGTGAAATAAACCTGGGATATTTTCATTGTTATATTTAATGTTAATTTCATACTGCCCAGTTTCTTCAGGAGTAAACATAAAGCGGTAAAGATTATTGCCAAGATTCAGCCTTTTTGCAGTGACGATTTGTCCACGATGGTTAACAATTGCCTCTAATTCACCTTTTCCACCAGCAGATGCATCCACTAAAAAAAAAAACAGAATATGCAAATAATCTTTTAAAATGATGATATATTACAAAGATTCTGTATTAATTGTGGCTCATAAAAATATACTTTCATTACCATAAATTTGTTAGTAAAGTACAATAAAAAAATATGAGGTAATTATGAATTAAATAAATAATAGTTGAAAAAGGTAACTAATTTATAACAAAATAACTGGAACTTTTTAAATACTTTGTATTTACACTTTGAAATGATAAAATAGTTTTGTGCTGTAATGGTGAAAATATGACTAACATTACAAAACAGAAATTATATACCAAAAGGGAAGCTAAAAAATTAAAGCATTTAAAAAATTTCTTCAGTTTGTTGGTACCTGCCAATTATTTTTTCAATTTCCAGAGTTGTTTTACCTTTTGTAAGCTCTGAAATTATTAAAAACTTCACTTTATCCATGAAATAAACTTTACAACCCATTTTAAAGCTTGAAGTTTATAAATGAGTGAAGACAGATTTAACATGCTTGTTCTTTTGTATGTTCACAAAGACATTCATTTAGACTATGATACAATCATGAACTTCTATTCAAATAAGAATGTATGAACACTCTTTACTCATAACCTAGTATGTATGATCACAGAATTTAAAATTTTGAATTGTGATTTTTATTGAGGATCATGCCCCCTCTAACTGAAAATGCTAGATCCACCCCTGTATATATAAATGTTGGGGGATTTATAATTATTTACTCAGAGATATAATTCCCTTACAATCTCAATAGAAAAAAATCTGTCTCTAAAATGATTCAAAGGGAATTCTTTATTATTATCTTGTTGAAACCTAAAACTTGTTGAAACCTTTTACAACACAATGCTACAGGTACATTTAAATATTGCATTGAAACAAAGAAAGAAAATAACCCAACTTTTTTTTACTGGAAAAGGAATAAAAATTAGTTCACTGATTAATAATGTCCATGTTATAAATGCACTGCAGATTACCTTCTCTCCAAAATGAAATTTGCACTTATAAAATAAATGCTATCATAATACAAGGTGAGGTTTGAAGTCAGTAAAAAGTTGAATAAATCTTCCAAACTTTGTCTCTCTTTGTCTATTACAGCATTATTATGTTAGTCAGAGTAACGATAGTTTTAGGTTGGTGGCATTTTGAAAATAGGAGTTGGTGATATTGTCAATAGAAATGAACGTTATTTATGGTTCACAGAAAAGAATCACAAATTTGCAATTGAAGTCTCCATGAAGTAAAAGATGGATTTGTGACAGGGTTGAAAGTATATTGTTGATTTTTATTTTTGGTAGGATGAATGAGACAATAAATGCTTTGTGTTGCAAGAAAAGTGCTTTGAAAAGACAGCTGTTCATTCTGTAAATTATCTTTTTTGTTATGATAAAGTGAAAAGAGACCTACAACCTTTTATTTTGTTGTGTTCATTAAAGTTAAGTAAGCCTTTTTGCTTAACTCCAACAGGATTAATGAGTGTGCAATGCATAAAAACATAAACATAGATGGAATAAATTCAAGCATTAAAAATTGGTGAAAGGAGGGAAGAAGTAATTATAGATATTTGAAAAGTAATCATTTTCTGATTACAATGGAATTGTCATTGCTCCCCCCATCTCAGGTCAGCAGAATATTAGACATCATCTCTGATGATATAGAAATGGCACTCTCTTTCCTTCCATCTGCAAACATCTTTGTCATCGGTGATTTTAATGCACACCATGATACATGGCTTAAACATCTTTATGTTACTGATGCTGTCAGTATTCAGACATTAAATTTTTCCACTGCTCAATCTCTTATTCAGATCATTTCCCTAGCAAATCCCAGCAACAGGCTTCCCTACTAGATTTATTTCTTACTTCTTCTTTTTGCTTATGCCAAGCTTCACAACACTGTCCTCTTGGGAACTCAGATCACTCGATTGATATTTCATTCCATTCTATTAAACAGGAACCTCCCATTCATAAAACCTCTTTCTGTTACCCTTTGCGCTGACATTTTTAATCTTCAAACTGATAATTGTGCTACTGAGATTTCCTCTTAGGTTGAAGCTGGTATGGATGCTTTCATTCCTTCTTGGAAATACCAGCCATTGTTCATACCCGCATGCTTTGCCACTATAGCCCACAGGAACTACTATTTCTGGCTATATCAGCATATTTCTCATCCCAACAGACACCTGTTTGTTGCTGCTCATAATAAATCAAAAGAACTAAGTCTCTGTTTGCTGAGAGAATGTGTTACCGTATTGCATCTAATAACTTTGGCTCTCATGATTACTGGCATTTCTGTAATAGTGTATTAAATAAGTTTAAGTTTTCTATTCCTCTTCTCTCCAATCAATTTGAGGTGTTAACATTTTCTGCTGATAAAGCTGAATATTTCACCCATAAATTCTCCTTAAATTCTACCCATGACTCATCTGGAGTATCCCTGCCTAACTTCCCACTTAGAATAGATTGATATGCATATAACCCCTCCTATCATCTCTAATCTAGATCCCCACAAAGCATGTGAAGCAGATGGTATCCCTGTAATAGTCATTAAGAAGTGTACTCCTGAATGAGCTCCTGTTATCTCTAAACTGTATATGTGCATTGCTGCCTCTTGCTTTCTTGACTGCTGGAAGTCCTCATCTGTTGTTGCAATTTTTTAAGAACTCAGGTGAACCATCCAACCCTTTCAACTATCAGCCTATTAGCTTTCTACCTCTTTTTGGAAACTCCTAGAAGTCCTAATCAATGCTAAATTGGTGAAGCATCTCACATCACAAGGTCTTTTTTCAGACAAGCAATACGGCTTTTGTTTCTCCAGGTCAACTGCTTAAGTACTGACAATAATTTTAGAAAGAGTCTACCAAGCTCAAGATAAGAATGGTCAAGTCTGGGCTGTAGTTTTGGGCATTAAAAAGCTTTCAACAGGGTTTGGCATACAGGTCTTCTCCACAAGCTGAAAAGTTACTGTGTCTCCAAAACATTTTTGAACTGATCCAATCTTTCAATCAGATCATGAAATGAAAGTTATCCTGAATGGCAACTCTTCTGGATCCTTTTGTACGAATGCAAGTGTCCCACAGGGCTCCATCCTTGGTCCTACTTGGTTTTTAATTTTCATTAATGACCCTCCTGAGGGCATCAACTCCCAACTTGGTATCTACACTGATGACACAACTCCTGTCTCAATAGTAACTCTGATCAATTAGATAAGATCAAAATGACAGCTGATACCTAAACTGACCTTCTGTCTGTTGTTAACTGGAGAAAGGATAGCTTGTTAATTTTAATACCACCAGAACTAAATTGCTCTCCATAAATCATCTGAGAGACCCGTTTCTGTCTTCCATCAGTATGGCTGATGCTGACCTCCAGGAGAGTAACTCACTGTGCCTTCTTAGGCTAATGTTCTTGGATGACATGAATTGGAATGACTATATTGAAGCCATTGCTAGGCCAGTTGCGAAGAAATTTGCTTCACTGCGTCATGATAGACAATTTTTCTCCTCAGAATCTATCTTACATATTTATGCCTATCATTTGCCTATGCTTAGAGTATTGTTGCCTCATATGGTCCAGTTCTCCTGCTATTTATCTAGAGCTCCTTGATAAAATTCAAAGAAAAATCAGCAATATTATTGGTCCTGCTCTGGCATTTTAGTTTCAGTCACTTTCCCACCATCATAGGGTTGCTTCTCTGTGCCTTTTCCATGAATACTTTCATGATAATTGTTTGGATGAACTCTTCACTATGGTAACTATGTGTTTAGAATTTAAGCGCAGTACTAGAATGGTGATCTCATCAATTTACAGTTGAGTTGGCTAGATGTAACCATAAATTCTATGCTAACAGTTTCTTTTCTTGGACTTCTCACTTGTGGAAGTCCCTTCTGGCTCCATGTTTTCCAGCCAACTTTAATCTTCAAAAATTTAAATGCAATGTCAATCGCTATCTACTGTCCTCCTGATTACTCTACTTTTGTTCTCTTGCCTTAGTATGGTTTCTATTTCTAACTCTTTCACGCTCAGTAACCCTTTGTGTCTTAGTGGCTTTACTGCCTTGCTTGGGGTGAACTCAATTTTAAAAAAAGTATTGTATGCTAAAGGAAATAAAAGAATGAATTAATAGATTATTTGAATAAATTTTGATGACAAAATGGAATGAATAAAAAATTGAAAGAACAGAAGCAAAAAGGAATAAATGAATGATTGAAGAAATGAAATGAATAATGAAAATAAAAAAATAATCACTGCCAGTATCATTTTTATCTTAAGATCTCATTGTAAGTTATATATAAAGCACAGTACAGTCTGTAGCAAGAACTAATATCTTAGTTTAGTCAGTAAAATATTATCTTCAGGAATCTAATATTTAGCAACAATTTGGAAGGAACATTTAGGTTGAATCTTTTCTTGTTTTAAAGTTACATGTGTGTGTGTGTGTGTGTGTGTGTGTGTGTGTGTAAGTATGTGCGTACAAGTACAGAAAAGAAGCACTCTACTTGTATTTCTCAGAGGATGTATAGCTAACATACATGGATAAATTGTCATCTAAGTTATGCAAAAATGAAAATAACACTGACATCTTATTTTAACAGATATATTTACCAAAATTACACAAAAATATCTTGAAATAATAAAAAGTAAATTTATTCCATAAAATCACCATTGGCTTCAACCATGGCCACCAGATGACTTCTGATTCTCTTACAAATTGTGGATGGTCTCTTTGTTTAATTTGGTGAATGCTGTCTTAACCCTTAAGCCTTTGGTTCATCTTTGTTGTTACAAGGAGTTTTGTTGGTCTCTCACTCAACTGCACCCAATACATAATAATCAAGAGGGTTGCAGTCTGGGGAGTTAGGTGGCCAGATGTAAGGGGTGATGTGGTCGCAGAAATTGTCTGACAGCCATGACTGGGTTCTCCTGCTTGTGTGACATGGTGCAGAGTCCTGTTGCCAGACATAGGGTCTTCCAGCATCCACCCTCTTGACCCAGGGCAGCACTACCTCCTCAAGGCTTGATGTCAGCCTCCGTGTTGAGTCTGAGGCCCTCACCAACAAATTCAGGTGTTCTTTTCTTATCAGTGAGTTTTCTGAGCTGGTGTAACTTCATAATCACCAATGGATTCTTTCTGAATCCTCTGCACTGTCCTCAGATTGACACCCAATCACTCTGAAATGTTTGTATCGGAGCTTCTGGCATGAATGCCAAGCAGTACAGCATGCCGTTTCCAAATTTGTGGCAGGGTGAATTGCATGATGGTGCTCTTTTTCTCACAGAATGTTCTCAACTGACCCAACTATACTGTGCAGTCAACAAAATCAAAAACAAACAGCATGTATGCATAAAATTAAAAATATAAAATGGTGTCAATTTACCTATCGCACCCTGTATATATTCAAAGACAAATAGATTTGAGACATACTTTAGGGATATTATTAAAATTATAGCTTGAATATTAATTTCATGATTTGATTTTATAAGTTGTAAAAAATGAACTAACCAGTAAAAGTTATTTCTCTCTTAATTTTTCCACTTTGATCCATATCAATGATGCGTACTGAATTGGGATCAAATACATTGCAATAAAAAGGACTGCCAGATATGTGTCCTTCTGAAATTAGAACTTCAATTGTATGTATTCCCACTTCATGTGGTGTGTACTCAATACAGCAAAACTTCCCTCTCTGTAGACAATTGAATGGCAACTCACTTCCTGATGGACCTAAATGAAAATAAAATACAAAAAAATTATGAGAAAAATTTATAAGAAAGTGTTTGGTGCATATACAAAAATCCAAATAAGTCACTGTGCTCCTTTTCAGGTTTTGAACTTTATTAAATGAAAAAAAAGATTTTAAAAATACATTTTATTCCTGCAGAATTACATTTTCAATGTTTTTAGAAATATATAAGTGTACAGAGAGTAGTAAAACTATTGTGATGAAGTGCATAAGGAAGCAATAGTAAATAAAGTTAGCTTGCTAGCTGTATAAAATTATGAAATTTTTAAAAAGTTCAAAAGATTATCTACAGCATTTAACTAGTATTAAGATTGTTAATATTCAAATTATTTATGATTTCAAGTGAAAAACAAAGTCTTTAATTGAAAAGTCAACCAAAGAAATGGGTTCTTGAAGAAGAGAACAGAAGAAATAGCAAGCTTTAAGAACAAATTCAACCAAGTACACTCTTGATAGAACACCTGATTTACTCTTGTGAAATTCTGCGTAGAAAAGCTACTGAAAATGTGCAATACATTGTCAGTGACTGCACTCAGCTGGTATAAAAAGAGTACAGAGAATGCCAATGACAAACTAGCAGAATACATTGGGTATGAGCATTCACCACCATCAGTAACCAAGAATGAAAAGTGAAGCTCATGTGAAATACAACCATCTTGACTGACAAGTGCTTGAAAAGTAATTAACTTTGATATCACACTTGTGTACAAGAGCAGCCATGAATATATCCTGATAGATTTTGTAGTACCTTGAGATAAGAAAATTGTAAAGGTAGAACAAATGCAGTGGTACCAAGATCTGTTAGGATAAATCAGAGAAATCTACTAAACACCAGTTCAAGTTGTCCTTTTGTGGTTATCACACTCAGGACTATTTTCCAAGAATCAACATTCTACTTTGCCTTGGAGATATATGACATCATTTGGAATGCACAGGTGACTGCACTGCTTCATGTGCTAAAGAAAGTGTTGTGTGTCAAAGCTGCAAGTAGCAGCTTAGATATGATCATCATCACCCAACCAAAATATCTAAGAGTTGGAGAGGAAATAAAAAAAAAATCCCCCACCATCAACAATAACAACAACATTATTATTATTTTATTTCCTTTCAGAAAGAAATGAGTATACACCAGAAATCAAAGCAAATAAAACAATAATCATAATAATTTATTAACTCAATGTTTTACTTAAATAAATTGTCTAGTGTAAGTTGTATATGATAAATGAATGCTCCTTTGTTCATGAAGACTATATAGACAGGTAATAAATGTCATAAAATAAATTCCAGTTAAAATAAGCTAATCAGTTAGGAAACTTATTTACATTTTCCCTTATTTAATCATATAGATGTCAGAGAATAAAATCAAATAACGACTAAACTTACACAAAATATTTACTCGTAGATTGTCTTCATTTCCATGAGTATCAATGTCAAATATAGATTCTTTGCATATTTGTGCTAACCAAAGACCTTCACCAGTTGCTGATATAGTGCTGCTGTCAATGACTTCCATATCCAAAGGATATCCTAACAAAAGAGATAAAACTTTGTAAGAATGTTATAATCATTTTTTTCATAGTAAAATTAATTTTCTCTTGAATGGTACTGTCAAAAATTACCCATTTTTATGAGGAATAATCCTGTAAGTTAATTTTAAAATAATTCTCTAAAAAATTATTTTTACCTCTTAAAATTGTTCTATGTTTTTTGTTTCTTCTCAAATCTGATAACTAAGTTATTCATAAACCAATTTTTTTTAACTTTTACTGAGGGTTTGTTGAAAAAATATAGTAGACTTTTCACTTTATTACAAAGAGCAGGCAAAAATGTTATATCACTGATTTAAATCCCACTAGCTTCTGGTAAGAAATCAAATGTAAATTCAAATCAATTTAGTATAATTTTTTCTTTTGCTGTAAAGCCCACTTTGTATTTAACTTCAACAAATTCATATTCTTTTTTCTCCAGATTCATGAACAAAATTACTGACTGATAACTGAATCAAAGGTAATATAAAAACATTACTTTTCTTTGTCTCTGAATAGCTTTGCTATTTCCTTCATTGATCTTAGCAAGAAAACTTCAGCTCTAAGTAATCAATTTCTGATATGAAACTTTAAAGTGCTAGACTTCTATTTGTGAGTTAAAAACTATTGAAAAATGTATCCTCCAGATGAAGTGTATTAATATTGCATTTATATTATGCAAAATCCCTTGATTAAATTCATAACACTTACCAGATATTGGGTAGTTGTTAAAAAGCAAACTGACAAGATGAGTGGCTGTATTTCTTGGTTTGAATGTCACATCATAAATCCCAGGTCTAACTTCTCTTAAAGTACTGTGGACCATCTTACCCTGGCATTTGATTTCAGCATCAAGATGACCAATGCCAGCTGCTGAAGTATCAACTTAAAAAAAGATGCAAGAATTAATTTCAGAGACAAAATGGAATTTTCAAGTATAATAAGTAAGTAGTCCATGATAATATTTCTAATAAAATCGGAATACATGTGCAAGATCATTTATGTCACTAGAATATTTGCGTACATTTTTACATTTTAAATTTGATTTATTATATTTTCTTTAATGATGAAACTGAAATTCTTACAACCTTTTTTTAAAACCTTTTTATAAACCTTTTTTATATTTCCTTTTACATTCACTATAGTAAAAATGAATCAACATTTTATCTATACTTAAAGTATTATTTTACAAATGCAAAAAACCAAACAAAACAAAACCAACTCAGTAAATATATGTAATACATATAAATTTTCTGGAATCCTGTGGGCTATTACTCTCATGTTCTCTTTAAAGTTATCCTTTTTCCATATTTTTATATAGGATTAACATTTTAACATTTCCGATCAGCACCAATGATTGTGGTTGATGATAAATTATATGCAAATAATTCTTTATAATTAAATTAAATGGAAATAGGAATGAGCAAAACCTTTTATACATCTTTATCTTGGTAAGAGTGATCAAAACTAACATATCACTTGTTAACATTTCTATTTGTTTAATATTACCATCAAGTTTGAAAATCAATTTCATGCTGCTTTGTATTGATACTTTTAAGCACTTGATATCTGTAATTATACAATTTTACAACTAAATACATAATATCAGGTCATCTCATGAGTAATATCTTAATGTAGGGTCAATGAAATATTAAAAATTTATGTTTAATTCATTGACACAGATTCCATTATTATAAATAATCACCTTTCCACCATTCACAAGCTTCCTAATATCAAAGAAAGAATATACAGAGGATAATTTTGTAAACTGTAAAATATGTATTAACCATAAAGAGCAAAATTTAGAGAATAAATACAATGTGGAATTTTTTACACCTGAAGTATTCAATTTTTTCAGATCTGATCTATGCTGTGTACAGCTTTGCATTAATATAATGGAACTACACTTTTTTAATTGATCAAACTGGACCTCTTTCATCAAAACAGTATTTGTATAAATAATCAATGTATAATTTTATAAAAGATATCTATAAAATAATTATGTATTTCAATGATCAAGCTTTAAGTTTCCATTTTTAAAATATTGTTACTGTAATATAACAACAAGTAGAAGCATATGAAAGTTTATTTGACTAATTCAGTTTGTTATATTAAGCATTTGATAGTGAGAGAAAGGAATAACAAGGATTAGATTGAAACAACATCTATTGTTGGTAGAGAGTACAGGAATAGCAATCCAGTGTAAGCGTAATGTCGGGAGTTGGCCTATTTCTTGTGCTGGCCTGGCTGAGGTCACAGGATATGGTCGGTGCATGTTTGGTTGATCGAGGTCATCGTGGTAAGTTATTTCGTTGGTTGCTAGACCTGTTGTGTTGAATTGGGGTGACATCAGATTGGAGTGGTTTTGGTAGGTCTATTCTATGGAATGGAGGTCGCTGGTGTTAACAGTGAAGGGAATGCTTTGTAAACAAGATGAAGTAGGCCAAGGTGACAGTGGTGGGCTAGTAGGCCTATTCTATGGATCGGAGGTTGCTGTTCAAGGTTACAGTGGAGAGTCAATTTCTGTTGGTTGATATTTGCCAAGGTGACAGTGCTGTTGACAATGAAAGCTTGTAGTTGGGTGGTGTCAAAGTTGAATAGTCAGCTGCTCATGGCTGGTGTTTGCCTAAGTGATGAGGTTGGAGGCATGTAGCTGAGAGGAGTTGAAGTTGAGGTTGTTCAAGCCTAAGAGTGGTAAAGGTCATTGAAAGGTGTGGTCATGTTGACTTGTGGCGATGAAGGCAGTGGTGATGATGGCAACAGCACCCTGTGTGATGGCCAGTGGTCATTCTTAGAGGCCTGCTTTTAAGTGATTCTCGCTCTCCAGTAGGAACAATCATGATTGGCCACCACTGGAGCTCACTTTGTAGACCATATGTGATGTGGGGAGCCTAATGTGCAGAGAATGACTTTTGTTATTTCATTTTCTGCTTTTGTGGTTCTTCCAGCGTGAAGAATGAATCAGAAAGAGATCTAATTGTAATGGAGTATAACAAGCTTTAGCACAAAAAACATTTATTTTTTATACTGGATGGTTACAAGCAAGAGTGGAGATGGGATGTGCTTATTTTATTAACACATTCTCCACCAGTATTTATTTTATTCATATGGAAGAAAATCCTTCAAATGACTGGGCATTTTGTGGGTTCTTTGGAATCGTCAGGATGGCTTTACTTTATCAGGTCTTCCTGAATTTTGATGCTTCAACTTGATATGGTTTTGCCTACTTCAATGCTTGGACTGTTCATCTTCTGAATTAGAAGAGTCAGTAGTAGAGTGAGCCCATTTCTGAGGTAGCAACTGTTCATCATAGCTAGAGTTGTACCATGAGGATCCTGAACTTGAAATTTAAGTTATATTTTCCTACTGCTGCCATAAACTGCTATCATGGTTGGGCTAGTCATGGCTGCATATGGTTATATTATCTATATAGGTACCTTTTAATTTTAGCTTTAAGATTATTCATTACACTGAAGGGAATACTGCAAAAGTGGGACAGCTGGCCTCCCACCTCAAATGTAATATTGACTTTGTCACATTGTTTTATTGCAACCTTGTGATAAGCACTTCCAAGATCTATTGTACTGTAGACACCATACTGAGCAATATCTCTGATCATGTCATCAGTGCACAGTAAATGATATTCATCCAGCAGGGTGAATTTATTAATAGTCTGTGAATAGTAGATAACCATTCTATTTTTGTGGTTTTTGAAGACATTACAAGGGCTTGGTTCTATTATTCCTTCTCTAAGAATTCATTTAATCTCAGTATTATTGAAATGTTTGTCTTCACTCATATACCATCTTGATTTTATGGCTATTGGTTAGCAGTCTGGTATTAAATTTGCAAAGAGTGCCAGGTAAAGCATATTAGCTGTTGTCAGTCCACCTAATTTTAATGATGGTTTGGGTCCATGAAATGATATCTTGACATGGGAGTGTTGTCAAAGGAAATCATGACCCAGTATTACACTACAGCAGAGGTTCTTCATTATTAACAATTTCACTTTATTGTACTAGGCCTCTTTGATTTTCAAGTCAACTAAACAGTATCCAGATGTCTTGAAACGATAATGTTGCATTAGCCATTGCTACTCTGCTAGAGCGTGGAAAAAATTTTCCAACAGTTTGAATTTGCAATACCTGCATCAATTAAATTTCCTGTCCTACTTGTATCATCCAGTGCATTCAGAGGTAGTCCATTGGACGTTTTTTTATAGTAGTTTTCAATAAGCAACTAAGTGAAACCAATGTAGACACTCTTTTTTCTGATTTTACAGACTTTAGGCCAGTGACCTCATTTTCCATATGAAAAGTTATCATCATCTTTTGCAGGACATGACAAGTGAGTGTATTCTGTCCCCACAGAAAAAAACAAATGCCCCTCATTGAGGCCACAGTTTCTGGTGAATCAAGACTATCCCAGGGTTGAAAGGGGGCAGTCACAGAGTCCCAAAGAAATTTGTTGATTGTTTCTGAAACCTCTGGCAACTTGTAGCAAGTAGATGATGAGTGACCATTTTGCTTTTCTTTCTGATTTACAATTTGTTCAGAATTCCTTGGGCTTCCTCATATGTGGCTGCATCTAATACATATTTGTAGATGCTAGCTGATATATACTTTGTTAAGTAACATAACTTGTTGGGTGTTCTGTCACAACATTCCTTGAAGAAGTTTTCAAAGGTTTTTCCCAAATGACAATACTCTGTTTCAGCGTTCAGAGAATTCGGATGTGTAGTTAGTTTGTTTGCAGAGTATATGTTTCATCATTGCAAAAGTGAATTATTCAAATAAACTGTAATATAATAACAACTTTAAGCAGAAGCTTTATTTGACTAATTCTGCTTTAGCATTGAAAACATTTATTACAGTGGATGGTTACAAGTGAGAGAGGAGATGGGATGTGCTTATTTTATTACCATACTTAAGATTCTTTTCTTTCAAGATTGAATTAAATTAATTGAAGATTTTTACTAAAAATATTTACCTTCTATAACAGAACTTCTATTCAAATAAAGTCTTTTGGGTGCCTCTACTTTAGTTAAACTTGCATCAAAAACCTTGCATAAGAAAGGACTGTTTTTTATTTCAACATCTCCATAGAATATGCTGATCTGATGCATGCCTGTTAATAGAAAAAAGTAATATTTTCAAAATGCATATGATTATATTTTAAGTTTTCCATGGTTGATTCATTTATTTTTTGTACAGAGAAAGTCATTTCTTAGAATTACAGATAATGTTATCAAACAGTTATTATCAAATTCAATCAATCCTAAATACTTTATTTAAAATGAAGGAAAAATTATAATTTCAAGTTATTAAATTTTTTATTGATTTTTTAGCATGTAAACTGGTTTATAATAATAAATTCATAATAATGAATGTAAATGATTCCAATTTTTATATCCAGTGTTTAATGTTATCAGACAATTATCATTATCTAAATGAACCTGTTCCAAAATGATGGCAATAAGTGAAAGACATTGGATAATTATTTTATTTACTTTAAACAAAACCCAAACTCATATCCCTTATCACTAATGTTTTCAATAGAGAATGACTATACCACTGACCAAAATAAGATAAAAAGGATTAGTCCATTTTTGGCTACCCCATGCCAATTGGTCTTGATGGGAGACTGGAACATCATCCTCGACCCCAAGGTGGATAAAAGACCATGCACTCATTCCAAAGTGGCCCCTGACGCTGCTTTCTAAGACCTCCTTAGGGATTTCAGCCTTGCAGGCCGTTTCAGAGTGAATCACCCAAACTGCAAGATGTGGACATGGGTGAACAAACAGCCCTCTACCAGCAATTCAAGTTATCTAAACAGAGTGCTGGTTTGTAAAGTTGATCTCAACTTTATAGATTGCCCATCATTCCATTAGTTGGGATACTCAGATCACAAAATTTTTCTTGTCTATATCAAATTGGGGAACAAAGTCAAAATGGCAGGCTATTGGAAGATGAATATGTCTCTCCTTTGACTTCTGCCAAAAACAGACAGACCTGATCCAGTTAGATCTTGGTTGGAAAGTTGTTGGCAGAAAGTGGTAGGGGGATCTCAAATACAAGATCAGATCTACCATGACCTAACTGCATACCTCAAATATCAGCTCAAGATGAAGATAAGATGTGACAAACAAAGACTCACCAAGGGGGATTTCTGTGACAGTTGGGTGAAAGAAACCAGTTTGATATGTGTAAAAGATGCCAAACTAGAGTGTCTTTTTTTAGCTTTTGTGTGCTGCCATGGTACACTCCATTAGTATTTGAACAACCTGGTAAAATGAAACCTGTCGTTTGATCCACACCTCCACCCACCATTGTTCAGATCCTGTCCAGCCCCTTGCATGTTAGTATTTATAGCATAAATGATGATCTGCAGTTAGTATAGATTGGTAGGCAACGGATGAGAAGAGACAGATGAAAGAAATATTGTTCATGTGGATGTGTTGAATGAGAGAATAGTTTCGTTTTTTAGTACTAGACTTTGCATGACAAGACTTTCTCCTCCTTTTTTTCCTGGCCTTGTGCTGAACTGATGTATTTTTGTGAATAAATATTAAAGATTAAAAGGAATAGAATTAGGGATAAGAACACTTCCTATCAGCAGCTTCATAAACCAAAATAGTATAAGCATTGCTTCTTGAAAGATGAGTAGGAATCAGAATTTCATCTAAACTTAATTCTTTGTTCCTGATATTTATATTTTATGTTGAAGATAAAAAATATTTGGCAGAAAGCAATATGATGAAAAGTAATTAATAATTTTATTTAATTTAGTCCACATGCATTTTTTACTTTTACTTCATCTTATTTTGGTATAAAATGACAAGTACAAGTAAAAAATTCATGTGGAATAAATTAA
The DNA here is from genome assembly GCA_964036315.1 of Acanthosepion esculentum. Taxonomy (NCBI): domain Eukaryota; kingdom Metazoa; phylum Mollusca; class Cephalopoda; order Sepiida; family Sepiidae; genus Acanthosepion; species Acanthosepion esculentum. Next base: position 66,322,021 of record OZ038482.1, read on the forward strand.
ATTATTTTTATAAAGAGTAAAAACCAAATTGTAACAATTGCTAAAGATACAAATGCTCATACATGTTTTAAAATTTTAAACAATATTGTATCTATATAATCCTAGAATTACCTAAATTATATTCAGACATTTGAATTTAATACTGTTTATAACTTACCAACTTCTGTAGGAGTGAAATCAACTTGATAATTTGAAGATGAACTTCCATTAATTCTGGCAGGCACAGACTTTCCACTTGGAGCTAACATGAGTAATGAGAATACATTAATGAAGGATTAATCTCAAGCAGTTGTAAATATTTTTTAAATAATTTCATCCAATTAAATTTTTTTTTAATTATTTTTAAATGTGAGGCTTTTCTAAATTCCTTTTTTTAAAATCTAGTACAGCTAATTGGAGATTAGTTTTAAAAATCAAAGTGGTATTGTCACTATGACATTTTTAAAAGGCAATAGTAATATTAGCCATTTCTTTTTAAGGAAACCTTCAGCATTCATTGACTGAGCAGAAAGTTGCCACTGTTGGTTGTTATTTATAAAATCTTGGAAAATAGTTTTAAGTTGAGTAGTCATTATTGCTTATTTCAGTATTGATAGAGGCTTCCTTCCTAACCATGTGTTTTTTAAATGGAGACAGGTGTTAAAACATGCTGCTGTATGACTGAATTATATATGAAGGTTTAAATTCTTAGTATCTGAGAAAAAGTTAATCTAAGAATTTTGCATATAAAAAAATAATTCTCTAATTTTTCTTTCACAAAATATTCAATAACATTTTAAGTAATGAACATTGATCAAACAAACATATTTGAACCTTTCAAGCAAAACATTCTTAATCATTTTCAAAAGAAACATTTTCAAAAGAGAAACTTAATATATCAACAATATATATGTTTTGTAAAAGTCATAGCAATAAATCTATATTATTTAAGAAAGATTTAACTCACTATAACTAATTCACATCTTTAACAAAATGTATTCTCTATCAGGATACAACAACTATTTTCTTTAAATGTTTATCTGATAAAGCTATATTAATATCTTTAAAGTGTTTTTGGTTTCTTGCATTATTCTGTTTTGTTTTTTTTTTCATTATTTCTCTGATCATTGTATTAAACAATTGTTTTCATAAATGAAACTAAATATAATGATATTAATTGGAATATTTTATTTATAGAAAAATCCAGCTCTAATTGCAAAAGTACTATTTGTGATTTTTACATAAAATTGTAGTGTTTGCCAATGTAATTCATGCTTACAGGTAATATCAACAGTGAGATCTTTGCTAGGTCCTATTGCATCAACTTTAAAACTGGACAATGTATTTGCAGATGCCAATTGAAGAGCATCACCAGAAACCTGAACCATTTCATTGTTCAACACTTTGCAAGGAAATGGACTACCTGTAGAAGAAAAAAAATTATACCTTGTTACAAAGTTTTGTGTGATATCTTATTCCAGAAACAACAACAACAATAATAATGATGATGATGATGATGATGATGATGATAATGATAATAATAATAATAATAATAATAATAATAATAATAATAATAAACAAAATGATTGGCGTAACTCTTCCAATATTTTTCAATATTATGAGAAATAAGATATATGATTATCTGCCCTTAGCAGTTTAAGTTTAGCCAATCAGCAGCTGTGAGCTGATTGGCTAACCTTAAACAGACACACTTTTCTACCTTTTTTGAACAAATCTTTATTCTTGGTACAACTTTCAGAATGACCACATGCTGAATGGGTCATCTCTACAGAGTCCATAGATGGTGAGAATATCAACTCACTCTCAGCAGATACGTTTGGTCACAGATACCATTAAGTTTGTAAAGACCCATTTGTAATATTGATTAATATAATTTGTACAAATCATAAGTCAGTTGTGTTATATTCTTTTATTATTACTATGTCTGCATCTGTCATGCAGGAATCTTATATAGGGCCCACACCAATTCATCATAATAGTAAAGAAAAGAGCATTATTTAAGAAAAGAAAAAATAGTGTTTGACAGTGTTAAACAATATGTTGACAGTATCTTCAAGTTATATGTAAAAAAAAATATTTTGAAGTATAAAAATATATAAATCTACAAAAAATTATAAGTCTTTGTAAAAACATTGCTTGTCTTGTAATGAAAAAATGGCTGAACTGGTAATGAATTCATCAAAATGAAAGAATCACTGCCAGCATGAAGTCATGCAACTGAAATATGCGTAATATAATGATGATCTTGACCATCTTGGAATTTTCTATTAGTTGATTAGTTACTAAAAGGAATTAATCAAACAGCTTAGTTTAAGTCTAATGGAACTCTCCTGTCATTCTGTTTATTTCCCATGGTGGGAAGTTAGTAATTTGCATATGTAACTATCCTCATGCGTTTTAAGGGCCAAAAGGTCAGTAGATTCTGAATATTTTTTTCAGAATGTATATTTTAAGATGCTTATTAAAATTACAGTCATTTGTAATAAAATTTTCTGCAAGTTCCATCAATATCACATTGTTGTATCTGATATACCTGTGTCCATTGAATCTTTTATTTAATTTTTCCATTGTGCAACCCACATAAATCAAGTTATGTTTGGTGTGATTGTCATGAGCAAAATACGCGACATCATGCCCAAAAACATCCACACATTGTATGCGTATGGTGTTGCAGAGCAGTTTGAGGAAGGGAGAATTGGTGGAGTGCACCTACGCATATGTAAAACTCTCCTGCTCAACCAATCGGCTGCTTCATCATGGTCTATAAAATGAGTGTGTCTGAAGGCTTTGGCAGTGGGGGCTGAAGGAGCTGATGAGGATGCCGAGAAATGACTGCCCTGTACGAGAGACGACTGCCCTGTACTTTTTGGCGTGATGGCTACACATTTGGCAATATTATATATTAAATGGGAATCAGTACAATTGCCACCCTCTGTAGAAATCATGACATTTCTCTTTGAATTTGTGGTAGAATTGACTTGACTCAAGTAGTTGCATAACATGGTTTTCCCCTTCTATGACTGTTTTAGGGAGTACAACAATCCAAAATTTCAATATTTCAGTTCCAGTTGATAACTAATGGGATTCTGTCAGAATTTTTAATGTGTTTTTCAGTGTTTTGACCTGGTGTAAAATTATGGCAATCTTCATTTTTAACTATTTCATTGGCAATTTGATTCAGTCGTGACTCTTAATAATTTTACCTTATGCACAAAAATGAGCACTTCCAGTTTTTATTGTACAATAAGGATGATCAGAACAGCAGTGTGGGTAAATGTATGATGAGGTATGCTTGCAAAATAATTCAGTCATTAGACAACTCCTTGAGAACTTTACTCTAGTGTCTAAAAATTCAATACTAGCTTTGGAGAAACTGGTTGTAAATTTTACAGAAAAAACTAGAAAAGATAATTTCTGAAATGAAAGGAAACTTATCAATAAAACAGAATCTTTACATATTATGTTTTAAGGCCTTCCAAAAATACATAATAAATTTAATAAATTTCCTTCACTACAACTAAGCATTTTTAAGTGCATATTCTGAAAAAATATTCAGAATCTACTGACCTTTTGTCCCTTAAAGTGCATGAGGATAGTTACATATGCAAATTACTAACTTCCCACCATGGGGAAGGAACAGAATGACAGGAGAGCTCCATAAAATTTATACTGAGCTGTTTGATTAATTCCTCTTAGTAACTAATCAACTAATGGAAAATTCCAAGATGAGCAAGATCATCATCATATTATGCACATTTCAGTTGCATGTCTTCACACTGGTGGTGTTTCATTCAGTTGACACATTTGTAACGGGTTTGATTTGTAGTTGTTAATGTAATTATACCATTGTTATATGTATTTGTAGTTGACAGAGGATTCCTTTTCTATATTTTTTTTTACAGGAAATGAATAAAAACGTACAATGATAACAACAATAAGACTTGAGACATGTGTTGACATTAATGACAAGAATGTGTATTTTTCTTTTTGTGATGTTCATTACAGGTATTGGTTCTGCATGTGTTAAAATGTTCTCAGTGTTAATGTCTCTTTTGTTTCTTTAAAGGTTTGTGTTTACTTGTTTTTACTTGTTCTGAGAAATTTGTGGTTAAGAGTAGAATTTGAAACCATCCTGTCGAATTTACAGAGTGATGGTGATACATCTGTGTTGTTTCTTTTTACTACTCTACACTACTGACTTTGCTTGTGGTGGATAACGATGAAGTTTCAGATTTTTAGAATGATGAAATACCCTTATCATCAATCATGGTGGAAAGGTTGCTTTTAGAATACCTGGTTAAGGTGGCAGAGAACTTGGAGAGGGGAATTAACAGGAGATAACTGATAACTGACATCCATTAGACATGGCACATGGGACTAGAACAGTCTACCCGAGTGAGCAAAATAAAGGGTTCAGTTCAACATTCCAACCACCTGAAGAAGGCCGGAGCATACAACGGATGAAATGTTGTGATAAATATGGCAACAAAGATGAAGACAATAGTCCGACAAATGTAAATAGCGTACATAATACCTCATTTCAGAAATTTAGAGAGATGTCAAAATATTGTTTAACATTGTCAAACACTGTCTTTTCTTTTAGATTATGCTCTTCTTTAAGTGTTAATAATAATAATAATAATACCCAATGCTCAAATATATAATTGATCTCTCATTTTCATTTGAACAAATAAAAATTTAGAAGGTACATTACTTCACATAAATTTTAATCAAATAATTTAACATTCATTTAAATAATTTCATGTAGAAAAAGTAAAACCTTAAAAGCAACAGCATCAACAACATTAATAATAATTATAATAATGACTTTGATTTGGTATTGGCTATTTGCATTGCTAATTTTTCATTAACCCAAAATGCTCAAAGATTTTGGCAACAATTATCAGAAAAATGAAGAAATTATTTTAATTTTATATTTCAATTTACAAAAGTATGATTAATCAAATATATTACCTGGTACTGAGATCCCATTGAATTTTATATGGATCAAGTGTTTGTAGGTTTGTTGTGGAATAAAAGATACTTTAAAACATGCATCTCGTGGTTCTTGTTTCACATAATTAGGCACATTCTCTCCATTTACAGAGATAAAAATTTCCAAATTTCCAACACCAGCTTTACTAGCATCCACTTAAAAAAAAATTATTTGAGTACATAGAAATTGACTGAAAATGAAGTAGGCTTAATTTTCAAATCATTCTACATTTAAGCAAAATCTTCAAATCCAAAATGAATGAAATCAATTCTGAAGGTGACTGATATTTTATTTTTTTAATTTTTCATTTCTTTTCAAATAACTTTTTAAAAATGATATGAAATGATGAAATAAAATTGAAATATTAACAAAATTCATTATTTTGTTAATCAATTCTTGATTACTTACTAATACACTGGTCCAGTGTATTAGTAAGTAATCAAGAATTAGGCACATTCTCTCCATTTACATTGTCTTTGAGATTTATAGAAACTATAAAAAAATTCAGATTTGTCTTGTTTGAGACAAAAAAGAGCAGGGCAATAAAGATATCAATCTTCAAAGTAATTTTTATTGCCAATACAAGATGAATAAAGACTTAGTTAAATTTAGTTTATAGCAACAGGATGTGATATAAGTAAATTTTTCATGTTCTCCTGTGGTTTATAATAAATATCATATTAAGTGGAGATAATTTATGTTAAGTGTTCAATATCAAAAGTCTAATATGAAATAGAAAAATAGAATAAAAGATTGTAGCAGAAATAATATGTACTTACAGTAAAAGTCAACTGGTTTTCCTAAAATACCTTGTCCAATGGATGATATAACAACCTGTTCTGTATCATAAGCTTTGGCATTAAATGGACTACCCTTAACAGGCACAGCTGCATACATAACTGATATTTCATGTTCTCCTATAAAATAAAAACCGATATATATATAAATTAATAATAAAAATTAAGAATAAATTTAAAAGAGAATGAAGTAATAAACAGTGATAGTAAAATATATTTCAGATATTAAAAGAGATTTATTTTAATCCACTACATAGGCAAAGAAATAAAATGGATAAATTAATTGACTTACCAACTACATTTGGTATCCATTCAACAAGATAAGTTTTATCACCACTATTTTTTACTTTCACTGGAATTTTTTGGCCATCTGGTGCTACAAAGAGTTCACAGAAATTAGATTTCACATTCCAGGACATTTTAAAATCCAAGGACACACTAGAATCCTATCTTTGACATTAATTTTTAAAAACTGCTATCAGTTTAATTTATTTAAAATAATTTCATAGATAATGTTTAAATTAAAATTACATAATTTATATATATATTTATCCCCCACTAGAAAACTACACCACCCTGTAAATTCCTATATATACTTATATATATATGTTAGTTTTAAAAATTAAATTCAGAATCTAACTTCTACAAACTTATATATATATATATATATATATATATATATATATATTGTGCATTTGGGCAGAAATACCACTTTTATGCAAATTTTGTTAAAGTCGACTGTAAAGGTATTGCTATTAAACTTTTATTTAATTTTTCTTGTGTTCATACAATTGTTTTCATTTCTGGACACAAAGTGAGTTAAATTGTCCAAAAGTTCTGCATATCTGAGTGTTTTCATCTATTCTTTTAGCCATTATCAAGTGTGATTTTTATTTTTTATTTTTAACAGAATGTGTGCATATATATCTGAAGTTACAGGAATATATATATATATATATATATATGTATACACACACATATATATAGACATATAAATACACCCACATACATACAAACATATATACACACACATACATACACACATATAAACATATATAAAAACACACATACAAACAAATACACACATACATACATATATACATATATACACACATATACATATAGTGGATATCCACTCACAAAGTGAGTATGACCATCACTGACATGTCCAGTCCATCAGTTAAACTCCCCCCACCCAACATTGCATTCATTTATTGTGTGAACAACAGTGGCTCATAAAGCCAGCCGTTGATCTGCATTTCTTGTTATATATATGGCATGTCAAATCATCTCTGGGTGTTGGAAGTTAACATTGAACAACATCACTTAAAATGTGTCCTTTTATATGCCTTGTCAAGCCCAACCGAGACTTGCACACTCTGGTGCAGGTCGGGCATTCAAGGCATGCCAATATGAAATCGTCATATTCTGGTGTTGTTGTGAATTCTTGTGACTGAGCAGACCTGCCTTGGACAGACATATCCACTTGTATTAGGCACATGGCCAGTTTGGTACCTCATTGCAATTCAGGGACCCCTTCTGAACTCCTCTCTTCAGTTCTGCATATTTTTGTGATGCATCATGGAAGATCTTGACACCATCAGCAATACCAGGTCTCCAAGAAACCTGGTCTAAAGCTAGATTCTCCCAGTTATCCAGACCAATATTGCACTTGTATAGTGACTCTTTAAGGCAATCTTTGTAACAAAGTTTTGGCTTGTGCTGCAGTCTTTTTCCCATTTCCAATCAATAATTTTTTTGGCATTCAGTCATCTGTCATAAAAATAACATCACAGTCTGTATTTGTGTATAATTGCTTCCACAGAGAGTGAATTGGCCCTTTGTAGAAAAACTGTATCAGGTGTATGAGACATCCAGTAGATTTCAGGCACATACTGAAGGCATTGTTGATTAAAATGTTCCAGTATCTTCAGATGTCTGCGATAGACTACCAACATCTCATATGAATATCGCAAAGATGACATAATGCAAGCATTATATAATATAAATTTTATCTGCTTTTTTATGCCCTTCTGACTCCAGACACAGAAATTGAGTGCTGCAAATGCATTGGAGGCTTTCTTAATCCGTAATGCTATCTCATCATCAACATAGTAGTGGTGGTTGAGGGTGCTACCAAGGTATACAAATTTGTCAACTACCCAAAGTCAACTACCATCAACATAAATTGCTGAGTCTATATACTGAATTCCTCGGGCAGGATGATACATCACCACTGTCTTGTCAAGGCTGATGAAACAGTCCAAAAGCCTTACATGACCCTGATAGTTGATTCATGAACTTCTGTGCGGACTGAATTGTGTGTGTGACCAGGTCACAGTAAGGTTGCACACTAAACTAAAAAAGATTTTTGTCTTTGCTGCAAACCTATGTTGAAAAGCTTGCCACTTAGCCTGTATTTTATCATAATGTCATTATGACAGACCCCGAACATACATACATATATATATATATATATATATATATATATATATATATATATATATATATATATATATATATATATATGTATGTATGTATGTATATATATATATATATATATATATATATATATATATAATTATTTATTTAAATATTATAACATAAATATGTTATAAAATCACTACAAAAGTAGCCATTTTGTTTCAACACCTCCGGTGTCTTATCAAGTGATGATGTTGAATGTAGAATAAATGGTTTTAAAAGTTTCAAATTAATTAATGATCCTTCGCTAGGGGTAAACGCTGTTACATAAGCTAGAATGACCAATCAAAATACAAGTATATGAGAATTCAAAAAATTTGACAATGAAGCAAGGTTATCATAGATATTAAAAGCTTTAAAGTTGGATTTCTAGTAAAATGGCATATATCCTAACTAATAAGTATTAAATTATATGATAAAATTTGAAATTAAAATTAAAATTAAATGTAAAAAATTACCCATTTAGAAATCTAAATCTAATCTCTATTAAGTTTAAAATTATAGAATTACTGAGGAGAAAATAAAAAATACATGTTATTTAATTTATTTTTTCATTGAAATTACGTTAAAAAGGATGTTGATAGCTCTAGACAAAAATGTATACATTTTAACATTTTAATTCAATGAGTGTAACCATGATGATCATCTCTCACATAAAACGATCCAAACACACTCAGGTTATAATACATAAGCCCAGACATATTTAGATATATATACACACAAAAAACGGTGACGAGACACGACCCTTGATAAAAACAAAAAAAAATGAACATATACACACACACACACACACAACCAAATGTGCATGCACTTTCCTTACACATAGACATCGATAAACACATGCGCATACATCCACATGCACATTGACCTAGACAATCAGACGCAATAGCCAAAACATATTCGGGGCTTAATATGTTATTAAACAAATTCTAACTACTTATTGAAATATAACTAATCTGAGCAAATATACATAGATTAAATTAGTAAAAAAAAAAAGAATTTTAAACAAATAAATATATATATTTTTACCATATAGTTTTCCACACAATACATGACAAAATAAATAACTACCTCCATATATAATCATACATTCACACATATATGCATACAGACCTACACACACACACATATATATATATATATATATATATATATATATATATATATACAAGGCTACATGTACCTACATATATGTATATATACGCATACAGATACGCATATACACACATACACACATACACAAACATATAAGCACGTATACATATATCGACCCATACAGCAACGTAAAAAAGTAAATAAAGCAAGTAAAAATATATATACACATATATACAAATACATACATACATACACATATATATTTACATATGCATACATACGCACTTTATACATATATGTATATAAACTAAATACATAAACATTTACAAATACA